>NQII01000681.1:329474-423736 GCA_002778355.1 Clitarchus hookeri | reverse complement strand
GCCGGACAATTTTAATGCTTTTTTCCCTCTACCACAAATTTAATTGGCCATTAATTGTGCAGTGACTACCTATGAGCAGCGGATTTTTTTCCCTGGTTGTGCATACAGTGAAAATAATTAACTGACTATGGGTTTAACTTCTGAATGTCCCCTCTGCTTCTTCGTATAATTAAATTAAATACTCAATTTCGTCGTCTGTTGCAGTTTCACTTCTTACCTGGTAGTATGTCTTTATACTATACAGCAATGCAAAAAGGTAATTTTAGGTTATGTTGGAGGACTAAAAAATAAATACATTATGATTCCTGATGCCTTGAAAGCTTTATTTTTGAGACATCTGAAGCTCGTGTTTTTTACCTATGAACATATACAAGCATGAAGGTAGGTGGAATATATTGTCATCTTCGATAGGCTTACACACAATTTTCACGTGATCTAAAATGTTTAATTTTAAGTTATTATTTTAATTTGGCAAGGCAAATAATTATTACTTGTTTAAAACAGTTTTGTAAGGCTCTGCTCCTATGTTCTATGAAGTCCCAAACTTTTACACAGATAACGTCGTCTCATATTGACCCTATTTCACACTCTCTCTACAAATTTGGGACTTCACAGAACACAGGAACTGAACCTAACAAAACTGTTTTAAACTACTAATAATTATTTGCCTTAACAAATTTAATTATTAACTTAAATTTAATGATTAAAAATCATTGGAAAATTTAATGTGAGCATATCGCAGAGGACTTAATATTTCACATAAATTCATGTTTTTATATGTTCATAGGTAAAATGAACACATGCTTCAGATTACTCAAAAATAAATAAAACTTTCAAGTCATCACGAATCATAATATCTTAATTTTTTTAGTCTTCCAACATTACTGAAAATGACCTTTATACAGTGCTGTACATAAAGACATACTAACAGGTAAGAAGCGAAACTACAACAGGACACTAAATAAAGTCTTTTATTTAATTATACGAAGAAGTTATACGTGCCAGCCACATTCCCTTTAGCGATTAATTTATTCCGTTCCTTTCTCACGTATACTACTATTTTAGGCAACTTGTGTGAAGCAGTATAATAAAAAAAGAACGGCAGTGTTTAGGGAGTACTAGCGCGGAGACTGGATGGTAGATGATTGCTCGAGCTAAATCACAGGCAGGACTCAGAATTTATGAGCCGATAATCAAATGATTCAAAGTTTTATATAATCAGCAGTTATTTTCGTCCTTATTGTTATTACCATAAAGGTAAGATATGAAACCGAAACTAACTTTTTATAGGTTAGTGTTGGTTTGTATCCACGTTTAACAAATTACATATTCAAGTCTTTTTACAAACTTGCCTACCACCATCTTAATATTAGTAATACTGAGTCAGATTACGTGATAGTTAACGCAAAATATATAGCTTATTCGGAAATAATATGTTGCACAATACTCATGTTTCACGGTAAAAGACCACCTACAAGGAAAAAAGGGCCGCAGTTAGTAATACCAAACTGATCTTCGTACTTAATGAAGAAGGAAACATATTTGTACTCATGCGCATTTTAAATTCTTTTGAAAGAGATGACAGGAAGAATCCGTTACTTTCACACCCTGAAATTGTCGTGTCCACGACAATTTTAAACTAATGGCACATAAGCAACCCCAAAATAACGTAACGCCTGTAATGACTTCTTAACTTACCACATTACGCCAAACATTTCAACATAATATAGAACTCAGAGTTCACATATCTGACTATCGATAATTAAACATTTACCGAGTTTTGATTACGTGTTTGTGATAGCACAGAGATTAATTTGGAAAACGCACTCAATTTTCATCATACCGTTTCCTAGTAAAATCCCTGGAGGATTTGTTGTTTTTTTTTAAGTTTTAAGTGACGTTTTACTGCATAATCTTACATATTTAATAAAACTGCGATAAATATAACAATACCACAAAATTGTTGTCCATTTCAACAGTTGGTACAGTTATGTCTATAATGTTATGAAGAGTCCAGGATAATAGTTTTTGTCGTGACTTAACCGGTACGGGGAAAAAGTTTTGACAGGATAGTGCAGTGTCCATCTTCGTTCAAGTTTGCACGGCCGTGATTAACGTGCTTATCTGGGCGAGCACACGAGGGGCCGGATGTCCCGCAGAGGCGTGGTAGCAGATACGAGCAGCGCTCGCTAGAAGATACCGGCAGGTCGTACCTGGAACGTCGCGAGTCCCAGTGGCTCACTGCAACCACGTGCTGGAAGGAGGACGATGGCCCCATCCATGCTATCACACTTTCACCATAACCATCTATCTTGTGTCATATTTTTTATGCCAAGGCATAGAGATAAGTATTTCACGAATGAGTGAATAATTTTTTAACTTACATTAAAATTTTTTAAAGCCCAAACTGCATAAATTTTAAGTAAAATCCGGCTTTTATTCTTACAATAATGCCTGGAAACATATCAGGGAAGTATTTATGTGTTTTGATGTATAAAAAACTTATATTATTCAAACTGTTTAAATTTTTTTTATATTTTTTTTTTACATATTAGACGAAGATTTTGCAAATAGTTACATATTTATATTTACAACAATTTAACAGCATCACTAAATTAATGCATTCGTTATTTCAAACGCAGGGTAGAACAGAAAAGCTACTAATATAGGCTTTCAGAAATTTTAACAAACCGCGAAAACCAATTATCATGGCACTAATGCCGTTAATAACGCCTCATATGAAAAAATGGACAATTACAAATTAGATCGCAGTTTAAAATGTAGAACAATATCGATTTAGTGAAAATCGATGAGGTAACACCGTATACCTTACTGATACAAAAAAAATAAAATAAAAAGAAACATGACATTTGCACCAGACGTGTTAGCGGAAAAATAAAACGCAATTTCGTGGGATGCCAACCCCCCTTAATATAACACGCCAGAAAAAATTAGTTTAAGCTTCAAGGTTCCCGCCTACCAAGCGTTTTTTCCGCGTTTGAGACCGAGAAGCGCGGGAGTGATAAGGGCGACACTGCCACGCGCATCAAGTGCGCCATCGCCGCTAAGGGCAAGGCTCTCAACTGACACGCAGTGTTATCATCGTTCTGCGTGTACGTATGAGACTTTCAGCGGTGACGTTATTGTTGTATTGGTGGGAAGTCTGTAGGAAGATTCAATGCAGGGTCCTTGAGTAGTTTTGAATGGATCTGACGCGTATATTTTGAGATACCGCGCTTTGAAAAAGCCGTTTTGAAATATTTTGGAGTACTCTAAAATTGTGTTTCTAACGTGAACGTCTTGAAAGCATTCAACAGCACTCGTATAACGTATGTGTTCTTTTCGTAGTACAGCACATTGGATGCACGTTTAATAGTTTCGTGGAATAACGAGTACTTGAAGGACTCTGCAGCGCAGTTTCAGCGCCATGTATGCGGGAGCATTAAATGACGCAGCTGAGGCAAGAATCGTGCAGGAGACCGCAACGAAACGACGAACCGCAGGTCCATAAAGCGCATTACTCTCATTGAGCATGTCTTGGCAATCAAAGCGTAAACTATAGCACGTCAACCTCTACGCGTGCCGTGGCCCAGTTGGAAGGCCACTGTCTGGAAAGTGCGCTCTTTCACTGCCGCCAAAGAGGACAGTGTCAAGTTGATCGATCACGCATTCACACACACACATATACGTTTATTCACTTTCTCTCTCTTTCTGTCTGGAATGGTTTCACTGCCCACCACGGCAGATCGGTGAAACCTTTTATAAACGCGTTTAACAACTTAGCAAAAAAAAAGTACATACATGGGGTGTGGTAGTGTGGAGTGGAGAGGTTTGAATGGATCTTACGACAAGGCCTTGAGAGCCGATGAGTGCGAAGTGAAGTGGAAGTGGGGCAGGCAAGGGTGGAGAAAATGAGAGATCCCTGAGAAAACCTGCTGACCAGCGACATCTTCTGGCACGATTCCCACTTGCGAAAATCCGAGAGTGACCCCACCGGGAGTTGAACCGGTTTGCCTTGGTGGGAGGCGAGCGCTTTAATCACTACGCCAACCATGGTCCTGGCGGTGAAGGGGGTTATTGAAGTGCCCGTGTTCTTCGGTGCACACTCTCTCGCCAAGCTCTTGGTAAAGACTGTTCACGGAAGTGAGCACTTTTGAAATCAACCTTTGAATTACGTCACTGCCTCTACCTGCGTATATTTGAACGGGCACGCTGGCTGTCATGGCGCCAAGTAAAGTTGGCAACGACGGAAGGAAACGCAGTTTTATGTCTTAACGTTAAATTAAAACTGTTAAGTAAAAATTCGTAAATACTAAAATATTTTCTTGTACTTTTTGTTTTTTTTATTGCACATAAGTGCAAGAGTAAGAAAATTGGTAAAATATCTACGTTTCTAATAACTGCACAGTTCCTCTTTATCCGGGTCACTCCAGGATTTTGGCATGTGGGAATCGTGCCGGACGATGCCGCTGGTCGGCGGGTTTTCTCGGGGATCTTCCTTTTCCTCCGCTCCTTCATTCCGGCGCTGCTCCATACTCACCTAAATCACCCTCATCGGCTCTCAAGATCTCGCTGTTAAGAGCCGCCCAAATATCTTCACTCACTCACTCACTAGTACAACTGTCAAAGTCACCTGGTCAACAGTGAAGAACGTGTTTCTTTTCACGTTTGAATTTTTAACGAACTGGCCCCTTTTACTCTAACAAAATACTTAAAACAAACTTGAATCTGATCAAAACTACGTTACAGGAAGCGCACAAACATCTCAAATTACTTTCTTACATAAACAGTGTTCTTACCTCAAATTCTAGTCACGTTGTTTTTGATAGTGTTGTCGGCAGAAAAGCAGTCCAATGTTGGAACACGGAGAGTGGCTACTGTGCAGCTTGCATGCGCGTTCTATAGTCTATTCGCCGTATTCTCCACATTTTTTAAATCAAACATTTGAAAAATCACCCCATGCATGGCATATTTAACTTCATGTATCACAGGCGTTTTATATGTATGTTACCATACAAACATATTATTTTCGGACTAATTGAAATTTTATTGATAAATGAAAAAAAATAATTTATAATTGAATAAAACCAGAGATAAAATAGGTGTGATGGTAATATCTAGAAAGAAATAGTTGTGCAAAATATAATTAAACTGAGTGCTCACGAATGCGGTGCGTGGTACCTTTGGCGTAAATTTGTAGACTTAGTTAAGCTTTGTTTGCATGAGGCGGAGGAATAGCTTGAAAGTAGAACTTCAGCAGAACATCAGACAAGTTTGAAGTAACCGTTAATAGACTATACCGTATTTTTCACCGAGTGGGGTGGTGCAGTGGTAACTCACAGGACTCGCGATCAGGAGGACATGGTTTCCCGAAATCACTCCACGCGAATGCTGGGATGGGTCTTTGTCAAATGCCATGGCCGATTCCTTCGCCAATCCCTCTTCCCTGAGCAACTTGCCGTCTCTAATGACCTCGCTATCGACGAGACGTTAAGCTAAACTACCTACATACCTACCGTATTTTTACTGTGCGGTCGTGACTCGAGTGCACTCCTCTGGCGACCACAGACACCACCACGTTCACGATGTTGGACATTTACATGCTCGACTTCACGCATGTGGCTGCCCTTCACGCTCCGTCGCAGCATTGGGTGTCGAGGCCGAGACGCAGATATCGCGCATTGCTGCCAGCACGTCCTTCATGTTCACTTTCAGTTATCCCTTCAGGAAGACCTGACAAGAAACCACCAACCTGGCATTGCCGTAACTAACGTTTACAGTATTTATCCGTGTACTTTCTTATTTACGAAAATATATCCGCAGAATAAAAGTTATTCAACTAATTATCAGATATATATCAGAAAAATAGTTCAGTACCTTCTTATATATATATATATATATATATATATATATATATATATACACAGGATGTAGTTAAAAATTTATACAGTTTCAATAAAAATTCTTACGTCAGTCCAAAATGTCAGAAAAATCGAGGACTTAGACTGATGTAATTAAAAGAACGTTTGTTTAATATGTTTTTTAATTAGGGAAAATAATACCTAAAATAAAAAAATAGCTTTCTTCTTGTATTGAAAGGAATTTTCCTGTTTCGTTTGTATGAAATTAATCAAGGAATACTTTCAGTCTACATCTGTTAAATTTGAAAAAGAATATTACCGACAGCTTTCGTTGCAACGAAAATGAGGCATAGCCAGTTATTTTTGCATATTAGTTTCACAAAATAACATTAAAGAAGAAGTTCTGAAACATATTCTTATCCGTCGAAGCACACAAAAATTACATTTCTGTATATCTTTCTGAGGTCCTTTCCCTTAACAAAAGTTTTTGAAGATAATAATGTCACAAATGCTGGAATACTGTTTTAACTATTTGCACTACATTGAACAGAAACTCAAGTCTTCGAAATATTTTGATTATAAAACAGTGAAAATAGCATCAAGTCAGTTTCTTAAATACTCCTGGAACTTATACACGTTCTCGATATTTCAATTAACTTGTTAGGTGTAGTATTACTGCGAGGATCAAACATCGAAAAGGGCTCTGAAACAAAATTTATGACATGGTTTTGAAATCCACTGCCCAGAATCTCACAGAAAATTTAAGGCTGCCATTTAGTGAGGGGTGTGTGAGGCAAAAAATCGATGAAGCGTTTCGATCGACGCCGGCCGGCGCTAGTAAAGCGATATCGCCTCTGTGCGCAAAGTTGTGTACTCGCGTGCAGTCTTTCGTCGTACTGCTGGAACTATGGAACTTTAAGCTGCGACCCTTCCATTTTATTGGACGCAACACTCTAGCAAAGTACAATGCACTTCTCTATCGTAGTTTCGAATGAATCCGGTTCGTATATTTAGAGAAATAACAGCCTGAAGAAGACGTTTTCAGCCATGTAGGAGAGCATTAAAATAATGTTTCCATTGCGCATGATGTCTTAAAAATACTATTCACGACTAGTCTGAAGTGTGTTTACTTCTCGTAGATAAGCATTTTATGCGCACGTTTAATGGTTTCATAAAAAAAAGGGATTTAAAACTCACTACAACGCATTTCAAGAGCCTTAAGGCTACAAAGGTGAAAAAGCCGCTTATTCTATGATCTCCTTGCACACACGCCAGCAAAGTATCATGACGGGCCAACAACGTGTTGGAACGTCGCTCACCAATCAGTGCCCGTTGGGGCCGCAGTGGTGTAGTGGTTAGACTGCTCGCCTCCCACCTTGGGGGACTGGGTTCTATTCCCGGCGGTGTCGCCCCAGGATTTTCGCATGTGGGAATCGTGCCGGACGATGCTGCTGGTCAGCGATTTATCTCGGAGATCCCCAATTTCCCCCGCTCTTTCATTCCGGCGCTGCTCCATACTCACCTCGCTTCATTCTCGTTGGCTCTCTTCACTCACTAACTCGCTCACAATCAGTGCCTGGTAGTCTACTTGCCAGCTCGCAGCCCAGCCAATAGGGAATTTTTCGCAGCACACAGAAGCCAGCCAGGCTCCCAGAGCCTCGCGCAGGCAATCAGAAAATGGGCATTCCTACATGCCAAAATCAAAAGGAAACGCCACGCCATTTCGTCTCTGTTTACTTATCTATTGTGTATAATCACACGCGGTCTCTCACCCACTGCCCTACTGCGGTGGACGCCTGCGCGCTGTGTAGCAGGCTGCCCGCAACACAGTTCAGTAAGTCTGGCACGGGTTCCAGTTTTCCCCCTTCGGGACCGGTTCTTCAGTTGTTCCGACGTGGCTTCGAGGTCACTGAGATGTATGCAACAGTGTACCGAGCTCGCCAGTGCTGCACATAAACAGCTCCACCGACAAGTCGTCCGACCGGTGTCGAAACCATAAGTGGTACGTATTTATCGTTTATGCAAAGTGGTTGATATAGAGAACATCGTAATTTAACGGGCGGGAAAGTGGCTGAAGAGGTTATAAGGAACTATAATCCATTCACTGTTACTTCCAGTTTTCTGAAGTCCTGCTAAAGTCCTAAATCTAGGATGTTTCTTAGCCTCATGCAATCAAAGCTTAATCAAGTCAAGAAAATTACACCAACGGGACAACGCACCGCAATAGTGCTCACTCAGATTAACAATATTTAGCATAAGAACTATTTCTTACTACTCATTTTCAAAACGCATATTGTCTCTCTGTTTTAATTATAATTAATTACATGGAAAATATTATAATTTATAGATAAAACTTAAGTAAAAGTTCAATTTAACCAAAAAGTAAGGTACTTCCATGTTAACACGAGTATAAAACACCTGCGATGCTTTTGACATATTTAGGAAACAACCAAACTCGTCATAAGCGATTTTTCAAAAGTTCGATTGAAAACGTGAGAAGAAACCGCGAATAAACTATACACAAGTGTTTGCCTATAATCTTTATTAAGAACCACGTCGAAAAACAACAAACCAGTGCTATCAGGCATACCAATCGCGTGAATGAACACATGCGGCCAAGCCAGCAATGGAAGTCCTAGTCAACGAACCCGTCCACTTACGGCACGGTGAGGCAAACAGAACTGTGGAAATCCGAAACACGCACTTCTATAGGAAATGACTGAAAACTTCTGCTTTACATTCCTGCTATATTTTAAAGGTCACAAGGAGTAACCAAATTAAGTCAAGCTGTACGTTTACTCCCTGGCCGTGTGTGTCAGCATGCTTCAGTGCCAAAAAAATTTGCAATATAAAGGTTGGCAGTGCAAAACGTTCAGTTCACTTGGACAATTGCTGCAGTTTCTCACATACGTCTACACACGCACGAAGCGTTGTCATTGGACGCTTTCGCTACGGTGTCGCTCTCGTGTGGCGCTGAAACTGAACCGATGTTGGTTCCAAACACTCCCGCGATATCTCTCAAGCAGGCTGCTGTGGCGTGGTGGTCAGACCTCTCACCGGAGGGGTCACGCGCGAGTTTCTCACGTGGAAAACGTGGCGGACGTTGACGCTCTACGGTATATTTGCTCGGGGCACTCCTCTTCTCCCCACCATTGCATTCCTTCGTTGTCACTTTTTCACCTCTTTTCGCCCTCCATCTGCGCTAAAGACTTCAGCTGTTAAGCGCCACCCAAATCTCTCTCTGTGTTATGAGGAATGTTGCCAACTAGTTTGCAGGTGCAGTATCACATACCTCAGAAAATTATTCTACTTTTAAGGGTATTTGAAAACATAATTGTACTATGATAAAAACGTCTCACCTCAGTTTTGCACCGATTTCTTGGTACGGTTACATGCAGTTCAACACGGCTAATCTCCTCGTACCTGCTGTTCATATCAGGCCGAAAGTGAGTTTGACGTTTATGTCCCTCATTTAAGATTCCACAGTTTCTCTGGTAGCCGATATCTTGTCTCTGTTGACTGGAATTATATTAATTCCCTTTCCATGCAACACATTCAAACTGTAATGTTTTTAATAGTTTTATTTTATTTATATCCGTTTGTACAAGAATTGCAAAACAGATGATTAATTATTTTGCAACGGCCAACGTGAGAATTAATTTGAGTTTCCTTATCGGTGTCTTGCATTTACTAAAGAGTCGATTGCAAAACATAAATGAGTTGAAAGGGTGGTAATATATCATTTTTGTCGAGTTTGACCATTATATGGCAACCCTGACCACGAAACAACAAAGATATTCCATTCTGTTTTGCTTTCCGTTTGAATGGTAAATTGCAAGATTTCAGTTTCGCCACGCGTCAGTTTGTAGGTATTACTGACCACAAAATTTGCCTTTTGTCCGTATATCTTCAGTGTAACAGTGTACAGCAGTTTGGAAACTTCCCTGAAGCTTAATTAGTCTACTTGCCGGTAGTATAATTGAATTATTACTCTAATAAATTACTGAAATTGTACCACAAATATTACATTTATACTATGATTGGCAACACTGGTTATGGGCACTTAATAGCGTTAAGGTTACTTCTGCCACAGGTTGGGAAGATCAATGTTAAAAGTTTGGCAAACAAAAATTTTCTCCATTGGGTCAGCGCTAGTGTCGGCAATGTACCATATTTTATCTATTTTATACGTTAAATAAAAGGATAATTGTAATAATCATAAATCAAATAAAAATAACTTCGTAACTTAGTAAAATCATTCGCTTTTATTATTCACGTAGCTTACAATTTTAATTCAAAGTTACCTTTTGGAACACTGCGCACTTACCGGCGGAAATTTTCGCTATGCCAAACTTTCACATAAGAAAACTGGGTTTTTTCCTAACCTAGCAGTGTCTACGTGGTTAAGGAACTTCTACAATCTGCGTGACCGCACGACGTAAATCCCTAAACGTTTGTACGCGTGTACGGCGGTTACCTCACAATTAAGGAAACTCACTTCCTGCGCGAAGGTCACACCTTAGTTGAAAGCAAGCGATGCTACTCTCCCTCCCTTCCCCTCCCCTCTGCAGTATCCCGTGCACAGTGATGAGTGTGAAACTGGCTGCTACACGCCTTGCGAGGCTGTGAGCTGTCTGGGAAAATACATTTTCTTACAATAAAACGTTGTCATATCCCAAATTAACAAGTAGGGGACACACACCACCGTTGATTTACTATTTTTGCAACGATAATATTCACTGCAAGTTTGTAACTTTAAAGTACCGCGATAACTAATTAAGTGTGGTATGTGCCTTTTTTTCTCAGTGAACAATAGATGCGGTGGGGACAAATTTGTGTTTGGGGTTTTTCCTCAAACGGTTATGCATAAAGTTTAATGACAAAGAAACACACTAATTATAGTAGGCTCCAAACCACTTCGTTACTGACAAGTTCATGGAGAAGAATAAAAGAACACCCTATCCTCAATGTATTATACGAATACAGTTATCTGTGAAATGTACGTTTTACTTTTGTAGTGTGCGATTATTAGAAAATCAAACTACTAATCAAGTGAGCGAGTGAGTGAGTGAGTGAGTGAGTGAAGATTTGGGCGGCTCTTAACATCGAGGTCTTATGATGAGAGTGAAGCGAAGTGAGTATGGAGCAACGCCGGAATGTAAGGGTGGGGGAAATGGGAGATCCCCGATTAAACCTGCCGATCAGCGGCATCGTCCGGCACGATTCTCACATGGGAAAATTCAGGGGTTACCTTGCGGGGAATCCAACCAACTTTGCCTTGGTGGGAAGCGAGTAGTCTAACCACTACACCACCGCAACCCCTTCTAATGAAGTCATTATCATTTTTTTACAGCTGAACCTAACGTGCTTAAAAAATTTCAGGTATTCGAATACAGTTTTGCCCGAAGGATGTTAGATCGTTTCTACATAGACATACAGTTATGTTCCTTACAATTTTGTTTAATTAAAAGGCAATATACATTGATATTAATTTTTTTTTGCTGGTTGATGTTTTTTTCCTTGTTCAGGTTTCGACGATTTAGTGTATACTGTTAAAATCCTGCTAGAATGTGAGCCTTGTATTTTTATTTGAGAATGTCAGTGTAATGTATGGAGTGAAACTATCTGGTTTTTATTCTTATTTATTATTATGGCGTGAAAGAGCCTAGATGCGTGCGCAGTTAGCCGCAATAAATAAACTAATCACATAGAAAACGCTACAGGTGTAAATGCTGTCGTTACCTACAACTTAAAGGCACCAATTTTGTTTCAATTATGACCAAACATTAAATTATTAATTCCTTGAAAACTAATTTATATTTAGGTTTTATACTTTAAAAAAGGCACAATATATCTTGTGAGATGTAACGCCTAAAATAACAGCTACTTATGCCTGTCACAGTTATCTCAGTTTTTTTAGCAATGCGTATGATGACGTAATGTTTATTTGTTTTATTTATTATTTGTTTGTGGAAAATATATTTTATTTCCTCCATCTCTAATTCATAATATTAATTGCAAGTCGTTTTAACATTAGAGAACATATTTCTATGTAATTATGTTTGTAAGTTTTTCTGTTTTCAGTCATTAAGTTATTTTTTATGTGGGCCGCTTTGCATAAATGCATTTGTTGATTGTTAGCTATGATAACACAAGACGTATGTGCAAGATATGATGTAGCCGTCTCGTGATTGGCGCGATGTTTAAAGGCGTAGTTTTAAGTATGCAGTTTTTAAGGCTTCTAGCCATCTTGGTTTTGTCCGTCAAGCAGTCGATGACGTAGCGAGTCGTCGGCCTGAGAGATATTTTATTTTGCTGATTAATTTGCCGAGTTCCATACAGAAATGCAGATTGCCGATAGGGCGAAGACACGCGGCATCTGAAGAGGAACAATTTAAGTGTACACGCGCTACCTACGCGGATTATATTTAAAGCTACGTTTGAGCTACCTCGAATGCATGTGGTACGGCATAGACTTTAGTGGCGTATCTAAGGCTCGATTGCCTTACGAGGAAAGACTAAGTAAGGCCCACGACTAGCGAAACCAGCTACAGAAGATACCAAGAGATGTTACACTGATCATGATTTATTTTATGCTAAGTATCCTGAGTTTTCGACACAGAGACTACGCCCGTAAAATAATTAAAGATTTTTGAGAAACGAATCTGGCTTTACGTTACGCCTTACTAGATCATCATTTTTGTTTAAAGTTGCTCTACTCATATGCTTACGTAGTCATGAACTGAGGTCTCATGTTATCCCAACTGAGTTGGTGTAAGAAAATCATTAAAATTTAATTTACACATTTTGAAATAATTTAAAGAAACTGAAGAGACTTAACTACGGTTTGAATCCTAAATAAGTAATACGTACAAGAGCGCTAACTCATAGTTACAGCAACACAAAGCGTAGAAAATTTTGAAAACAATAACGAACTGCTACATAATACTTAGTATTTACACAGATATTTATTTAATTAATGATGTTTGAACCAAATATTAATTTTTCAATTAAATCAAATTTACTTCCACTGAAGTTTCTGTGAGCAATCATTTGATCAGTAGCTAGTGGTAGTTTTTGAGTTTTTCATTTCTTCCTAGTGCCTCTTGTGAATTGTTCGTATCCTACGGAGACTGGCTGCGGCAATTATTTCTGAACTAGAAACATCTTTGGAGAGATACAGATTTGTGGCAAGATTCAATCTGGGGTGTTTCCTTGTGTGTACGTCACGTTCTCTATCTACTACATATTATAGAGCGAATACTGTACCTACTGTTGTGTGTTGATGGAATTACTTTAATAACATTGTGCAGCCTACAATTGTTCGTCGGTCATTTATTTGTGAGAATATATTTTTCATTGGCAATCCATTATAATAAATGCTTGTTTTTGGCTGGTGTACAGAATTAACTTTTTAATTTCTTCCGAGTAGTACCAGCTTAGTTCTTAACCTACAGCATATCTATGGCTAAGCTGACTTATATGCGCTAGTAATTTTTAAAGAACTTTATTAATTTCTAGTGTCGTGCTTGTCATAAGCGTAGTAATGTTGTGAATACTGTGAATATGTTTTTTGTTTTTTCCATGTTGGCAGCCTGCTTGTCGTACAGCAACGAGGTGCCTCTGAGGGTGAACCCTCTCATTTTGGAAGGGACTGTTGCTGACAATGGGGAGTTCCCACACATGGTGAGTCATCCTTAGTTTACACGTAACCACTAAACTGTCATTGAACCACTCTGTATCTTTTGGAAAGATTATAATTCACGTGCCAATACAAATCCAGCTGTAAATTATAGAATAAATATATTTGTTTTGATTTTCGACCTGAATAATCATTCATACGAAATCTTAACCATCTTTCATTTCCCCTCCCTTTTCCAACTTACTATGTGAGCTTGCCGTTCCATTTAGTTGTTGGTAACATTTTATATTAATGGAGTAGTAAGGTTTCCAGGGGTAACTAATTTATTTGGCCAGAAATTGGGTTTTTGTAGCATTCAAAATTGAATCCATACATAAATTGCAAAAATGTATTACGTTAATATTTTTTGGCTATTCAGCTACCTTAATAAATGAACACATGCATAATTATTAAATATAATGGCATAGTTTAGTTAAAATTTTATTTTGTTGTTCAAAGCCATGCGAATTAGTAGAAACAGCTCCAAATCATCGGATCGGCCTCTAAATCCATTGAGTGCTCACTGATTAATTCTCATAAATTGTGAACCAATACCGGATGTACGGCCCGAACCCGCGACGTCTTAGAGTTCACAGCCAAAGAAAACTCCGCAGGTAAAGTTGCCTACTGGAAAAGTTCACAAATTCATGGCGTGGTCACATGATTCGATTTCGTCATTACCATAGCAGTTTATTAGANGAAAACGCTACAGGTGTAAATGCTGTCGTTACCTACAACTTAAAGGCACCAATTTTGTTTCAATTATGACCAAACATTAAATTATTAATTCCTTGAAAACTAATTTATATTTAGGTTTTATACTTTAAAAAAGGCACAATATATCTTGTGAGNCTAAATTATTAATTCCTTGAAAACTAATTTATATTTAGGTTTTATACTTTAAAAAAGGCACAATATATCTTGTGAGATGTAACGCCTAAAATAACAGCTACTTATGCCTGTCACAGTTATCTCAGTTTTTTTAGCAATGCGTATGATGACGTAATGTTTATTTGTTTTATTTATTATTTGTTTGTGGAAAATATATTTTATTTCCTCCATCTCTAATTCATAATATTAATTGCAAGTCGTTTTAACATTAGAGAACATATTTCTATGTAATTATGTTTGTAAGTTTTTCTGTTTTCAGTCATTAAGTTATTTTTTATGTGGGCCGCTTTGCATAAATGCATTTGTTGATTGTTAGCTATGATAACACAAGACGTATGTGCAAGATATGATGTAGCCGTCTCGTGATTGGCGCGATGTTTAAAGGCGTAGTTTTAAGTATGCAGTTTTTAAGGCTTCTAGCCATCNATGTAGCCGTCTCGTGATTGGCGCGATGTTTAAAGGCGTAGTTTTAAGTATGCAGTTTTTAAGGCTTCTAGCCATCATAGTTTTGTCCGTCAAGCAGTCGATGACGTAGCGAGTCGTCAGCCTGAGAGATATTTTATTTTGCTGATTAATTTGCCGAGTTCCATACAGAAATGCAGATTGCCGATAGGGCGAAGNAGCCTGAGAGATATTTTATTTTGCTGATTAATTTGCCGAGTTCCATACAGAAATGCAGATTGCCGATAGGGCGAAGACACGCGGCATCTGAAGAGGAACAATTTAAGTGTACACGCGCTACCTACGCGGATTATATTTAAAGCTACGTTTGAGCTACCTCGAATGCATGTGGTACGGCATAGACTTTAGTGGCGTATCTAAGGCTCGATTGCCTTACGAGGAAAGACTAAGTAAGGCCCACGACTAGCGAAACCAGCTACAGAAGATACCAAGAGATGTTACACTGATCATGATTTATTTTATGCTAAGTATCCTGAGTTTTCGACACAGAGACTACGCCCGTAAAATAATTAAAGATTTTTGAGAAACGAATCTGGCTTTACGTTACGCCTTACTAGATCATCATTTTTGTTTAAAGTTGCTCTACTCATATGCTTACGTANAACGAATCTGGCTTTACGTTACGCCTTACTAGATCATCATTTTTGTTTAAAGTTGCTCTACTCATATGCTTACGTACTCATGAACTGAGTTCTCATGTTATCCCAACTGAGTTGGTGTAAGAAAATCATTAAAATTTAATTCACACATTTTGAAATAATTTAAAGAAACTGAAGAGACTTAACTACATTTTGAATCCTAAATAAGTAATACGTACAAGAGCGCTAACTCATAGTTACGGCAACACAAAGCGTAGAAAATGTTGAAAACAATAACGAGCTGCTACATAATACTTAGTATTTACACAGATATTTATTTAATTAATGATGTTTGAACCAAATATTAATTTTTCAATTAAATCAAATTTACTTCCACTGAAGTTTCTGTGAGCAATCATTTGATCAGTAGCTAGTGGTAGTTTTTGAGTTTTTCATTTCTTCCTAGTGCCTCTTGTGAATTGTTCGTATCCTACGGAGACTGGCTGCGGCAATTATTTCTGAACTAGAAACATCTTTGGAGAGATACAGATTTGTGGCAAGATTCAATCTGGGGTGTTTCCTTGTGTGTACGTCACGTTCTCTATCTACTACATATTATAGAGCGAATACTGTACCTACTGTTGTGTGTTGATGGAATTACTTTAATAACATTGTGCAGCCTACAATTGTTCGTCGGTCATTTATTTGTGAGAATATATTTTTCATTGGCAATCCATTATAATAAATGCTTGTTTTTGGCTGGTGTACAGAATTAACTTTTTAATTACTTCCGAGTAGTACCAGCTTAGTTCTTAACCTACAGCATATCTATGGCTAAGCTGACTTATATGCGCTAGTAATTTTTAAAGAACTTTATTAATTTCTAGTGTCGTGCTTGTCATAAGCGTAGTAATGTTGTGAATACTGTGAATATGTTTTTTGTTTTTTCCATGTTGGCAGCCTGCTTGTCGTACAGCAACGAGGTGCCTCTGAGGGTGAACCCTCTCATTTTGGAAGGGACTGTTGCTGACAATGGGGAGTTCCCGCACATGGTGAGTCATCCTTAGTTTACACGTAACCACTAAACTGTCATTGAACCACTCTGTATCTTTTGGAAAGATTATAATTCACGTGCCAATACAAATCCAGCTGTAAATTATAGAATAAATATATTTGTTTTGATTTTCGACCTGAATAATTATTCATACGAAATCTTAACCATCTTTCATTTCCCCTCCCTTTTCCAACTTACTATGTGGGCTTGCCGTTCCATTTAGTTGTTGGTAACATTTTATATTAATGGAGTAGTAAGTTTTCCAGGGGTAACTAATTTATTTGGCCAGAAATTNTTATTCATACGAAATCTTAACCATCTTTCATTTCCCCTCCCTTTTCCAACTTACTATGTGGGCTTGCCGTTCCATTTAGTTGTTGGTAACATTTTATATTAATGGAGTAGTAAGTTTTCCAGGGGTAACTAATTTATTTGGCCAGAAATTGGGTTTTTGCACCATTCAAAATTGAATCCATACATAAATTGCAAAAATGTATTACGTTAATATTTTTTGACTATTCAGCTACCCTAATAAATGAGCACATGCATAATTATTAAATATAATGGCATCGTTTAGTTAAAATTTTATTTTGTTGTTCAAAGCCGTGCGAATTAGTAGAAACAGCTCCAAATCATCGTAGCGGCCTCTAAATCCATCGAGTGCTCACTGATTAATTCTCATAAATTGTGAACCAATACCGGATGTACGGCCCGAACCCGCGACGTCTTAGAGTTCACAGCCAAAGAAAACTCCGCAGGTAAAGTTTCCTACTGGAAAAGTTCACAAATTCATGGCGTGGTCACATGATTCGATTTCGTCATTACCATAGCAGTTTATTAGANTCCTACTGGAAAAGTTCACAAATTCATGGCGTGGTCACATGATTCGATTTCGTCATTACCATAGCAGTTTATTAGATGTCCGCTTTTGCCGCTTCTGCTGCAATCGTCGTGTTTCCCGTGGCAGAAGCGAAGATTACGCCTACGTCACTTCCTATTGTTCTGCCGTCGACGTGCGGCGTGCTTTTTGCAATAAATCACAACATCAGTCAGCTCGTTGGCGTGGAGTACTTGTGTCTGAAGGCTGTTCACGGTAAAGTGGGCACTTTTAAAATCTACTTAAAAACAAAAAACAATCGGCCGTAACTACATGTACACATCGGCATGTAGGCTCTCAGTTAAGGTGGCAGTTAATTAAAAAATTAATAGTTCTACTACTTGACGTTGCACTGAGAGCATATGTAAATTTATGGCTCCTGAAGTCAGTGTTCTTTGTTTTATACACATCAGAGAACAAATATGTGCATTTTTTTATCACGCTTACTTTGCTAAAAATTCAACGGTTTCACTTTGGTAATGCGCGAATAAAGTTAGATGGTGCATGCAATGTTAACATTAGAACACTACGCTCCATTGTAACTCAAGCCAAGCGAAAAATTAAAATTTCTCTGGCACAGAAAACAAAATTGGNATTAGAACACTACGCTCCATTGTAACTCAAGCCAAGCGAAAAATTAAAATTTCTCTGGCACAGAAAACAAAATTGGTGTGGGTATAGTTTCAGTGTCTCGTTTATACTTATCGGGAACATAAAATAACTTAAATTACATAAATAGTAATTATTGTGAACAAAAATAATAGTATTTTTATGACAACTGAAATGAGCGCTATAGATTTAATTACCTGTTGCACATGAACGGATATTTTATAAGGAGACAGTCAACTAGGCTCTGNATTAGAACACTACGCTCCATTGTAACTCAAGCCAAGCGAAAAATTAAAATTTCTCTGGCACAGAAAACAAAATTGGCGTGGGTATAGTTTCAGTGTCTCGTTTATACTTATCGGGAACATAAAATAACTTAAATTACATGAATAGTAATTATTGTGAACAAAAATAATAGTATTTTTATGACAACTCAAATGAGCGCTATAGATTTAATTACCTGTTGCACATGAACGGATATTTTATAAGGAGACAGTCAACTAGGCTCTGCATTGGCAGACAGCTAGCCAGTAATTAACTTCATTCATTGGAGTGTCAAATGTGCTACGAACCAATAGGATGGTGGTAATTCGGAAAGCAGAGACAATCAGAAATGTAGTTTCCACAACACGATTCCAGCTTGTCTTGAATGCCAGAAAATCTAGTCGTAGTGTAAAGTGTTAATATTTATAGTTTGTTCACGGTAAAGTGAGCACTTCGGAGACCCTAGTTATTTTTTCCTTTCATCCATATTTTATTCTTAAACTGATTTTTGAAATATATATTGCGATGTAAGTAATAAAAAATAGTTTGTATATTCCACCGCACCCTGAAGTTAACGTTTGTGCTAAAATAAAATATAATTATTAGCTATTATTCCAAATGAGAGGGCTTTGAGAAGTGGTCACTTTACCATGAACAGCCCGCACAAAGNAATGAGAGGACTTTTAGAAGTGGTCACTTTACCATGGACAGCCCGCACAAAGCTGACCAGACTTTCTGTTTACAGCGTGTGTTTGGTGGCGTGTGTTTCAGGCAGCGCTGGGCTATGTGTACCCGGGCTCGAATGAAGTGAGCTGGGACTGCGGCGGCTCGCTCGTCAGCGAGCGCTACGTACTCACAGCCGCCCACTGCGCCACCAACAGCAACAGGTACGTGCCGTCGCACAGCACACAGCCTTACAGACACGGCATGGCGCCGCGGTGGTGTAGTGGTTAGACTACTCGCCGCACACCTAGGCGAACCGGGTTCGAAATCCAGCGGGGTCGCCCCCGGATTTTCGCTTGCGAGAATCGTGCCGGAAGACGTCGCTGGTCGGTGGCTTTTCTTGGGGATCTCCCGTCCCGTACCCCGGTACTTTCATTCTGACACTACTCCATACTCACCTCGCTTCACCCTCGCACGACTCTCAAGACCTCGATGTTAAGAGCCACCAGAATCTCTTCGCTCACTCACGAAATGGCGATGATCTGGGACGGGCCTTAACGTCTGACCGACCACTGCGCGTTGAGAAATGTTCCCTTTTGGTGGGTTGCGCGCTGGCAAGTCTATTACCAGGCGCTGATAAGCCAGCAGTGCTCCGACATGTTGCTGAGTAGTGACGGGGCTCGATTTCGCGATATAAGGAGATTTTTTCGCTTCTGTGCTTGTAAGTATTCTGTGGTTTGACCTCGTTCACCAGTACTGTAAAGGTGGCGATTCAGAGTGTTAAAAGACTGCGTTGTTGCGGCTTTCTCAACACCATTCAATACAAGATACACGATGCAGACTGCCTCTCATGAAATATCCTAAGTAGTCTGCAGCTGGCATGATAAACATGTTTATAATATTGGAAACATATTTACATCGAGGTTACATTGAAAATGGCATCTTTGTCATTCTTCTACTTCTACTTGGAACATTAATAAACTATTACTTTCTTCGTAACTTTCTTACATTTCTTTTAATATTAATTCCTTACATGCATGGTATAGCTTGGCCACTATGTATTCTTCCACCATGATTGTCTTAGTAGAGAAGAACATGTTTGTAAATTAAATAACCTTAACTGTTATTCAGAAAAGCGTGATTTCTAATGCCCATGTCTGGCATTTACCAGTTTACTGGAGAGATGCAAGCTCATTGTGAACACAAAATCTCTAAAGGTTTAATCATCACGTGATTACCCGAAATTATTGTTCGTTTGCTGGCCATATTTGCACTCACATTGCTGCTCTGAGTCTTTAGACAGCTCGGCAGAAATTTCACTCAGTGCAAGTGTATGGATCTGGAATACAAGCCCTCTTGCCATTACGTACTAAGTGGAATGATTTGAATTTGGCGTTAGTTCTTTTGATTTGTTCTACAAATACACACACAACTATCGCGTAATGAAATTCAAGAGTATAGACTGTTCACCGGTAATTGAGAACTTTTAAAATGAACCCTTGAAAAATTGCGCTGCCCCATAACTGCATGTATTTCAACGGCCACATTGACCGATTGTGCTCAGTAAAGTTGATAACGGATTAGAGAAAGTAGTTCCGCGTCTTAACATTGAATTAAAAGTGCTAGGTAAACATTAATTAAATCTGAAATTGCTCGTTTTGCTTTATGTTCTTTTTTACAATGCTGTAGGTGCAAGCATTAGCACATTTGTAAAACATTTACTTTGTAATAATTTCAAGGTTTTGCCTTACAGTCGCTTGCATAAAGTGATCAGGAACATGGAAATGTTAATTTTTACGTATTGTGGAATAATACACAATGTACCTACAAGTATAGGTTGTTCACGGTTAATTGAGCAATGCCCGTTAACTGTGTAAGATAGCGTACAACACTAGCATGCAGGCTTCCAGTTAAGTTAGCAATGAATCAAGTTAAGTAGGTCTAAGAGTTGAAGTTCTGCTGCGAATGTATGGTTTGAAATTTATAAAAAACCACGTCGTTGGGTTTTTGCATTAAATACATAACAGTAAGAATTGGCGTATTAATAATACATTTATGTCATAAAAAATGTTATGTTTTCACTCGACTGACGAACGAATAAATATTGTCCGTGGGAATGTAGATTTTACATATTGTGGAAGGATACAAAATGTGGAGCAAAGTATATCCAAAGCCGGTCTTCCAAAAGTGCTCATTTTTATCGTCAGTCTACAGATAGTACATTCTAATTTGCTCAGTTTACTGTTAACAGCATATACTACTGGGTATGGGATGGATGTTCATGGTAAACTGAACAATTATGAAAGACCTGCTTAAGATTTACTTGTATGTACATTGTATATTCTTCCACCATAAGTAAAATTAATATTTGCACGGGCCTGCTCACTTTATTCATGCGTCGGTCAAGTGAAAGTGTAAAATTATTAAAATAGTAAATACTTTAGAAATCTCTTAATACCCACAATTATGTGCATTAACAACAACAGAAAGGAAAATAACTCATTTCAGTACTCATAACTGTTTACCAAACACTTTTAATTCAACGTTGAGACGTGGAAGTACTTCTCCTTCGCCGTTGCCAACTTTACTCGACGCCTGCCAATCAGCGTGCCTGTTGAAATGTGTGCAGGTAGGTGCAGTGAAATTTTTCAAAGGTTGATTTCAAAAGTGCTCAATTAACCGTGAGCAGCCTGAAAACACGTTAACTGTTATCAGAAGAGTGCACGAATGTGGTAACTTGCAGGCGCATGGTGAAGGTGCGGCTGGGAGGGACGGACCTGGAGGCGAGGGACGACAACTCTGAGGAGTTCGGCGTGGAGAAGGTGGTGGTGCACCCGGAGTACAGGAAGGGCTACAACGACATCGCGCTGGTGCGTCTGTCCCGCAGCGTGAGGTTCGCCACCAACATCCTGCCAGCCTGCCTCTACACGCAGGACGACGTGCCGCAGGATAAGCTCACCATCACCGGCTGGGGGGCCACCGACGTCCTCGGTGAGTAGGCTGCTCCCGTGCTTCCACAGCTTCGTTCTTCGCTTGATATATTTTGAAATCAACATCAAAAAATCACCCTGCCACTTGAATATATATAGTTTAACGGGAAAACACTGGGTGCGTTCAGCGGGCAAAGAGCTGCTGCAGAACTTTACGCTTAATGTCGTTGAGCAGGCCCGCTGCAGGGCAGCCCTTCTGCAGCGGTTGCATCGGAAAACACTTCGTTCATTTCGCTGTATCCCCGCTGCTAGCAGACGGCGCACATTAGGTGAAGTGCAAAAATGGTTTCAGAAATATGTTTATACAATGTTGTTGATGGAATTACGTATACAATGCTATTGGTAATGATATATTTGCACAAGATGAAGAAGGCGCAAGAAATATGGCAAAATTTTTACGTTGTTACTAAGTCATGGAATATCATTATTTTTATTACTATAGGTGTGAAATTCACTTCTGAGTACATTAACAATAACCGCTTTCAATTTCTTAAAACCAGGTAGCAGAAACTGAGCAAATATTATGTCCCTCTTTTAAAAAATATTGACACTAACTTTAGTTTATTCAGCAGAATCTGCAGTGCTGTTTTCCCGCTAAACGCACCTCTGACTAGCATATATTAAGTGTTGGTGGCAGCCAATTATGTAAAGAATATATATATATATATATATATATATTTTTTTTTTACATAATTTTTAGGTGATAACCAAATTAAATTTATTTTATTCCCACTAAGGTGAACTGGGTTCAATTCCCGGCGAGGTCACCCGGATTTTTGCATATGAGAAACGTGGAGGATGTTGCCGTTGGCCAGTGGGTTTTATCAGGGCACTCCCATTTTTATTCGATCTTGCATTCCGTTGCTGCTTCATCTTCACCTCATTTCACACTCACCGGCTCTCAAGGCCCCGCTGTTAAACGTCGACCAAACCTCTCAACTCAACAATATATTTTTATTTATGATACATTAAAGTGAGGTCCGGGGTAACAGAAAATTACCTAAAATTGTAATAATTTCACGATGTTACTTGATTAACCTATAAATACCGATATTTAGATCCGTGGCAGAAAAATTAAGAATAGTTTTAAAATACGGTCATTTAAGAGTGAATGAACTATTGTTATTTTAAGGTCGAAGCAGAATGTGGTTCACATTAAGCCACCCAAGATGAAACACAGCGCTGCAATGCTTTAGTGCCAATGACCCTAATGTCTAGCAATTTTCATGTCAAAGCAGTAATTGGGTTTACATTAAGCCACCCAAACTGAAACATAGCGCTGCACATTTATATTGCCAAAGACCATAATGTATTGCAATTTTCAGGTCAAAACATAATTGGATTTATATTAAGTCGCTCAAGCTGAAACACAGTGCTGCACCTTTCTAGTACTTACGACCATAATGTCTCACCAATTTTCATGTCAAAAAATATTGTTGAATTTATATTATGCCTCCCAAGCTGAAACACAGCATTGTTAACACGCAAATTGCCGAAGACAATGTTCACTTTTGCACGAGACGGAAATATAAGCAATGGGTAAAATTGAGAAACAAATTAACAGTTTTCAAAACTATGTAGGACGTGTTGATTTGTGCGGGAAGTAACCTGGGTGCGGTCGAGGTCTGGTGGTTCCCGAGTTACGGGTCCACGTCACTGTGTCTGATATCGATAATCGACACACAGCAGAACCTTGCAAGGCCATACCTCAGGAATCATAGAACCTAGGACACATGTTCGCTAGGGTTTTTTGTTTTGCTTTGAATTATACTGTCTACATAAATCTACACATCCTGAGTACAAAAATGTTACGTGGCACGAGTGGTGCTTATATTCTATAAGTGGTTTCTTCACNCTACACATCCTGAGTACAAAAATGTTACGTGGCACGAGTGGTGCTTATATTCTATAAGTGGTTTCTTCACACTTTACGTATCAAACATTTGAAAATCACCCCATGTATGGCATGCTCGGTTTTTCTTAAATATGCCATGTATCACAAGCGATGTATACGTCTGTTAACATAAAATTACCTTATTTTTAGTTAAATTGAACATGTAATTATTTTTTATTTTGAAATAATAATTTTTCATATGCAATTTATATTAAAAAAACATAGATAAAACAGGTGTGTTTGTAATGCCTAGTAAGAAATAGTTCTTATGCGCAAAATATTATTACACAGAGTGCGCAAGAATGAGGTGCGTTGCCCTGTGGTGTAATTTTCTAGACTCGGCGAAGCTTTGTTTGCCCAAGGAGGAGGAATATCCTAAAAGTAAAATTTCAGCAGGGCTTCAGAAAATTTGGAAGTAACCGTGAATGGACCATCAATTCAAGACAGGATGTTTTGAGGAATGTCTTGTGAGAGCGAGTGCAGTGCCGCTAAGAGAGCTGAGTGACGGTGGCGTGTGTGTGTGTGTGTGCAGGTGAGACGAAGAGCCGGTACCTGATGAAGGCGACGGTGGAGGCGATGTCCCTGAGCCGCTGCAATCAGACGTACAGCAGGTCGGGCCGCACGCTGCGCAACGGAGTCACGACCAAGATGGTGTGCGCATACGACCCTGACGGCGGCCAGGACACCTGCAGGGTCAGTTGGTCTCCTTTTCCGCAATGTTGACATTAACTGATACACTTCCAGGATTGCGAAAACAGTTCCGTGACCTGTACCATAAACTAAAGATGAGGTGGACCGCTTATTCGTCTTCTGCGCATGTGCCCAACATTCACCTACACCAATCACACCCAACTGACAAGNCAACGGAGTCACGACCAAGATGGTGTGCGCATACGACCCTGACGGCGGCCAGGACACCTGCAGGGTCAGTTGGTCTTCTTTTCCGCAATTATGACATTAACTGATGCACTTCCAGGATTGCGAAAACAGTTCTGTGCCCTGTACCATAAACTAAATATGAGGTGGACCGCTTATTCGTCTTCTGCGCATGTGCCCAACATTCACCTACACCAATCACACCCAACTGACAAGGTCACATGGTCGACAGTGATCGACGCGTTTGGTTACATCTTAATTTTTAAATGACATGCATTATTATATTAATAAAATACTTTAACCAATTTGAATTTAATCAAACTGCATTACAAATTCGTTAGAATAAGTATACATACGTCACACAGTATTTGTTTAAAAATAAGTTTTCTAACATAAAATCCAAACCCTGCCGTTTTCGCTAGACGTGTTGGCATAAAAGTTGTTCAATGCTGGGACGCGGAGATTGGTTGTGCGCAGCCAGCGTGATCGCTCTACCTCATCTTTAGTCTATGACCTGTACCGTCTTCTTCTGTTACTGTATGTGTCCGAGGCATGATGATAAGTGTTCTTGCGTAAGGTTGAGGAGTCATCAGTCAAGTACAAAGGCAGGTACGACAGATACATAACATAACATAACATAAGACGAGGTTATTGACTAAGGAAAGCATTGTGCCTTATTTGAGCTGTACCAGCGATAATTGCGCCTTCTCATTGCGGTTGTGTCTCCCAGATACTCTACCGTTGAAACTATAGCTTACATGTTTTCACTTAACTTTCGACGTTCCGCTTCCAATAGTGGCGTCTGGTAGAACATTTAAGTTATTTCTCTATGCATGCGTTGTAATGGAATATTTAAGGATATTAAATATTCAAGGAAGTGATGATATTGATGGTCCTAAGCAAAGTATGTTAGTGTATATAGGTCCTGTTACTTATGATTGCCGAAGCATTCTATTTATTACATTTAAACGGCACCATGCATAATGATGGCTAAATATTTACGATTGGAACGATACAAGTTAATGAACTCTTAAAAGTTTCATTATATAAATATTCCAAAGATAGGCCATATTTACATCAAAAATGATTTTAAAAATGTAACCATCCAGGTCACTTCTCTCCGCGTGTGTAAGAACATGATCAGCTGTTATGCAGACGTCGTCACGACGCCCTTTAATTTGGCTAGCGGAATCAGTTATGCCAATAGTGATTTCATTTATTGTAGGTACTCATTGTAGTGCGGTAAACAGACCCGTAAGCCAGATACCTGGATAACTGGAGTGACGTCATTTTTTGTATTTATTAATGAATGTTTGCATTTTTCGCTTTTCTGAGGAGCAACATTTAGAATATATTGTCCATATTTTCTTTTCTTTCTCTGCTCCTTCAATAAAGCCAAGAAAACTGAAATGCTACCCGTTATTGTGTCACAAGTTATTAAATAGTTAACCAAATTTGTAAGTAATCATGACTCCCGACAGCTGAACCACATATAATCAAAATATATCCTCGTTACTTTTATACCTTGTCAATAGTTAATAATTATTTTGAAATAAATTATAAATAAATAAATATACAAGTGTATATATACACACATATGTGTACACTGAAGAAACATGACCTCTTAAGAGGCCACGGTGTACATTTCGAAGCACTCCGGATTATTTCCATTTTAATTGTTTTTAGCCATTTTTTAAACATTTTTTCTTCAATCGCACTGATAACTGCTAATGTAGGCCTAAGATATAACTGCGCGCAGACATTCACCGCACAAAACTATTGCTTATAAATATTGTTGAATTGTGTATAAGTTTCCTCGATCTTGTTTCTCCTTACCCATGCATGAAAATCTTGTGAAATGTGATAACCGTTTTTATTATAGGTCTGATCACGTGCAGCAGCAAAAAAATGAACCAGATCGAGTGAGATAGTGCAGTGGTAATCCACTGGACTGAAATTTGGGAGGATATTGGTTCGATTCTCGGTATAGCAATACAGATTTCGATTTTCCGAGGTTTCCCGAGATCACTCCAGGCGGATGCTGTGATGATTCCTTACTACAGGCCCTGGCCAATTTATTTCCCCTTTGCTACTTTTCTGAAGAACTTGCTGAGTCACTAATTACCTCGCTGTTCAGGAGACGTTAAGCCTTAATCTGGGGATGAAAATAGATAAGGCCTCCAGTGTTTTTAGTGAGCACTAACGTATGTTTGCTTGTACACCAACATTGACATAACACACACAGCGACACAATTTATAAATTTAGTTTATCTGGCAACATATTATTTTTATTATTGTTGTTATTACAGTAATACTAGCTTCACTTGTGCACGTTAATACGGTAGAGAAAATTATATATGGTAAGCATGGTTTATAAAGCATGGTGTAGTTTCGGTGGGGTTCCTGTTATTTGAACTTACATGGCCATTAACAGCCGTTATTAATCAATTCCATTCTTTGAACACTGCTGTTTTGCATAGTTTCTAAGTCGTTATAAATTTTTAGTTAAGTATGTTTGCTGTACAACTATTACACTTTTTTTATGTAAACTCTATACACATTTTTACGCACGAAAATACGCGTGTAGAAATATTTTTATTTCTTCGTTACAAATATTCTAACCCATAATTAAGTTCGAAATTGTTCAACGTTCCCTGCAAATACTCTTACAAACTCCGGGTTACTCATTTGTTTGCTTTAATTCCGTTCATAAACATTACTGTTATTCATTCCTTCCTGTTAGCTACATAAAATAATTTCAATAATTTACATAATATATATTTATTTTATCAGCCTAGCGTGCATTGCTTATGATGTCACGCTGCAAAGACAGAAAATATTTCGTTTAGAAAATAAAATGTTGAATATTTATATATTACATATATATGTTTATGTACATACACACAGTAGTAAAGGGCAATAGACTGAAATGAAACCATAACATTTTGGTAAGAAGTGTTTCCTTTTATGTCACATGTTATAAATAGAAATGTGGGGATTTGTAATGAACAAAGTTTATTCTCTAAGTAGGTTTTAACACAAAACAAACAGAGAATTTTTAAAAAATGTAATTTATTTTATGAAAATTTCTATTATTCCACTTGCTTACATACAAAACGGAAAAAGTCGGTACATATGCGACACCAGTGGTATCTAGCGTTGACAATTTTGAGCTTCCCAAATTGAGTAAACCTCAAGCCCCTGTCATACTGTTACATTTTTACTTTGAAATATATTTGAAAATAATATTTTAAGACGAAATAAGTCATTAAATTTCATCATGGAACACATTTGGTCAAATAATATTGGATGTGTTAAAAAATATGTCCGGCTAATTTTTTAATTTATTTTATTAGGAGATTTTAGTTTAAAATTTTATTTAAAAATTATTCTCAATGTTGGATATTACTGTTGTGTTTCCATACAGCCTATTACAGGAAGAAGTGTAACGAATTTGATTTATTTTCACTTCTTTATAAAACTAAAATTTTATTTTGCTCAAATTGTTCTCGCTCAATTAAATTTAGCGCCTCTGAGTTTTTGGTATTATTGAACAATAATCACTTCAAATAGTATTCATGCACAGAGAGCTTATATAAAAAATTATTTATGTTTGTAACTTTATTTTGTTTCCCGCAGCAGCTGTTTGCCATGTCAAAGTTTCGTGATGTTGGAAACTGCCATTTTTGTCATGCACGAATCTGATTGGCCAAGCACGTCAAACATAATTTTTATTTTTTTTGTTTTTTTTAGAATCGGCTACATATTCAAAATGCTTAATGGCAACTAGAGCCATTCAACTTTTCCGTACAAACATGGTNTTTTTTTAGAATCGGCTACATATTCAAAATGCTTAATGGCAACTAGAGCCATTCAACTTTTCCGTACAAACATGGTCGTGATAATGACGTTTCAGAACAATCCAATTTAACTTGAACAATTTTATTTGAAGCGGTTTGACGGGAAAATTGTACAGTGCGACAGGTTACCTACGTGCTCATGGAAAAGAAGCAAAGTGATGAGCAAGGTCGGCTGTGGTGTTGCAGGGCGACTCCGGAGGCCCGCTGCAGACGGTGACGGAGGAGTGGAGCAAGATGACGTCGGTGGTCGGCGTGACGAGCCTGGGTCCAGCGCTCTGCGGCAGCTCGGAGCCTGCGGTCTACACGCGTGTATCCAGCTTCGTGCCGTGGATAGAGCGCGTCGTGTGGCCCTAGCCGCCCCGCGTCATCACTTCACTCGCCTCCCACGAGCAGCTTTGTCCCTGCACCACCAGGCAGCGCCGTCTTCGGCCTACTCTTCAGGGTGCGCAACTTGCGAAACATCATCAACTTCCCTTACCAACTTTATCCTTGTGAACTATTGCATGTGCCATACCAGGTTGAGGAATGCCTCCAAGCCAAAAATGGTCAAACAAATAAATTAAGAGGAAATGGTACGTGAAAAAACACCACACACACTGATCACAAATCTACAGGTATTCAGAAGCAAATATTGAGNGGGGGGGGGGGGGAGACGGCAATCTTAAATGGAGATAACTTTGTGATCAAATATTTTTTCGTACGCTATTTCGTTCGCCATAAAATTTGCATGTTACACCGCTGCTTAAAACATCGCGCTAAAGGAATGTGTCACTCCGTCGAAATATCTTCTCCCAAAGTAGGCAGGAACTGTTATTTATGATTGCCCGTTCTTGATTTTTCTGTATTGTCTTCCAGGAACCCTGCAAACTTCAATTAANCAGGAACTGTTATTTATGATTGCCCGTTCTTGATTTTTCTGTATTGTCTTCCAGGAACCCTGCAAACTTCAATTAAGGTGTTCAGCGTTAATTATTGTACCACGCCGTTGTTAAACGCCGTGTCCTCCCTTTTAAGATGATTGATTCTGAAAGAATAGAAGTTTGTGACTGTACTCCNGCGCCGTTGTTAAACGCCGTGTCCTCCCTTTTAAGATGATTGATTCTGAAAGAATAGAAGTTTGTGACTGTACTCCTGTAAACTGAAGAACTTGTATTCAGCATATAAGTGCTTTAAAGGTGCTAAAATCAGGATAGTAGTCAAGTTCAATATTCTCGACCAGCTGCTTTTGTGTCGTGTAGATAGCGAAAAAGTTTTTTTTTCAGCAGTAAAGCTTGATTGTTGTAATTGTGATCAACAAGAAAAATGGCCACATATCTCTTGAGGAAACGTGAATTACAAAAAGAATTGGACACAAAATATATTCACTCTGTTAATCATGACTGTAACTTATTTATTATAAGGGTGTATATTTCACTTAGAACTTCATGAACCTAATTAGATTGTTAGCTGAAGTGATATTTTCCCTCGTAAAAGTAAATGTTATTATTTGCTCATTTTAAAACAGTGATTNATTAGATTGTTAGCTGAAGTGATATTTTCCCTCGTAAAAGTAAATGTTATTATTTGCTCATTTTAAAACAGTGATTTTAGCACTTTTTTCATTGAAAATGTGTTTGTATTCTATCTTATTGATTGGAGATGTATGTCATATGTGTGTTTTATCACTAAGCAGCTCTGAGCAATAAAATAAAATAAACGTAAAATTAAAAGAGTATTTAGAGGTATCCAGTATAAAAACTACCTCGCAATTACAAATAAGAGTTCAATTATTCAGTTAGAGTACTAACTTTAGTGCAATTAATGTATTTGTTTGTCATAAACCGACAAACACACAGTACGTAAAAACAACTTACTGACTGGAATACTATTGTTAGTTAATATTTAAACATTACGCAATCATACCTAAGGGAAGTCAACAATTTGTATTATGCAATAACAATAAGTGTAATTTTTTAATAAAAAATGGGGAGTAGAAATTATGCGTTCTGTCACCAATAAGGGTAAACTAAAGAACTACTGTAGCGATTTGCCAAAGTTATTAGTATAAAGCCAATGAAGAAGGTTGCAACTATTTATTCTCACGTATTACTTGTATAGTGAGTTTCAACACGTAAACTAGCTTATCTGTGCTAAAGGTAATCTTCTATAAGAACAGTTGTATAGAATACATATATATGGACAACAATGTATGCTTGAAAAAAGTATTTTATTTGAAGTTTGATCAACACTTCCTTTGAGAAGTATAAAATATGTACTGTAAGTGTAATAGTGTGTTGAAACAAAATGTGTATATATTTATACCTTTTTATAATAATAAAACAACAAAATATTATTGGAGCATTTACTTTCATACTTTCCTTACAGTGATTTTTCTAAGCAAATTAAACTATGCTTTAATTAAATTTAGTCTTCTTCGCAAATTTATATTTTGTTATAGTTTTGATTTACAATGAATTATTATTTACTACAGTTCTGATTTAATTACAATGAATTATGGACTAATAAAACTAGGGACGTTCAGAAGACGTTAGCACATGTTTTTAGTAGTTTGTTCAATAAAACACAATTGGGCATAACCAAAAAGTACTTCAAATTTTATTTCGTCCATTTAAATTTTTCATAACATTTTTGAAAAGTGATGTTATTTTTGATAAGTGATGTTATTCTGTTTTAAGTTTTTGATGGCTTTTAGAGGTACTGCCATAATCAGCATAGAAAAACCTAAAATCAGTTTAACAAAAGCAGAAATCATGAAATAATGGAAATATATACTGCTCATAACTCTGCCTGGGGTGCTGGTGACGCAGTGTTTTGATCCGGAAGAGTACTATAGCTATTGTGATTAACTTCACATCGTTAATCACAATATGAGGTGACTGTGCTTAAGTTTGGTCGTGTCTTTAAGTGGGTCTCCAACCTACACCGGTTCTCTCTTCTTGGGACGCAATGGTGACGCCATAAGGGATTATTCAGGTCACTATTCATACAATATACGATTTCAATTCATACAGATGAAGAAAGCTGTCAACATGAGAAAATTTTCTTTTGTTGCTAATGCAGTGCTCGGGAAACATTAATTTGGTGGATTTTTTTTTACTATGCTTTATCACAAATATTTCTTCATATGTTCAGTAAATATAATAAACGATATAAAGCCACAGAAAAAAATGTCATATACACTGTACTGGAGAATCCGTCAGGCATAGGGCCACCTTAGGTTCCACTTAAAATTCAATAGCTTTTCAATATCCCTAATTGACAGGTAACATTCCGAAAATATTATGTACACCTCTTGCTACTAATATGCAATAAATATAAAGTACATTTAGATTAAAAATTATACTTATTTTGACTTTACTTTTAGGGTTATAGAAATTATTAGATTTGACCACTTTAAGAATATATGACTTAAAGGTGGCCCACCAGACCAAAATGCTTTGAAATTAGATTCGCAGGAGCTGGACATTCTTAAAAAAAATGCTGAATGCCATGCTAAACTATGTAGTTTGTTTCCACAATAAAATACAATTACATTAACTTATTTTAAAACGTAAGAGATAGAATATAATTAAAGCATTACTTAAATAAAAGATAATGTAAGTTACTTAGAAAATAAAATAAACAAGAAAAAATACAAATTCTCTAAAACCTACAAAATCAATAGAAATAAATGGCGAGTTCAGCCCGAGTCCTGGTAGTACGAGCACACATATAAGTGTTATCCTGAATAGCGAGTCCCTCACATTCCTAGTGTATGTGGCGCAGGCATCGATTACAAATACTAATGTCGAGTTGTCTGTCGGTCTTACACAAATGACAATATCAGACATCACTGTTCTTTTGCAATGTTCGTAGTGCACTCGCGCTAGCCACAGAGATGACTTTATCACGTGACGCCTTATTTGCTCTGGTATTTTAATTGCTTTTTGCCTGAACAACCGCCTTTATGGTTGTAACATTTGGCTTTATCACAGACTTCTTCTTGTAGGTTGACTGGAACAGAAAATATAAAACTTTTTGGGCCGTATGGATAATGACTTTCCTTCTCGAAGTTTCACTTTTATTCTGTGGTGGTGAGTTAAGATTATGTGATTGGTTTTTACAATATCGGGACGCCTTTTCAGAAACAATATTAGCAACTACTTTATTCAAGCAAGGCCAGCTGTTTTGTTAAATGGGTATTCTATTTTATTGACTTCGCAGCAGATAAAAAAATCTTCGTTTTATGATTTAAGCGTTACAGACCTATATAAGTCAGCAAGGCTGTGTATTCTTGAATAAATTTATAATTCTTGTGTTTAATTTAATAATAGTTTCCACCTTTTTTACCTATTCAACTTACACAAACCAATAAAAAAACCGACTTATATTTTTAAAAATGATATATCAATAAATATCCACATAATTTATCGCGTATTTTAATTTCGCTTTGCTATTTATAGAGTTCTTGTAACAAAAACACAAAAATGGGCTGGTGCCTCAGGCGACCCACCTGTTTTTAAGGTGGCCCGGTATACGAGCCACCGAAGAGGCAGATATACAGACATATACAAGCTCTAGGAGATATTTAATAGGAACTTCGAAGAACATTGTATACATACCAATGTGAAGTAGTCCTCTACTGGGAATCCAGTTACGTGTAAAATCTGAAAGTCATTAATGGTCGCGACATGTTAATGAAAAGAGTAGACTACATTCAAGTATTAACTGACATTTTCATGTCTAAACTCTGTGCATTTTTCGCGTAATTAACGAACTATAAAAACTGAAATTTTGTGTCAGAGAGTATCACGATTACACATTTGAAAGATTGAATCTTATGAGAAATTTGATACTTCGGTAATATTTTAATTTCTTCCAGAGGCAAACAGCAAACGTGTTTAGGAGAAATTGAAAAAGAGAATTGGATATATGAAAATCGCAAAGGAACAAAGGAGATTCGAGCATAAGCAGACGATCTAATAAGAAAACATAAACCTGAGTTGTGCAGTGACGTAGCCCATATGTTTTCCTCAGTGGTTACGACCACTGGCCAATGATTGCTGACCTACCCCTTGCCTTATACGTAAAAATGAAATACTTGTAGCTCAACAACTCAGGAGTTGCTGCATGCCACATCTATATAGTTACCGGTACGCCGAGACGTCGGCTGTCCCCAGGGCCCAACTAGCAGCACTCAGAGAACACCCGCTCTCTCAACGCATCAGCACCACTGTTCCCCTTCATCACTCCTAGGGTAAAGGAGAGCAGGAACTTGGAATTAGGATTAGGAGCAACAATTTGAAACCTGAATGATTAATTATGGAAACCCTTTTCTGCTTTCTCTGTTTTATTCCTTGTGGAATTGAGATAACCTCCCCAAAATATTTTATGACGGTAACCCACTTCTTAAAAACGAATACAAATATAAATATAAGCATTAAATAAAGTTATTGAGTGCGCTATAAAAAAACACGTGGCACATTTCATACATTATTTAAGTTTGAATAATCAGAATTTTTCATTTCCATTAAATGCTTATTATGATGCTAGCTAGAGTGCCAAAAATTTGCAAATCTCCTTAAATGCAAAAATGCTATAAAAATCCTAAAACTGGTCGCAAAAATTACTTAAGAAATGTTTACACCCAAGAATAAAAATATTATAATAACAATTCCCTTAAAAGTTTAGTGTCTTTTAAATATGGACAATACTTAAATTAAATTACAAATCAGGACATCTTGTCCTATGCAAAGTTACCCCAACCCTGGCCTGTCATATGCCTGGAACCCCCTATTTATATTGAAAATCCCTTCGTCACAATAATTGCTTTACAAAAACAGAATCTTCCTTCGCCACATCACAATCGAAAGAACCAATATTCCGAACAACAGGTCTTGAAATATGTCTTCTCTTATAATAATGTGCTTGCCCCATGGCTCTGTGAATGTTGATTGGGATTCACAACACTTAGGAAAATCACTGCTCCAGAATAAGGCTGGCGTACTACTGAGCATTCCGCGGCAACGCTCAGGAAGACTAGGCGCTAGCCGCAACTGGGGGCACTTAGAGCAAGGTTAAATTATCAAAGGAAGGACTTCCGGGAGAACTGATAAGAACTTCCGGGAGAACTTCCGGGAGCAGTGCTGCACGTCCCATCTTGCAACTGACGTTCAAGGTCAAACCTGTTCTCGAACATGTTAAAGGGATCTGGGGTATGCAAATAAAATACTTATTACATCCTACAATTTATTAAGCAAAATACACATACTGTACATTACCTAATACACGAACATCACCATTCGTACCAACCAACTTCCTAAAAATCCAAATCGCATCTCCTAGCTCAAACTTAAGCCTACGTCGAGAATACAAAACTGAAATTCAACAGCGGATATTTCCTCATTATCATAAACGTAGCCATTGAGGACCACAGTCTTTATTTTAAACTTCTACGGTGCCAGTAAAACACGTCTTCACTGGCTGTGACGTCAGGTGGCTTGGTGGTTGGAGAGGGAAGGAGGACATCGCCAGCCTTGCGAGGCGGTCACGTTGCCACGCCCCGCACCCGGCGTCGCCCGTCAAACAGGTGAGTTGCATCGCCGTCGACCAAACCCACCGGGCAGGCATATTTTTAATGTGACACCGTCACATCCTCCCCTCCAAACGGTTGCTGTGGTGGGTCTTACAGGAACGAAACCCTCGATGAGGTGGCCAGTCCCATCCAAGTCTTAAGCCCCGCATCCCAACCATGTTACGCTGGACGACGTGGACTCCCCAGTGGCTTCGCCAGAGCAGATCTCTCCGGAGATGAATCTACCCATACTATAAAATTCGTGGAGCAATTTTCAGCATAAACATCGGAGCAGGCATAGACAGAACTAGGGGGGTTTACATACTTTCCCTAAAGTAAGATTAAAATAAAATATTTACAATTTTATTTTCTTTAAAAATTTAATTCCTGGGTAGGGTTGGAGGTTAGCAAGAGATCTTAGTTAGAACTAACATATATTTTTTAAGTAGGAAATGTGAGTATTAAAATGTTTTGTAATATCCTGGGGATCTTGAAGTACAAAAGTTACAGATGTTTATAAACGTACAATTTCATATGGGCCAACCCAACTTGACACTAACTTAGCTGCAAAATAATTTACTTTACTGCTAAGGTGATGCGAAGGTAACAAAACTAAATCAACAATATTATATAGAACATACTGATTATTTACATTTATAATGAGCTGCCAATATTTTATGATGTTGCATTAAATTTTTACACACTTCAGACCAAAGATTTGACATGTTTTTGGTACTAATATTTCCCAATACAATTTCTGCAGTGCACAACTATGTATAAGTGGATGAGGTAATTTTCTCCCAAGGAATATTTCGGCGGGTGCAAACTTAGTAATTCACTAACCACATTATTAAAACACAACTGCAAATTTAAACAAGACGTCATCCCATTTTGTTGAGTATCAGATTGGAAAAACCATAAAGCTGTTATTAAATTCCTATTGTATCTTTCTACTAGATAGCTTGTGGATGGTACGGTGAAATTTGTACCAACTTGATGCCCCACTGAAACATCAAGTCTCGGAACTGTGCAGAGGTAAAATACGTAGCATTATCCGTAACCACATAATACGGAGACACGAAAAAGGTAAACAAACATTGACTTATCACCTTGCATATTTCAATGGCTTTTATAATATGTAATGGGAAGAGAAAACAAAACTTGCTGAAACTGTCTACACCTACTAGCACATAAAAATAGCCAGACGTACTTTGCGGCAACAGTCCTGCAATACCCAAGTAACTGAATATTTACCTTGCAGCGAGGTATTTGTAGACTTAGCTCTCTGACATGATTAGCAAGTCCTGACCTATTCCTATAAATCTTTTCGCATATTAGGCCATGTAAAAGACTCCAATATAAGGGTTGTGGTTTTTTTCTGCCTACGTGACCTCCTAAATAAGACTCGTGAAATTATTTAAATATCAGAGGGCGTAGATCGTTTGGTGCTAACACGCAGAATTTCCCCTTTTTGGTCCGTTCACCAAAAAATCCCTGATATAATTCATACTTTGATTTGACATCAGTAATATCTACTAAGATTTTCGCGTATTCCGCGTTATTGCGTTGATAATCCTTCAAATTTACAAAGACCTTGGGAAAATGTTCTAAAATCCATAAATTTTAAGGATTATCCTCCTTGACACACTCTACCATAGAAACAGTCCCATTTTCCCATACTAGTATGTGCTGTAAATAGCTGGCTGAGTTATTTGTAGTGTGCTAGACTAGTGTGATTTGTGCAGCTTGTATAAAAGAGGAGATGTGCTGTAAATAGCTTGCTAGATTATGTGTTTGTAAAATATACCAAGGTAAAACGGGGTAGTCAGGAGACAGCCAATCAACATGGATGAGTCATAAAGAGTGCACGCAATCGGTCACGGCGCATAAGAAAATAATACATGGTGTCAGAAGTCGGTAACAAGGCACAGGTGGTGCAAAACATGATATTATGTGTCGTACTTATTACATCCGCGTCGGGTTGGTGTAGGGTACAATTATTCTAACCCTACATGCAAGTAAATACGACACGAGTTGGCGCGCAATGGCGGCGGCGCAGTTCCAAGTTGTCCCACCTGACAATTTCAATTTTCGCACGCCGATGGAATTGCACAAGTGGAACAGAAGCGCATCAGAACTGGACACAAAATCCGAAACGCACAGGTCAATATGCTCTGTTGTATTGCATAGCCGAGAGGCAGACGACATGCTGGACACATTCGACCTTAAACCCGACGAGAATAAAAAATATAAGATCGTAAAGCTAAGATTTGACAGAATTTTTTTACCGTCAAGAAGAACATCGTTTATGAGAAAGCTTAATTCTTCAAACTGTGACAGGCGATGATGTGAAAGCCGATGCTTTCATAAACGATGTTTCGAGATTGGCTGAAACATGGGAACTACACACTTTGAAAGAAGAATTGACCACCACGGTTCTAGTAATAGGGGTGGTGAATTATGTGTTGTCAGAATTTTTGCAATTAGACCACGACCTTAATGTAGAAAAAGCCATTAGGCACATCTACCCAGCCGTAAAGGTGAAGAATCAACAACAAACAATGCATCAGACTGAATATGCCACCAGTGTGGAAGCTGTTAAAATAAAGAATCATGTTAAGCCTCCACCAATTTGGGATGCGAGTGAATCCTCGTCAAAAGATTCATATGGATAGCAAAATAGCCTAACAGGAAGGTGCTCCAAATGCGGGAAGTCCCCCGCACACCCGTGGTTTTTGTGTACAACGAGTAAGGCCTCTTGCTATAAGTGTGGCCAAAAGGGACATTTCGGCAGGTACTGTAAGGCGGGGTGGCTACAAGAAGTGAAAGAAGCCGACGAATTGGAATACCATTACATGGGGGAGGTTGCAATGGAAGTGGCATGTGTTTAAGTTTTGGATTGTAGCAGTGAAGATAAAAAATAAAGAGGTAGTGTTCAAAATCGGTACATTGGCGGACATGCCAGACATGGGCGCAGAGCTGTGTGAAAAACTGAAACCAGCAGCAGTAAGAACACGTACGATGCTTTATGGTGCTGGGAGGCAGGCAACCAACTAAAACGACAAATTCTTTTATATTCGTTAAATATTAAGATTAAGCAAGTAAACAGTCGCATGTAAAAAATGACGTTTTATATCGTATAATTTGCAGCAAATGAAATTTATTTTATTTATTATCACTATGGCTTACCTTGAAAGAAGCAGTGCAAGAACATTTCGGCTTAAAAATAACATACTTTCTTCGGTTACTTTGTTCTTTCAGAAAACGTATTTATTTATACATGCCGAAGGGAACTAAAACATCGTCGGGAATTTCTTGTTGTTCCAGACGTAGATGAATGCCGCATTTACTAACTATTGTATTTTCTCCAGCTATTATTACTAAATGTATCGCCGAACTAACAAACTCAGGCAATTCCATTCACAAATTATCGGCTCGGCCGGAAACACAAGTTACTTAAACAACAATAATGAAACCTTTCCGATAGGTTATCCACCTGTAATTTAGTGACCAATTCATGCTGTATTTTTAATGCAAGTAGTACAGTATGCATATTTTAATCTGCTAACCGCAATGTTTTTGTATTTAGCAATAAAAATAACATACCGCTTTTTAACATTATTTATCAAATAAATACAGAAAATTAAATAATTAAATTACTTTTAGCTTTCTAGCAATTGAGAACATATAAAATTTCATAATTCCTGTTTTCCTTAACTCATAGTAAATACTTTCGGTTAATAACATTATTCAACAATGAATGTATGCATGTACACAAGTATCAAAATATAATATACACCTACGTCTTTCTGATTTTATGAGCAAGGAAAATTATAGGCCAAGCATGTTTGGTAACGGCCATGTGAGTTATTTATACTTTATTGGATGGTTGGGTGCATGCGAACTCCTTCATTTGTGTAACTTCACCCTAATGATGCAAAACACTTGAGTATGACTTTCACCCGGATCATAACATGCAAGCTTTAACAGAACTAGAGTACTTGCAAATGTAAAGGTAGCAGGTTTTAATTTTGGTAGTTGTGTCAAAATATATTACATAACCATACTAAACTTAGGCTACTAGCATATAAACCCATAACGAGGTGTATTTCAAAGTACGATATGCAAGTACTGCCACGTACGTTGCAACATTTACATGTTATTCATACATAACGAGTTTCGCATTAATGTTTAAGACGATAGTACATGCTGTTAAATTTTATGCAATTAACCATTTTTTTTTATAAATTAATTTTTATGAGTGGAATAATACAAGGAATCTGAGTCCTTCCTGAAAGAGTTGCTGAATCCTAATTTTAAAGATTACTGGAATTAATAAAAAGTATACTTTACCTAAGAATACAAATTTACTGTCAGTATACATATGCAATTAACTGTAAATTTGTAACACACTGAAAACAAAATCCTTGTATGCACACAGAAAACCTGCCATTTAAGACTTCCTTGTTCCTGTGGTTATTCTAAATGCTTGCAGAGCCTGAGTCAATAAAATTACACAGTGGCAAGCAAAATAGTAATACAGTGAGCCCCTCTTCGATATTTTAAAATATAGTCATAAGTTACAATCAGGTGACCTAGATGATATACTGAAAAAAAAAACACCATATATATACTTCTCAAAAATCTTTTGAAACACTTATTTGTGTTTTAAATTAGTGTTTGGTGACACACCATTCAATTACACATTTATGTTTGTACCCTGTGACTAACCCAGCTTAGATGAAGGCTGAACACCTCTGATTCTAATCCCTAGGTTTTTTTTTACCAAGAGTTGTTACGTATGCTACACTGTACATCCAAATCCTGAATGGCTAATATTTTCCAGTGATTATGCATTAAATATTTTTTTAAATAGTGTAATTATGTTGGTGTAATTACAGAAACAATCAATTTGTTTTGTATATCACTTTTTCGTAGTAAACTTAGAAACACCAAAAATAGTTGTCACAAGAACACAAAGCCAACACACTGCCCCGATTCAGAAAATACTGTGAACGTCACAGGCCTTTTTCACAACACATGCTGCCCTTTAACGAATTGAAATTGGTACGGCTTACCATTGGTGCTTATTAGCTTTATTATAGGCCTATAAATACAGTGTTGGTAGTTACACCAGATTCTATACGCAGGAAGAATGATGGCACTACATATGTGGATTTTTGGTATCAACTGTTTTTTTAAATATATTATTTAGATGTCTCAGAGAGCAGAGCTCTACTGCGAACTATACATGCAAATAACAGCAATAGTTATTTTACATATACACATACCGTAATGCTACAAGTAAGTATATCTTTTAGCAAACGATTATTTAAATACAAGTTGATTTCAAAGTATAGCAGAACTTTTCAGATTTACCTAGGTTAGCTTTATATTACATTTAATTCTTCAAATTTAAACATCCTTTATAGGGTGGACGAAAATCTTTTATGAATGTTTTTGTATGTGCAGTTGCACTGTGCCGATATTATTTATTGCTCTTGTCATTCCCGAGGAAGTACAATAATTGCTTTCCCTTGATTTTTGAACATGAGTGTAGGACAACTTTTCCGCTGATAGATTATAAAGGACAGGCGTTTTCACTCCTTGCGTTTTCCGTTACCTTTAGCAAATACGCGATATCGTTTAAAGCAGGGGTAGTTTTAGATATTTCCGAACTGTTAAACTAGTGAGTAGTCGCACAACTTAAACTAGAGAAACTGCAGTTATACGTATTCAGCTGCATTACTAATTTTATCAGTTATTAGGAGGACGCAGTTAGTACAGTTGGAGTCCTACTGACTAGACTGTTTTCCATTATACCCGTTAACAACTATAGCTAAACTGTTGACCATATTGCAAAATAAATAAAATACATTCTCATTCCTTTGGTTTGGCCTGTATGTGAAAGCTGTCAATGACTTTTTAATTAACACCACGAGGAAGTTTTCATAAGTAGAAACCCATTAATTTAGAAAAAAAAAAAAAAAAAAAAAAAGGTAGCGTCGTGAACGCCTGAGGGACGTCGTTTGCCTTCGTTCTAGAATAAGATACTAATTGCCGCGGGAGGCAAAATATTTTGTTTATCCGCTACGGTTCTGGTAGGAGGTATACACTGCTGCGGATAAGAAATGCAGAGCAGTTCCTCATCACTCGGATGGCAATCTGAGCGAGCACAAAAATTTCCCTCCCCGGCTCCTTCTATCTCTCTCTCTCCCCCTCTTTCTCCTTCTGCTATTGATGAACGCGCTGCAGCACTGCCCACACCTCGCAGACGGCAGTATGCTCGCTAGCAGCCTGTGAGACAGGACAACTGGCCAACCGCAGCGTAGAGGTAGGTACAGTAATAAGGTTGTTATTGACTCAATTTCTGCAAGAAGGGTTGAATCGAATGCTCCAAAGAAATGTGGTGCTACATTGTATTGCGGATATATGAAGGGGAGAGTACAGGACTTAATAATTGTTGTGGTGAGCAGCGAACCATCAGGTAAAGCGACTTGGCGCTCCAGTTTTGAATAGGTAAGACAAGTATTTGAGTGTTTACCATATTCAAAGTAAGTCATCGTGCTTTCTTTTTTTAAAATCTGAATCTTCACTACATTTGCTTCTTACTCTGCGGTCTCTTTCACAGCAACAGTTTTAAGCCATGGTAGACATCCGAACGTGGTGATTTAGACGTAATTTTGCAAAATAAAGGGTTGTTCATGCATAATTATTTGTGCATTTTACTAAGTGGGTGTGCTGCATGTCAACGGTGTATAAGGTCAGATAAAAACAATAACCCTAATATAGATTTTCATTTGAGCATTTAACCACTGCTTATCAAGATTTTATAATAAAAAAAGTTTTTCTTGTATGCCACAAAATTTTCACAGGGTTAAAAAAAATATACAGTGGCTCACATTAATATTCGGCCACCTATGATTATCGCAGTTTCATGGCCTTATGTTACATTAGTAATGAAGATAAACATAAATCATATTGCATAATCATCTTGTGTGCTTTAAATGAAATATAGTGGTAGCCAATAACGGAAATGAGCAATGCAACTTAACAAACAATATGATTTTGTCATCCCATGCTTCATAAGTACGACATTTTAATATTCGGCCATCATCATTCAAACACAAACATAATCCTCTTTGAAAACTAAACAGACAGTTTTTTAGTACCTGGTAGCATGGCCATTCTGTTTAATTACTTCTCGCAGGCGTTGTGGCATATTAACAATTATATTCCTGGTACATTCGGAGCCAATCTTACTCCATCATTCCCTGAACCTTTTCTCTAATTCTTTTGTGGACCTAATTGTTTTAGTACGCAGTCTTCTTTTGAGTTCATCCCACAGATATTCTATGGGATTCAGGTCGGGTGATTGAGGTGGTGTTTTAATGACTTTGGGACAGTTATACAAAAGCCAGCTCTTGACAATGCATTACTTTTGTTTTGGGTCATTATCTTGGTAGAACTGAAACGTGTTTAGTGGTGCGCTTGACTTTATGCTTGGTATGCCTAGCGAAACTCAATCCCATCATTTCGGGTGCAGATGCAAAGTGATTTATTCGTTTCTGAAGTCTATCTGTTTATCGTCCTGATCGACGATCGTCACGACCTCTTCGTGCGCACTCTCCGCGATCACGGGAATGTAAATTATGCTTTTCAGAACTTCAACCAGTATGTAGCCTGGTGGGGACATTGGTGCGAACTCATACAGTGTATCACTGGTCTTACCATTGACATAGCAGCCGCTCGACAAATTACAGTTTATGCATATCACATTCACCGGAAATATGTTCACTAGTTGTGAAGATTAGTGAATTTTACCAGCTTCATAGATTCAGTTATCGAACCCCAGCATTAGTCCGATGATATCGGGCTCGGTTACATCGATATCGGCACTGCACAATATTTCTGCCTTCAGCATTTTTAGGTTACCGCTTAGTTCAAAAGTCATGTCTGATGACATGGATTTCTTGATTGAATTGGCAATTTCCTTAAGTTTGTATGCACCAGTGGGAATGGTGGTTCCCTAGACGTCTCCTGCCACTATGTACTAGAATGCGGACTTCGCGTTTTCTTCTATGTAAGATATGGAGTTGTACGTTTGAAAATCCGTAAGTCTGACGACCCACTCACCTTTCAGCTCTAAGGGCGGGCAAAACTTCACCCTCAGCTCCGATGTCTTACCACTTAGAATGATGGACACCTATATAGTGACCAGTGAATATTGATGCAACACCTTTTATGTAAAAGGTTAACAAACAATTATTAGCCTATGATTTATTTTTATTCCACCACAACAGAAGGCAAAGACACAAGTGTCTGTAGTTCCATGTGTTCGGCATCTGCTCCATCTCGTAATTGTCAGTTTGCAATTTTTCAGGTACATTCGCAGTTCGGGTGGGGGACGCAAATTACCGAAATCGACGTAGTATACCACACATTTGTTATGTTTGACATAATTACCCAATGCATACTGGGCCTGGCTGTCATGTCCAGGTTGATTACCGTACATTCTTAATTTTTTGTTATAGGTGGCAAAGCATCTCGAATGAAAACACAGCGAAAATGTATCATCGGCAATTTGCAAGCAAACAGTTCCAAATTCATGTTAACGAGCAGCAGTTCCAGTAGAGATGTAATAAGCACCACCTCCTGCTGCGATATTTTTTCTTTCTCGCATCTCCTCCTGAGTAGGGTCGTCATATGTAAAGTTCTTCGCCATTTTTTCACCCATGGCGATAGCTTCTAGATAAAGGTTGTGGCGGCAGTTTTCCTCCAATTGCTTAAGTTCGTTCGAGGCTCGTTTCACCGCACTAACGATATTCGTTACGGCCCCAGCGATACCACTCAGAGCACCAATTGCATGTATCAAGGTGGGAAGGAATTCTCCCGTCTTTTTATTCTCTCTCCTATTGGAACTTCGTCTCGCTTCCGTCGCCCCTATGGCCATCTTCACCTTAACTTTCATCGTGTTGGAAATGCCCCATGCGGCAATTTTTTTCACGGATTCCTTTTCCAGTGCGCAGCATAATTCATCTGTCCTTTGCAGGAGCATCTTGTCTGCCTGGTGCCTGGCTTGCAGATTCTTGTGCTGGGAATAGGCGATATCGTGCTACTTGCATTCCTCATCAAACACATTGACACTTGTATCGCAGAATACCAGCCTTTTAGCTACCTTGGTTCCCAGCCCTCAGAACCTGTATCCTGGAATGTGCACCTTGAATGGTATATTGTCAATCAGGGTAACGACGATCCCTCTTTCATTTTTGATCTTTCTTCTACGAGTTATCACATGCTACTATGCTACGAACCTTATATACCCGAACTTATGTTTTCGTTTCAGTATCATGGAAATAATCAAGCAAGTTCTTAGTCTTCCCATCCGCATCACTGACGAATATGTCGAAACCTCACACAATGTACATCATGGCACTCTGTTGCCCAATACTGTGAGATGATTGATTTGTGGACTATCGGGTTACGAAATACGTGTGTTCTTCTCAGCCTTTTGGAGGAACCGAATGGTCTTAGGTTCAAGAACATGTACCTGTAATCCAAATCACTCCAGCAACCGAAATACCAGCATCTCGCACATGTACTACAGGATGTGGATGGTGTGAAACATTTCTCTTGCAGCGATAACGTTTTACCTTGCAGCGATAATGAAGCTGTCATGCCATCAAGTGAAGTATTGCCAAACACTGTATTTATTTGCGATGATATGGAATATGAGAAATAGAATTGCATCCAGGAATACTTGCATGGGATGGCATATGATGCAAACTTTGTGTACTTGAGTCAAACTTACTCGCACATGCCAAAGCAGTTACTACACAATAATGGTAATTTCCTCGTGTTGTTTCGCATGGATGATACGAACTTGCGGCATGCGTACGATGACCATATCAACACGGACATGACATTCGCGGAGGTTAAGGATGAGTATTTTTTGTGCTGGAACAAGGAACATGGCATATTGGTGATCGATAAGGATTCGATGGTACATAAGGGAGGGTAAAGACATTGCTTCGATCAGTTTATAGTAAGATGCCGACCATGAGTAAAGATACAATTTCAAGTTCGGACATGGTCTATGCTCCGATGATGATGGGAAAGGGTTCATGGAAGCTCGCCTCATCGCTGTTCACTGTAGATTCTTGGGTAAAAGATCGAGAGCGTGAACAATGAAGTGGTGGAAGATTTGGTGGCCATCGAGTAGCACATAGGGGGCACAGAGTAATGGATAATATACCTGATCAACGAGTCGAATGAGCAGAAACTGGAAGAATTGAAAGCTCTTAAAAATATGTTAACATCCAAACTGGCTTCGAAAAACAATGTTTCGAGGCATAGCAAGAAGGTGCTGAATGCGTGCATCGACCGACCGGAAAGGATCGAGAATTCACTTTCGCAAATCGAGAGTAAATATGTATATATACCTGTGTGGTTGTGTTTTTATTTCATTCTATAAATGACGGCGGACCAAACCGAACTGACAACCGAGCTGCAGCGGGCCATCGAAGCTGTACACGCGAAATATCTACTCGCGAAATATCTACTCGCGAAAAGTTACAGACTGGCTCTCAAGAATCGAAGGGAAGAGGCTTACAAGCCGATAACCAGCAATCTTGACAAACTTGGTCGACATCGCCCAGTGGATTCTTTGCCTCGGCTGGATATCAAACACGAAATCATGGTGGAAAGACTGACCCCGACATGTAAATCGGAAGGGGTTATCACTATTGAGGAAGACAATTTGCCGCTGATAGATTTGCTGTGTGCACAAGATTGGAAACGAACACTAGAGAATGGACCAGAGGTGGGCTCCCCGGTCAGGCACTACATCGCTTCCTACTCCGATCGAAACAGCGGCAAGATGTACGACTTGCGACACCACAATGAAAAATGGTTTCTCAGAAACAAGGAAGTAATTTTTTTTTTCCAGGAGATGTGATGCAGATCGGCAAACACAAGAAGAAAATGACACATGGCCTGTGCGTACTTTTGTTTCATAGGTGTCCCGGATACTACACCGAATCGAATTTGCACAAGTACCATCGCCTGTTACAGTCCAGTCATGCTTATTACGCGAATGATAACCCCTCAATGCCGCGCTCTAAGGAAATGACACGTGCGAAATTCAGCATTATCATGGGACTGTCTCCGTGATTGGTCGATGCTATAGGATAGGGTCTGCTACTGACGAATATCGATGCCAAATTCAAGATAGACTGTGTTTTGGGGTGACCCGAACAAATTTGTCGATAGACTACGGCTACTGGTAGCTTCGCACTCTGTGGGCAACTGGTCGCACACCGAGATTATATCCTACATTGAAGAACTCGTCGAATCTGGTTATGTTGTGCGATGACGGAATATGTTGTTTCCAGGGAATTGCACAGGTCAGCCAGAAGGAATTATCCTCGAGAAAGTACATCGTGAAAGGGCTGGATGAATTTTCCAATCCGACCTGATCGATATGCAAGACTTGTTCGTGCCAATAAAGGCCAACACTACATATTGACTATAATAGACATGTTTTAGAAGTATGCCTGAGCCAGGTCACTCAAGTCGAAGAATGCATGTGACGTCACCGAGGCCATGGCAGAAGTGTTGAGAGAAGGACACATGCCGAAAAATTTCCACACAGACAATGGTAAAGAATATTTTAATGCATCTTTTCAAGCACTGATGAAAAGATATGGCATCAATCACTATTCCACATACTCTGGGCTCAAGGCTAAAATCGTCGGGCGTTTTCATGGACACTGAAAGACAAATTGTGGAGACATTTCACAGTGAATGGAAACGACAAGTGGCTTAAGCTACTGCCGAAACTCTTCCGCGAGTATGATTCTACAATTCATTCTACCACTCGCATGAAGCCCGAAGATAACGAGGATGACTCCCTGCTTCGGACCACGTTTGCTTTTATGACGAGGAGGGACCCGCGCAAGCCTAAAGACAAGATCGGTGATGTGGTGCGCTTCTCCAAACAGCATTGCATTTTCCAGAAGGCCTGCCATCACATCTGGTCTGCGGAATTGTACAAGGTGGTTCACATACAACATTGGTACCCATGCATGTATTACCACGAGAACCTAGGTGGCGAACCCATCGTTGGAGGCTTTAACGCAGAGGAGATCGAGACTACGAATCTTCCCGATATCTATGTAATCGAGAAGGTACTGAAACGACATAATGGATGTGTGTACGTGAGGAAGCTCGGACACTCGAAGCATGACGATTCCTGGGTCAACGAGAAAGACATTCTGAAATATGAACAACGAGTATTTTAAAGTAACGTTATGTACATGTACTTTTTAAAATAAAAATATTTTTTATCTAAATTAAAATTTATTTTATTCTTGCCTATCTCTATAGGCAGTATTACGGGGGCGGAGATAGCTAGCTAGCTCTGTGTAAAAAGGCTACCACTGTTCTTCCCATGCAAGTTGACTTCACGGTTACCCAACACTGAACAGGTGTGAAAATGGCATGGCAGCACAAGTGCATTTACCTGATGCTGTGCAGGTGCTGACCTCATGGTCATCCGACACAGCGTAGGTGCGAAAACGACTTAAAAGCACATACGCTTGTACGTATGCAATTACCTGACACCGTGCAGGTGCAGACCTGTGAAAATGCTAACATTGCTCTCCCCCACCCATTCCCGTCCACTCCTCTCTATCCTCCGTGAAATCCATGGAGGACACCCACGACCTTGACATTGAATACGGTTGTATATAACCGGATTTATCCAGTTATTTTTGCGCGGTGATATAGAGTTAAAGGTCAGTTCGCAGACACTTGGCTCGGAGGTCGACAACACTTCCCCCCCCCCCCTTCTCCTACTCAGGGGCGTTTATATGTAGGCCTGTTATGACAGGTGCNCCTGTCGGTGCATGCGTGGTTACAAGACTAGATAGCTTTATTTTTTTAAAATAAAATTTTTTTTTTCGTAAAACAGTAAGAACAAACTGAATAATGTAAATATTAAAAATAATCGATTTAATTGATTTAAAAAAAACTAAGTATAAAAATTAAAATATTTTGTCAGGGTTCTAGGTGGAATGTAGAAGCAACTAATTATACATATAGAAATGGATTTTATAAGTAGAAAATTTGATTGGGGTCTGGCCTACTGCATGCATGTTTGATTTCGTGAAAAATTATTAAGATTGAAAGAAATCAAAGTTTTTATATACTTTCTCGTGTATAGAAAATAACATCTTTAATTTCGTATATAAGTATACTTACTGGCAATTGGCACTCTAGCAGGGGTCGAACAAATGGGGGTTCAGATGCAAACTAACATACTTATTACAAATCGACGTTTTTAAGAAATGTAATTTAAATTTGTTTTTATAAAATAAGTTTTTTTTTTATAAAATTACGAGTCGCGAATGGCTGACCTTGGGTTGGGATTGTTCCTAGAAGNTGAACGAGGCCACCAGTCGCGCCTTCCAAGATGGCGGATGGATCCTGGATCCTAGCCCGGATCCCGTGGCCCCAGAACGAATATAACCTAGCAACCGCTGACTTCACCGTGAACAGCCTTTAGTCAGATCTCTTTTAAAAGGGGAAGAGTGAGCGGAAGGTTTCGATCGCTTATTTTCTGCAGAAAAATCCACCAATAGGCTACTCGCATTTTGTTAATGTCGTAGGTACAGCGAAGTCACTCACGCACAGGCAGCTACTTCCAACTGTTCCTATGCTGTGGACATCGTGGTTCGTGGTGCTGATGACAGGGTCGCTAGTGGCGGCGGAGGTGTCAGTGGAGTGTGACACGAGTAGCCCGCCATTAGGGGAGCTGCGCCGGTTCTGGACCAGCACGGGACTGAGGTTGGTAAGCAGCGTGCGTTACTCGAGCATACTTCTAAAGGCTGTTCACGGTAACGTGAGCACTTTTGAAAGCCCTGCTTAAGAATTAGTTGTATGCACATTCTGTATACTTCCATCATATGTGAAAGTAACAATGTCATGGGCCTTGTCACATTATTCATTCGTCGGTCAAGTAAAACTGTGCATTTTTTAGAAAAGTAAAATTTTTACAATCTTGCTAATTCACACACTTATATGCATTAAAATACAGACAGTAAACATATAATTTCAGTATTCTCAAATGCATTCATAACACTTTTAATTCAGCGTTAAGTTTTGGAACTACCTTCTCTACGTCATTACCAACTTTAGAGGGTATATGCCAGTTAGCGAGCCCGTTAAAATATATATGTCACTGCCCCAGTGACATTTTTCAAAGGTTGATTTTAAAAGTGCTCACTTTATCGTGAACAACCTTTAATTTCTGCTGTACCTTTCTATTTAAAGTATTTTGTGATGTTCGCATTATAGTTTAAAAACTTATTTGGTTTATACGGCGCCTTTGTGCAAAAAGAATTCTAATAATGATGCAGAGACATTCATAATTATATCACTTGGTTATTGGCATGGTGCTTATAAATATTTACTGTGAACCATGACCCAAAACACCTCATATCCACGTAAGCTTTATACCTAAGCGTGGACGCTCTGAGAGATCCTCAAAATTATAGTTACTGTAGCACTGGGACTTGATAGACAGTCTACTGAGAAACTAGCTTCGTTTTGCCGAATCAAACGCGGGAATGACTTTAAGCAAATTATGAAAAAATATATTTTTTTTTGTAATAAAGGGTAAGTTTAATATGTGACATTCTTGGCTAAAGAGCATGAAAAAAATTACGTTACAGGAACAGATGCAATGACCTACGTACTTTGACAGTGGAATGCCTCCAAGATAAATTTGGTTTTCTTCCCGTATTCAAGCTCGATTTGGTAACTTTCATAAATATGCTCAGTCACCAATACTTGCATTTCATTGTATTAATTAGAGTGACTACATTCAGGACTGATATCAAATTTCCTTGTTTAAGCCAAAGCTAGAATATGAAATTTTGCAAACATTTTGCAAATATGATATTTATGGATCCTATGTAAATTTATTAAAAATTTTGTTGACTTAAATATAAATTTGTTTCAAATTAAAACGGTTCAATGCTGTCTCTGTAATATATTTTGACTAATACAGGGAAAAGATTGAGGCGTACGTTTTACACCTAAACTGAAACTTAGTGCAATAAACGGCAGTAACTCTCGTGGCTTGCCAGCATTTATACACGTAATCTTACAACCTGAAGCAACGTCTTTACGAAACCTGTTGTTGAACTTGCCCTTAATGTAACTCGACAATTTGTTACAGTCAAAGGGTCGCTCTGTATACGAGCAGGCGAAATGAAGTCACCATATAAAGAATACCAAAAATATTGATTCTGATTAAGAAGAAGAAAATTCATCTTGAATTAATTTATATGTGTTCAGGGCACATTTAAACAAAGGTGAATAATTAGTAATTTGAAATACATTGTTTACATTTTAAAGTCGCTTTGCTCTACTGATACACAAATATTTATTTTTTGGGTTTTTTCAGTGTTTGCCATATGCTTACAATTTTTTCTAGCTAGGTCTAAGTAGAGACATCTGTTTAAGCTGATAATGACTCATTAATGGTCCCTAACCACAAGTCAGTCAGATGGTGGTCTAGGCAGTGCTAACCTACGTAGGTATGCTGCAACACTCAAGCATACAGTGTATAATCCATTCGCGGTTACTTCACACTTTTTTGAAGCCCTGCTTTAGTTCTACTTCCAGGATATTTCTCCACCTCGTGCAAACTAAGCTTAACTACGTCTAAAACATTTCAACAAAGGACAACGCACCGAATTCGTGCGCACTCAGATGTAATAATATTTTGCACGAGAACTTTTTCTTAGTAGGCGCTACCAACACAGATAATATCTCACTGTTTTTATTCATATTTATTGCAAATGAGGTATTTCAATTTATAAATAAAATATAGGTATAACTTCTAATTTACGAAAAATAAAATACCTTTATGTTATTAGAGGTATAAAACACTTGTGATGCATGGCATATTAGCAAATAACTACACACGTCATAAATGAGGTAAATTTTCAAAGGTTCGATTATAAAAGAGCGAAGAAACCGTGAATGGACTATATGATCTGTGTTGCAAGTAAATAACGTTGGCATTCGTATTGCGTTGTGTAAGTGGAATTGGCTTATTTGTCCTGACAAGAGACAAGTGTCTCCACTGGCCGCCATCGCTAAGTTTCAGTTTCATATGGCGAGAAGGCCGGAGAGGTAGTGATTCGTTTTCATCATCACGAGCAACTAGCCTGTCTACAGTAGTTCGGAATCCACAGTAAACAGGTCACGTCAATTTATTCTTTCTGCGGATAAACGCGCGTGCGAACCCCTTGGCTTAAATATACATTTAAATTACTCTAATCAAATTTCGTAACACATTTACAGAAGTACTATGAACGAAAATTTGCATTCACTTTTGCATGGACAATGCTGCAATTTTTTAATGCGAAGGCTGCCATAGTAATAAATTTAAGGCCAGAATATTTTGCGCATTTATTTAGGTTATGTGCTCATTTTCGTAGCAATATGTAAACAGCTGTGCAGAAAAAGTTGTCTGGTCTGAAATGTTGTTGCTTGTGTGCAGCCCGGCAGATCGTCGCACAGCAGCAGAGTTTCTACTGTCCAGAGACGAGCAGATCAACCTGGCGCTGATAGGCTCTCTGCCCAACAGAGCCATCACACAAGTGCGCATACACTGGCTTCTGGATCTCATTTCTGTCGTGTGAGTTCCTTTCCAGCAGGAGTTCTCATCCTGTGGGGCGTACCCCCTGGGGAGGCATGAAAGAATTTCAGGGGAGGCGTGATAAACTGTGTATAGTATAATTTAAAAGTATTACAAAACAACNGTGATAAACTGTGTATAGTATAATTTAAAAGTATTACAAAACAACTTTAAAGTTTGGAATGTTAATCCAATATTTAACCTCACAGTAGATGTGTGTATATATGTGTATATGTATATATATATATATATGTGTGTGTGTATATAGTTACATATAATCATAGATGGTGAGGGGAAGCGTAACCTCATACAACAGTTTATAAGGGGGTNACTTTAAAGTTTGGAATGTTAATCCAATATTTAACCTCACAGTAGATGTGTGTATATATGTGTATATGTATATATATGTGTATATAGTTACATATAATCATAGATGGGGAGGGGAAGCGTAACCTCATACAACAGTTTATAAGGGGGTCATGGATCTCAGAAGGTTGAGGTGTATTTTGGACAATGAATTTATTATTGGAGTTTTCTATTATTTATTTTTCTTAGCATCTTAGTTGAGCTTTCAGGCTTCTTACAAAATAAACCAAACATAAACTGAAAAATAGAAACCACAAACACGTCTTGGTATCTTAACCAAAGACACTTCATACCATAAACTGGTGCCCCAATAAACGCCACCTTTGAAGTAGCTTTTTCGAATATCCTCCAGAAAATAATTTATGTTTATTCAAATTCGGACGTATTTGCGGCTTGAAGGAAAGGAAAATACCAACATACTCATTTACTGCTAGTGGCCAACTTAAACAAAAATATTTCTTCAAGGGCTGTTAACAGGAAAATTCGTAATATGTAGTAAAAAATTGGAAAGCAGAATTTCCGTGTCAATGAAATCAAGTGTGGCTTTTTTTTATCTCTTGTTTATGTCTCTGTGCAATATTTGATTTAAAGTGGTTCTTGTACTATTCTGATGTGTTTTATGTTACAGCTGTTAACAGGCTGACACAGTTAAAGATAAAATAAATAAATAAAAGCGGACCTAAATTTTTATATCAGGAGGAGCTGTAAAATCTTCTCGGAAAAAATTAATATTTTTTTTCAAAAACAAAAGAGCTAAACATTTGAACAAGCTTGTATATCACGCCTGATAACTTGTATTTCTCTGTACAGTGGCCATGAAGAAAATGGTGACCTGTTACTTGACTACACCTATCTTGATCAACTGCTGAACCATCTGCACAGCTTTGGACTGGCGCCAGGATTCGAGCTGATGGGGAATCCTTCGGAATACTTTTCCGATTTTGAGACTGAACCAGCAGCGTGGATATGGCAGAAAATGGTCCAGAATATTGCTCTAAGATATATAGGTGACAGTAATTACAAGAATTCTAAGAACATTTAAGAAAGAAATAGTTGAACGATTGTGCACCATAACAGATTTTTCTATTTACAAGTAAAACATTTTAAAATTTATAACATTCTTGGATACTTTTTTCCTGGTGTACATAAACTTTTTACAATATAAACATTTTTTTTCCTTTTACCAAAAAAATTGGCAACCATTTGCCAAATGTATTTGTAGCATTGCAAAATTTTTCTTCTAAAAATTGCAATACACATTTGTAATATTAAAAATTAAGGTTTGTACGTCTACTTGCATTATCGAGAAATGGAAACAAAAAAAAATTTAACGCTCTCGAAACAATTGAAATTACAAACAGTTATACTAGAGGAAAAAGTTTTCGAATAGCTTTCACAGAAGAACACCGACACTGAAGTTTAATTCAAACCCACATGCTTCGTTCTACAACACAAACACTTTACCACACGACCACATAATCTTATAGATCTGGATCTCGTTTTAGAGGTATAATAGTTACATATTAACTTGGGACAGAATGATATAATCTCTTAGGAAAGATTGAGGTTAGTGATTTAGGTAATTACTTCACTTTGGAAGGAAGTTAAGTCAGCAGGTGGATTGAACTGTTACACAGTTGAAATTTTATTGTTGTAAAATGTATTGTTTTATGGACTTCGCGTTGGGATGACAGTTACTGGCATAGCAAACCAAGAAATATCACTACAGNTTAAAATGTATTGTTTTATGGACTTCGCGTTGGGATGACAGTTACTGGCATAGCAAACCAAGAAATATCACTACAGTCTGTTCTGTTTGTTACAAAAATAATTGAGCAGATATAATACATATAACAGCGTGATCGCACGAGCTTATCATCCATGCGAAAAAAAATTACAAGGCAATGAAGTTATTTATACTCGAAAGAGCGTCAAAAGAAAACATGTACCAACTATTTCAGTGATTATTCAATATAGTGAGAAGTGAGAGCGACTGTGATATGCCATTTCAGGGAATCATTAGTGGCCTAAATGCCATTTGATTAACATGTACATGGGTGTCGGAAAGTAGGATACAAAATGGAGGAACCCTTTAACCTGGGAAACTGATCATCCCCCTTCCATGCTCTCTCGGGGAGGTGTGTTGTGGTTGGCTGATGTGCTCTCTACCACGTATGAGGTGTGCTGTGATTGGCCTTTGCTTGTGGGGGCACCCAAGCGACATTTACGATACTTTGAAATTTTTCGAGGAATTCTGGAGGGCGAAAGACTAGGGGCGGGGTATGAGGGCTGAAAGTTGGGACCAGGAGTGTCGAGGAGGCGGTCAGTTTTTGGTTCAACGCCCGTATAAGGTAATTAGGTGTAATTAGATCTAATTCCATAATGAGTAATTGTGTAACTAGTAATTGTGTAATAAACAGTGATGCTTACTGAGAGTAAGTACATATACAGAGAGTAATTGGAGAATAAGTACATGTACCGATATTAAGTAGTACATGGCTCTCTCATTAATGTGTGATTCATGTGTACAAATGGGTTCGGCTACCGAAATACAACTGACGAGGGTGGTGAGGTGCTTCTCGGTTCGAGTTAAATTAAAGGTAAGTATGGGTAAGTTATGCTTAGTGAAAAATTGCATAATGAGTAATTGCATAGTGAGAAATTGCATAGTGAGTAATTGCATAATGAAGAAGTACACATACCGAGAATAATTACTTACTGAGAGTAAATACATACTGAGAGTAATTACAGGGTAAGTACATGTACCGATATTAAGTACATGTACCGAGAGAGTAATTACACACTAAGTACACATGTTTACCCATCGGCTACCGAAATACAACTGACGAGGGTAGTTAGGTGCTTCTCGGTTCGAGTTAAATTAAAGGTAAGTATGGGTAAGTTATGCTTAGTGAAAAATTGCATAATGAGTAATTGCATAGTGAGAAATTGCATAGTGAGTAATTGCATAATGAAGAAGTACACATACCGAGAATAATTGCTTACTGAGAGTAAATACATACTGAGAGTAATTACAGGGTAATTACACACGAAGTTCACATCCTACCCCGTACACTGCTAAAACTCAACTGAGCTGTGAATTACTTATACGTTTGTTATATATGTCCACCATTTTGGTAAATTTATATTCCCACTAAGGGTACGTGAGACAAAATTACTTTTATACTGGTCTACTGCCTGATTCGATTCCCGTCGATGATAATTCAACCGTAAATACATTTATCCTGGACATTACTCAGTTCAAATCCCGTTGAGGGTAAGGAAAACATAAATCTATTTATATTGATCCAAACCTTGCTTCTATTCCCGTCGAGGGTAATTAATGCGTAAGTACATTTGTATTGGGCTAGTCCTTGGTTTGAATCCCATCAAAGCTAAAACATAATTACATCTATACTGAGATAGTCCTTAGTTCGAACCCCCATCGAGGGTAGTTCAAGCATAAATACATTAAAAATAACATAGTCCTTGGTTTAAATCCCAGTGAATGTAAAAACATGTATACGGACTTAGTCCTTGGTTCGACTCCTTTCGAGGGTAAGTAAAGAGTAATAAAGTTATAAATACACAACTTAGAAGGAAATTAAAGCATAACTACATAGGGTAATTACATTTCAGCAAGTACATGTAATTACACATCCAACCTACAAACCCCAACACATAGTTATAACAGCCAAAAAATGATAATTCAAAGTAATTGCGTATCAAGAGTAAATACATAAATACATATAGGGAGGAAGTAGACATCCGAACAGCTCCGCGTCTGGATACAGACTCAACTTAAAACACTAACAACGTTTGTCCACCGAAAGGGTGCCCCACAAGCAAACATCAGAAGGGGTGAGCGAACCCATCAGCCAGCCACAACACACCTTCCAGAGGGCGATGTGTAAGGGGGATGATCCGTTTCCCAAGTTAAAGGGTTCCTCCACTTTGCATCCCTCTCTCCGACACCCATTTACAGGTTAATAAAATGGCACTTACGCCATTAATGACTCACCAGCATGCCAGAACACAGTCGCTCTCACTATTAGCATGCCATTTGTAACCTCATTATCTTATTTTAAGTAAAATAATTATCACAGACTGTAATAGTTTGAAAATTTGACTTCGCGACTTAAATCGATTCCTGGTCATAAAAAATCTCCAGATGTGATGAAAATAAGGGCTCTTGTAAAATTAAAAAGGACATATTTTACTAATAATATTACGGAATTTATACAAAATGTTGTAAATTTACAAAGAATTTCTCAGTAAGAGTTACAAAAAAATTTCTGGCGTACAAGATGAAATTGTTTTTTTTATATATATTTATTGCCTCATTTATGAGTTATTACTTGGCATAAAGGTATACAGTATTCTGCAGTTATTAAGTTTCNAATATATATTTATTGCCTCATTTATGAGTTATTACTTGGCATAAAGGTATACAGTATTCTGCAGTTATTAAGTTTCTCATTTTAATTGAACCTAGGACAAAGGAGCTTCATGTGGGGTAATCATAGACATTTATTTTGATTTCAGAGATGTATGGCTTGGAAAATGTGTCAAAATGGAGGTTCGAACTGTGGAACGAACCGGATCTCGCCATGTACAACATTTTAAACTTCACTCTCAGAGGTACGTTCGCTTCTCAATAACACATTTGGTAAACAACGTGTATTTGAGAGAACTAATATTACAATTTTTTGTTGCTGTCATTTATATAATATTCAATGGAAACTGGTCTTAACTTGGTAGACGCGCTTCTTAGGTGGTAGACCCAAAGAGGCATAATATTCCGTGTTCCGTATGTCTTAGAATTTTTTGTTGAAGCCACTGGATCTAGTGTACATGGATGGAGGAGACTTAAATACATACTACTATAGTGTCACCGACCTTCCGGCGACGTGGACGACGTTGCCAGTGGCCGGCGGGTTTTCTCGGGCCGTCTCGGGCCGTTGGAATACAAGGCCGTTTCCCCGCCTTGTATTCCACCGTTGCTCCATCCTAGGGCCCGATTCCATGCAATCCTTCAGGAGGATGCTTTTCTTTCACTGGTTGTTATTCCCGTCTAGAGGGCTTCTCCACACAAATTTCTTTCATAATTTCATTATTTTTTTCAGACAGAGATTTTACTAAGTTTTACGTTTGAGTAACAACAGTAGTTTGTATAAGCGTATCACAAAAGTTAAATCATTTGGCATAGATTAAGTGGGAGTTAACACTTTGAGGTGTTTGCACATATCTGTGCATCGGAGATAAAGGGTACTATGNTTGGCATAGATTAAGTGGGAGTTAACACTTTGAGGTGTTTGCACATATCTGTGCATCGGAGATAAAGGGTACTATGTCACAACTATGAAAATTTACAGAAGTGCAGTTTACCTTGATACCATGATGCCACATAGGGCCATAGTGCTTATTATTTCGTATAGTATATAGTGCTTTGCAACCCGTAAATAGCACAAAAAATACAATAAGACTATGTCAAAACCGCGGTTTTGTAAACTATACATAGTGCCCTTTACCTTCGGTGCAGAGATTCAATTAAAGACATGCATTAAATCCACGGTATACGTGAATTCACCTGTATCCATCATCGTGTAAAATCCAAGTCTCCTGAAATCTGTATCCTAACTTACTACTAATCATCCTGTTGGTTTATAATACTCGTTACATGCCTACTCTACTGCACAGCTTTAATTACTGGCCGGCTGTAAAGCAATATAATTTCGANATACTCGTTACATGCCTAATCTACTGCACAGCTTTAATTACTGGCCGGCTGTAAAGCAATATAATTTCGAGTTGACCCTGACTGAAACAAATCTTGTTTAATTTTTAACGGGAATGTACAACCCCACCATAGTAATTTCAGAAATTGTATAAATCTTGATTATTAGAGATGATAGTTAATCGTGGGAAAAGTTGACGGTTTCCTAGATTCCATTACGCTGTGTACAAAGGNGTTGATTATTAGAGATGATAGTTAATCGTGGGAAAAGTTGACGGTTTCCTAGATTCCATTACGCTGTGTACAAAGGAGAATATTTTCTTTCATTACTGATTGTAGCGTAGGTATGAAGAGCTACCATCCCATTTCTCTGGTTTTTCTCTAGGATTCTGACATAAAACCGCAGCTTTGAGATTGATCTGCAAAGTGTCAAGCCGCGTCAAAAATGCATCATCCAATCACAAAAGGGTCAGGATGCTATAGTATTTTGGAAGATATTTTGGCTCGAAATATTTCCGCAATTTTCCAGTGTGTGTATTAATAATTTTTAAACCCACGTACATTTTTGTTGATGTAATGCAGTGTTCTTGTAAGGACGTGATGAAAATTAGGACACAATAAAACAAAATTCTTACGAGCTTTTTTTACTAACAAGGGCACGAGTTCGCATGTAGGAGCCGCAGCTCCAATGTCGGAACACCCCTAGGCTTGAGAACACCCCAGCAGTGGTGACTGACCTAATTAAGAGTATAAATGGCGTGAAGGAGTACGAATTGCAAAGACTCAGTTACACTAAATCAGCGCAGACAACTCCAGCTAACACAACAGTTGACTATAGTCCAATCACGGTTACTTCCAACTTTGATGACGCCCTCCTAAAGTTCTACTTTCAGGATATTCCTCTGCCTGATGCAAGCAATGCTTAACTAAATCTGAAAAATTACACCAAAAGGACTACACGCCGCATTCGTGCGCACTCAGTGTAGTAACATTTTGCATAAGAACGAATTATTACAAGGCATCACCAACAGTAGCTGAGAAATGGGCATTTACCGACACCACGCGTCCGGCGGCAGAGCCGCGGCGCCACGACGGCCATCTTGGATTTCCCTTTTTCCCTTTTTTCCTAAAAATTATCCTTTTTTCCCTCAAAAAATCTCAAAATCCCCGGAATTTCCCTCAAAACCAACAAAACTCACTGCAAAAAAAAGTACTTGGCTAAATGCGGCTGATATTAGCTAAATACGGTGAAATCTGGCGTAAAATGAGCAAATACCAGCCGGATCGAGCAATCATTTACAAGCACTTCATGCTCTGTTATTCATTGCCAGCACCATGCATCTTGTCTGAAAAATGTTCTAGTTCATAGCCCCATGACGCAAAATCATGCACTACCTTTTTACAAGAATATATTCTTCGACCTATGCCGAGTACACATATGCTAAGGACACCTATACAAATAACACACACATATAAACTAATTGTACAAATACTAATCGCACTTATGCTAATCGTGCACACGTAAATCACCCCGCCATCTTGGATTCCCACCATCAATCATAACATAGCTATCACCCCCGACGACGAGAAGGACCGCCGAGTAAAGTATGGCTTAAGACAACTTACAAGTTTTGTTGGCTGTCATTTCCGAACTCTTTAAATACAACCATCAAATTCATAAAATAGGTAACCACCCTGATAACGAATAAGGTAGTACAGTCAAATATGCTCTAAGCCCACGTATAAGCATAGTTGGCCAACATTTCCGACCTGTTTAAGATATAGTCACCAAATTCAAATCATAGGCATCGCTTCGAACGACGAGTAGCACGACGAGGTCAATTACACCTTAAGCCTTCGTATAAGAATAGCCGGCTGCCATTTCCGATCCACCGAAAATACAGTCACCAAATTCATATCCCATGCATCGTTCCCGACATCGAACTGGTGGCAGGGTTCATTAGGCCATAACCTCTCTTATAAGCATAGTTGACATCCGTTTCCCATCTGCTGAAGCCATGGTCATTAAATTTAAATCATACACATCGCTCCTAACATAGAACAGGGCAGCAGGGCAATTATGCATTAATCCTTCTTATAAATATAGATGCGTGTCATATATTATCCCAACAGGCCAATTCATATTACAGGTATAATTTCCGGATGCGATCAATGCTATACGGATAATTAGGGCCCTAAGTCCTGGTAAAAGCATAGTAAGACATCATTTCTGCACTATTTAAGTTAGGCTAACATGTAACACTCAGTCATACATGTAAAGAAAATGAAGGCAGGTACACATACAATTGGGTTGCAAGCATGTAGTAGTAGTTAAAAGTTACTGATGCATGTAAGTGTGTAGGTGCCTAAAATAACACACACACACGCTGGTCCGCGCGCACTCCTCAATCATCCACCCACACTACCACCACTACGCTCGTAGTCTGCTACCGCATGTGTTATATATATATACACACATATATATATTAGCACGGATAACATGCAACAACCATCAATACACGAAAAAGTTAAGGNATATATATATTAGCACGGATAACATGCAACAACCATCAATACACGAAAAAGTTAAGGTAAACAAAATTTCGCTGCGAGCAAGATGTATGTAGTCGTGGTGGTTACAGAATAATTAATACATATAAATGCACAGAGTCAGCATGATACGAGCACCAGCGGCCCGAGACCTTTTTAGCATGGTTAATCCTTAACAAAAACCACCCATACATAGTAAAAATAAAGGTTTATGCAACTGCACNAGTCAGCATGATACGAGCACCAGCGGCCCGAGACCTTTTTAGCATGGTTAATCCTTAACAAAAACCACCCATACATAGTAAAAATAAAGGTTTATGCAATTGCATCAGAGCAAGATGTAGGTAGTTACCAGTTACATTAAAACTAGTACGAGTTAGTAGAAATAAACACCGTTGGTCTAACAAGAGGGTTGCGGGAACAGTATGTAAAATATATGAAACCATCCTGCACCTAAAAAGTAGGTCACATTACTATAAAAAAATAGTTGTTCTTCTGCACACTTTAATAGTGATGTCAACGTTACAAGTGCACCAAGAACTTTGGTAAAAAGCTGGAATGCTCCAGGACAGGAAAAGAACATGTTCCCAAAGACCTACCTAAAAAAAAAAAACTCTACAATGTGCTCAGTGCGATACAAATTACGTGACTTGTAAAGACGGTGTTTCTTTGCTTGCTACGAAACAACATATATTAAAACCATTAGTCGCGCAAGAGTGTCGGCAGATTTTCTCGGGATCATCCGTTTCACCCGCCCCTTTATTCCGGCGCTGCTCCATTACTCACCTCGCTTCACTCGCTTTCAAAACGTCAGTGTTAAGAGCCGCCCATATCACTTCACTCACTCACGCCTCATTCCACCGTCACCGGCGTCTAGCACCTGGCTGTCAATTGCCGACGTAAACCAATTCAACTCAACTAATTATTACACGTGAACAACTATTGCAGCTTGTATAAACGTATCACATAAGTTAGTTAAGTTGTCGTGGACGAAGTAGGAATTTAAGTTAGCCTCAAGTGGGCGAGGTCATGATACGTCTTGTACGTCCTGCCGCAGGATACCTCGCCTACGCGGAGGCGAGCTGGCGCGGCCTGCAGGAGGCGTCGCCAGGACTCAGGCTGGGCGGGCCGGCAGGACTGTTCAAGGCCAGGGCCCGTCACCCACTGTGCTGGGGACTGCTGGACCACTGCGCCGTCTCTCCCAGCTGCCCTCTGTCTTTCATATCCTTCCACCGCAAAGGCGGTGGCTCCGAGGACCTAGTTCTGGACAGCGGACTGCGATTGGTGCGGAGGCTCAGGGCTCGATACCCCGCTCTCAGCCGCCTCCCCATAGCCAATGAGTAATTAATACCCTCTGGCAGTTTCAGCTATAGTCTATTTGCAGTTTCTTCACCCTTTTTAAATCAAACCTTTGAAAAAGCACCATATGTATGACGTGTTTGGTTGCTTCCTGAACATGCCACGTATTACAAGAGTTTTATACATGTGTTAACATAAAAGTACCTTGTTTTTAATTAAATTGAACTTTTAATTATATTCCATCTATAGATTATAATATTTCATTTATATTAATATGAATTAAAATAGGGAGAAAAAACTGTGTTGGTAACCTTTAGTAAGAAATAATCCTTACGCAAAATAATATTACATTGTGTGCGTACGAATATGGTGCGTTGTTCATTTGGTGTAACTTTCTATACTTAGTTAAGCATTTTTGTATGAGGCGGAGGAATATCCTGAAAGTANTGCGTTGTTCATTTGGTGTAACTTTCTATACTTAGTTAAGCATTTTTGTATGAGGCGGAGGAATATCCTGAAAGTAAAACTTTTGCAGGGCTTCAGAAAAATTTGAAGTTACCGTTGAAAGCCTATAACATGTCATGAGCACTGATTTTAACAAATTTTTACACGCCCGTGTAAAGATAATATGCCTCATTTCACTATCATGCTTGCAAGGTTGCTGATAAAATTGCGTGTATAAAATATAGTATGTCTACTATGCTGTTAGTGAAATGTGGCTAGACACAGTTAACTAAACACTACTGGAATATACCTTATAAAGAAGTCCTACCTACACTGCAAATATCTTAAGGAACAATAAACTTCGGGAGCGAATTATGAAAATAAATTCATTAGTTTAATGTATTATTACAAGTGTTGGCCCAATTTTCGAATGCATTTCATATAAAATAGGTTAATTTTTTTCAACACTGAGGTGATGACGTTAGTAATACACTTGTTATAATAAAATTTCACACCGGTAATTTATTTACATATAAAGACCAGTCATTCAATTCTTAGATATGTTAATGACATTCGGTGAAAGGCCACAAAATGGGAAAGTTGCTAAAATGTTTGATTAACAGTGAACAACATATAGCAGTTTTGTTTATGAAATAAAGACAGAAGTTATTTGCAATCTAACCAGTAAATAGCCCAGAGGAACTCTCCAGCAGCAGTCGTTTTAGCACATACGTAATATTCCAGAACTGTACTTAAAGAATGAAATCAGAATTTAATGTGCATACTAATTCCGTCAAGAATGTTTCTAGTTTAGCGCGATATACTTCGTATTTTTTATTGTTGTTTTATTAATTCCCCGGTTTCATACAAGAACAGTGATCGGTAATTTGCAGCTTATACAGAAAACTAACATAACCTTGAATTAAAAAACGAGACACATCCTAGACTTTCTTGGAATTCGAACCAGAAACTTTATGGTCGAATATTATCAGCTTGACGTTCTCGGCCACATATATTGCCAAAGTTATTTTGGTTACTTCCCCCCACCCCCCTTTTTATTACAATGTTTTTNGACGTTCTCGGCCACATATATTGCCAAAGTTATTTTGGTTACTTCCCCCCACCCCCCTTTTTATTACAATGTTTTTGCCTGTAAGCGGGTTAGGAAGAGTATTTACAAGTAGTCTAGTAAAATTATTCCACAACGTATTCGTTTTTAAAATCNTCCTGTAAGCGGGTTAGGAAGAGTATTTACAAGTAGTCTAGTAAAATTATTCCACAACGTATTCGTTTTTAAAATCAGTAGACTATTAAGATTGTTTCCGACAGACTGAACCTAAACACTAAAATATGTGCGTTTGTTACGTGACACTGTGAAAGTAACACACTATATATTTTTTAATTCGGTAATCCNTAAACACTAAAATATGTGCGTTTGTTACGTGACACTGTGAAAGTAACACACTATATATTTTTTAATTCGGTAATCCTAATCTTAGTTTAATGTGTATACAACAAAAAGAAACTCGTAGCAGTCGTCACAAATTTGAACGTTGTATTTTTAAGNTAATCTTAGTTTAATGTGTATACAACAAAAAGAAACTCGTAGCAGTCGTCACAAATTTGAACGTTGTATTTTTAAGGCGTTAAATACGAGTAAATAATTTTCCTAATCAACTGCAAAGCCATCACCGATCAGCATTTTAAGTTAGAACATATAAATTCATGGGCAGTATTTTTTTCGGGTATTTATTTTAAAGTCATAAGTTAACAGTAAACTAGCCATATTTCGCCACCTCTGCGTCGCATACTTCCAAGCGCCAAAGAGACAACAGTCGCTTGTCAAACCACACGCGGGAGAGACGGAGACGCGGTGGTCGCGTGGGTAGCGCTCCGGTTTCCCATCAAGCCGAGGCAATCCGTGTTAATTTCCCAGCGGGACCACTACCGGCAAACCTGGTGATAGTTGCCAATGACCGATAGGTTTTCTCGGGGTACTCCCTTTACTCACGCCCTTGCATACCATCGCTGCTCGAACTGCATCTCACTCTTCACCCCCCCACCCNGGGGGGGGGGGGCGCTAAAGGCTGAAGTTAAATGATGCAGTTACACACATATTACATTCCACAAAAGCATGCCACCAGTATTGGTATAAGGATTTTATAAATTTGTACTATTTATATGAAAATTCTTTTTTTGTTATTTTATGATGGTAAATTTTTACATACACTATTTTATAGTTGAAAAGCTCTTTTACTTGGAAGACACAAATTAATTTGCAGTTTTGTCACCACGAAATATCTCATTTAAATGTAACATGGTTTGTTAATATGAAATTAAGAATTAATAATGAAACACCGAACGTATCTCCTTTAAGATGGAAGTAGTCACCAAATATGAACATTTTATTCCCTTCCTTCAGGAAAAATAATACAAACGTGGTATTTCCAGTATTTAACACTTTGCTTATTGAGTAATGTGTCTACCCCACAGCTCGCATTCGATATTTTAATACTTTAAATTTTAGTTGGGAAATTTCACCTGCCACTGTCTTCTGTAACAGCTAACCAGCACTGAAATCACAGATGGTTTTATAACTATTCCTCAAAAGCTAGGGAATAGTTTATTAGTAACAGGCAAATATTTNGCACTGAAATCACAGATGGTTTTATAACTATTCCTCAAAAGCTAGGGAATAGTTTATTAGTAACAGGCAAATATTTCTATTTTCCAACGAGGCGGCTATTTCGAAGCCCTCAGTGGTGACAGCCTGTCAAGTAAACGAAAAAAGAGTCGATTACGAGTTTCATACCCAATTCTAATTTCGCTTTTAATTTGTAAGAATACGGAATATAATATTTTTGGGTAGTGCAGACTTGCAAGGATTTATATTTTCATCTCCTCATAGCTTTTATTTTATAGTTATTCTGTCATTGATTTTACAGATAATTTTATTACACTCTTAAATATTTACACATACTATCGTTAAAATGTAAATATATATGTTTATACAACACATGTCTTGAATCACCTATCAGCGTGTAATTTGTTCTGCTGTTGCGCGAACTCCGCGAACTGCAGTAAATACAGTGTTCTCAGTAACAATTGCAGCCTCTAACATCAGGATGCTTGCTACCTAGCAGATCGCGAAAAAGACTGCCAGTGACCACCAGTGATCTTGAGTAATATCGGACCAACAGCTGGCCTTATTGGGTTGTGTTTTACAAAAATGTTACGCCTACCGCGAAAGTAGTGTAAAATAATATGGAGTGAACACTGAGTAAAATTTGAGTAAAAATTGTTGTTGAACGAGAAAAGAGCAAATAACTTAAAACTGCCTACAAATATTTCTTCCGTTATAAAATGAGAAAAAAAAATTGTGCAATATTAAAAGGCAACGTACTGTTCAAACTTGAATCAACATGAGGTAAAATCTATTCACATCATACATAGTCGTTATTTAACTTACCCTATCGACTACATAAGTTATGTAGAGGTTGAACTGCTGTCAATATTCTTGTGCAGGCGTACCAGCACAACAACATTGACAGCAGCTATTGAATGCAGANCCAGCTTCTCGTCGAGTGCGTCGGAAAACTGGGCAGCTCAGTCATGTCACCTACTTCATCTACGCTCTTCCGTGCTGACATCAGGGTCTCCACGCCGTGAGTGAAGGCGAGGAGGCTTGACCAGGGAGCCACCCCCTCTCCCTCCTCCAAAATAGTCCGTCGGTCTTCTCTTGGTGGGCTCCAAGCTCGGGCGAGACATCCGGGACCTACCAATGCTGGTGGCGAATCCGTTGGCCCAGGAGTGATGGTTGATGGCAGGATGCTTCCAAGGTCCGATGCATTCCATTCCAATTCTCGCGCATCCGCAGTCGGCAGCCCGCAGAATCCAGCTTTTGCACCGACGAGTTAGTTCGCGGGCTGGTATTCGAGTATTATCAGCCACCCCAGAGTCTGGGGATCCCCTATCCGCCACCTGGAACGCAACGCGTTGCGTAGTTGTCGCCGCACCCAAGCTGCCATAGTCCCGCCGTACTCGCAGAAGCCCCTCGTCTATTCTGGTCCCAGGGGGTGGACAGATCCCAGTGAGAGAGCAGCCACGAGCACGATGTTCATCCCACAGCAACTCGGCTCGTTAGCGCGAATCGCTAATCGCTAATAAGAAAGGGGGCCTGCTCCCCTTAATATTTTACATTTATACTCTTGGTATATTGCAGGTCGGTATGCTTAGGCATGAAGGCCTCTGCACTTACCAGGGAAGTGTTATGAAATTGGTGAAATGGATGCACATGGTAGAATGGTTTCATGGATGATATTGATGTAATGTGATGCTTGGCCATCGAGGATCCTCTCCCCACCCACCCGATACCCACAGCACTGTTTACACAATGCTGCGGCCACGAAGGGGGAAGAAGGTTGTAGCCACTGGAACCTCCACCCGGCCCCTCGGACACCATTGCTGGCATCGTGAGCAGGCAGGCTTTAAGTTTGCAGTCTGGAGAATGCAGTTTTCGCATACCAGCTCCCAAGACGCACCCAGTTGCAGTTTACCTCCCCTTCTTTAGAGAGCCTGGTAAGGTATAACCCCTCAGGCCACCCTTGGAAGGAGGAGTGGTAGTGAGCGGACTTGCGGGTGTTATCCTCGCCAGAGGTCCTTTTGGTAGGCTTACTGAGGTTTTAAGCTCGTGCTAGAGGCCTATTACTGCAGCTGGAATTCGACAAGAGGCGATATGTTACTTGCTAACATTTCTCCGGGCCTCCCGAGGATGTAGGTGGATGTCTGGTGCTGTGGAATGAAACCTAAGTTGTAAACCAAATATGAGAACGTTGGATTCAGTACCTCTTGGCAGTATATGGCAGACACCGAAGCAGAAGCAGCAGCCCCAGCCACGGCCCCACCCCAGGCGAACCCCCTGAAGAAAGGCAGGGCGGCTCCAGGGAAGCCACGAGCCAGGCCAGCACACCCACGCACTACCAGACATAGTGAGGCTCAACCAAGTCCCCAGAATTATGCGGGTGTGCAGTCTGGAACATCATGACATAAGCACTGTGCGTATGCATTCATTCACACTTCCATTCACACGTTTTTTAANGTGTGCAGTCTGGAACATCATGACATAAGCACTGTGCGTATGCATTCATTCACACTTCCATTCACACGTTTTTTAAATTTTTATTGGGTTTTGATTTTGGTTATTTTTTTTATTTTGTTTCTTTATTCATTCATTCGTCCATTCATTCATGAAATACATACACACAATCAAATCGTACACTTGTGAAAAAATACTAAACTAAATAAACATTCTTGTAGCCATGTTAGGCTAAGTCATGAATTTATGTGCAGCTATTTACAGGAGGATGACAGCTTAATTTAGTGTGCCACCACACCAGCCTTGTCTCTTGGTGATGTGTGTATTGTATGTGGGCAGGCAGGCCCCTGTCATTCCAGATGGGAATACGGGGTGTGTGAGTNGTGTGCAGTCTGGAACATCATGACATAAGCACTGTGCGTATGCATTCATTCACACTTCCATTCACACGTTTTTTAATTTTTATTGGGTTTTGATTTTGATTTTATTTTTATTTTGTTTCTTTATTCATTCATTCGTCCATTCATTCATGAAATACATACACAAAATTAAATCGTACACTTGTGAAAAAATACTAAACTAAATAAACATTCTTGTAGCCATGTTAGGCTAAGTCATGAATTTATGTGCAGCTATTTACAGGAGGATGACAGCTTAATTTAGTGTGCCACCACACCAGCCTTGCCTCTTGGTGATGTGTGTATTGTATGTGGGCAGGCAGGCCCCTGTCATTCCAGATGGGAATACGGGGTGTGTGAGTGTGTCGTGCTGCCATTATTGTGTATCTGTGTTTTGTTAGCGCGAACTAGTTTTGTTAAAGTACCCGAATATTTGTTCCGGACCGATCAGAAATTTTTCGTCCGGCCACGGAGTTTAATGTTGCGTTTTCTTACGTTTTATTAGCTTTTAATTCTGTAAAATGGGTATTTTAGGAAGTTTTAGTTGAGTGTTAGTGTCCGGGAGGTATTTGCCAAGTTTTTTGATTACTAGGTTGCTGTGGGTTGCAATATTATTATAGTATTTATTATTTTGTGAAATGATTTTGTTGCCAATTAGAGGGACTTTTAAAGCTTCGTGTGAATCTACATTGTGTGTGTAGTGATGAGCGTTTCCCAATACTCTTGGGAAAATTTATTTTTAACAGTTTGCAATGATTGGAAATTGACTTTGGCGGCATTTCACCAGATTTCATTTCCATACATTAAGGCCACTCTGACTAAATATGTGTAAGTTAGCCATTTGAGTCGCAAGGGGAGCATGGGAGATTTTAAAAGTGGGTAAAGCTGTATTAGTTTTGCCAATGCTAATTTACGTGTTTCTTTTATATGTTAATGCCATCTTAATTTTTTGTCTATTATTATGCCCAAGTATATAGCTTGTGTAGAGTAGGGAATTTCTGCGTTGTTGTATTTGAGATTTTTAAGGTTATCTGGTTTCCTCTCCTTAAAATGAAAAGAGCCTGGAATTTTTCCGCATTAATTTAAATTTTACGTCTTTCGTAACTACTGTATCAGAATTCGGTACTGATATGTGATAGTAGCGCGGGTTCTGAAGGGAAACCTCGAGAGTAGTGGGAGAAGCAGGCTGCCAACACTGCAGTCCGCTGCGGAGCGAGCCAGGCTTTCCAACTGCTGCTTCGCTCCGTCACCACAGCTCGCTCTCTCTCTCTGTGTTTTTTTACTCTTACGTGACTTTAGGTAGCACACGGCCGTCCGTGAACTCAGTACATTCGCCAAGCTTTGCTAACCTTTATTTTTTGTTCTGAATAGGGGGCAGCGGTGGCGTAGTGGCCAGGGCGCTCGCCTCCCACCACGGCGATCCGAGCTCGATCCCCGGCGGGTTCACTCCCTGACTCTCGCATGTGGGAATCGTGCTGGACGATGCCGCTTGCCGGCGGGCTTTCTCGGGGCACTCCCGCTTCCCCCGCCCTTGCATTCCAGCGCCGCTCTATTCTAGGGCCTCACCTCTGCCATGCCCGGGGATGACGGTCACCTACGGATCCCTGCTGGAGAGACCGTCACTCGGAGGGTGTTGCCTTGCCCTGGGTGCACTCCCCACACGCCATTGTTATTATTTTGTTCTGAATGTAAATATACTCGTCCCCATGATGGCAAATGACAATTTTTTCTGAGATATGTGAGAACAGAGTTTTCTCAGTGTGTTCCCATTTATTTTTTATATCTTTTTTAAATTTCCCTTTGGTATATATTACAAGACTGAAGGGTTTGCACTGAGTTTCCAGCATCTGACTCAAGATAACACTTTACAGGTACCACCTCTGCAGATGTGATGAGAATAGGCTGGAGAAGCCAACTATAGGGAACGAGTCTGCTGGAGTACTAGCAATTGCGCGGCACGGAATTTCATGCTAAGTTAACTTCTTTTGTAAAGGACAATTGCTTAACTGTGGACTAACTTATGCTGGAGGTTCGAGCGTAAAGTGTTTTATTCTCCCGTGTTTATATTCAACAAGCAGCTTATTAACAATACGTACGGGAAAATGTAGAAGGACAAAGCAGACTACGAAACACCACGACCGGGACGTGCTATGGTGGCTTGACGCTGAATGAAAAGGAGATTACCTGTCAACGTTCATATACATTTTATCAATAAATGCGTACCGTAACTAAACATTTAACATTTTTTACGAATGACGTTATGGAGGAACGGTAATGTTGACAAAAACTATATATTAGGAGATAAACTGTACTTTTAGCGTAAATATGCAGAGTGTACCCGTCAGGACTCGAACCTAGCTCGGGGAAACCAAGCAGTGGTTTGACCCGGCCACCTGTTAGGCGCGATGCTATTAGATATAAGACGAGCACCGCGATCTATGTGAGCTAACTTTACCCAAAAAAAGTAAAGTACAAGTATTGTAAAACGTTTCTATCGAGAATATGTGTTATGTTATGTAGCTAGGAGAAAGGGGTTTTCACAGCTGAGTGAGCGTGCCGAGATGACATATTCCCTGCTGGGAATCAGACCGGCTCAACGAAGCTGCTAAGGAAGATTAACACTAGAAATCTCGGGCACCACCACTCCTATGGAACTACAATTTTTTTACAATAGAAACTTTGAAAGTTTTTTAAAAAGAAACCTTTATATTTCGATAAATTACTCGGCAGGTGGTTTTATTAAAAAAGTATTAGTAGTACAACATTCTGTATTACTCACCAAAGCAAAGAGATGAGAGGAACGGGTTGGAATGTCTCGACTGCAATCACAGCGGAACGCGTGAGATGCAGCTTTACGCTGAATAACCAGGATAAAACCTACAAACATGCACACATATTATTATCGACAAACCTAAAAAAATAATATAAAATTCACATATGAGATTGTGGGCATGTCCTAACATTAAAACCTTTTTTTTTCTTTTCCTGTGAAAAAAATATTGTGTGACTCGTAACTCCTCGTCTCACCGTTATCGATTCACCGTTTACCAATTAATTTTTTATACATAACAGCACATAAATCTGTAAAATTCACATCATGCCAAAAAAAACTCGATACGATAATAATTTTTTTAAATACCAACATGATTAAAAGCATTGCAATAAATGTAGGACGCAACTAGCAAGATCTTTGCGTAACCCATATACGCCTGCTCAGCTGGGCGCCGGCAGCCTTGCCGCTCGTCCTTGCCTTGCGACGTGTGCACAACGCATTATCACGTACGTGACGTACGGCAACAACTGACGGGCCACTCGCTTCTCACTAGGTCAGACGCAACAATACTAGATGGAAAATGTTTTTAACGATATAGGATGTTGGTTTTTTTTTTTCAAACATAAATTTATCAGAGAAGCACGTTTATATCTAACACACGGTTTTTCCTATGCTCTTTAAAAGCGTATGGCGGGTTTCCTAAACAAAGAGAGTAGCAGAAACGAAATGATATAATATTTACTTACCAATATACTGGAGAAGTTAGTCTGGAACCAAGATGACTGTAGAGGAGAAGCGCTCGGAATCGCACGAAGCAAATTCACAAGACAGAATAGAAGGAAGCAGATGCGTTTCTAGCTTGTATCAGATTTCTGGAACTATTTTTCAGGGTATCACTCCGCGGACGGTCTTCGCCCCTTCTCCGTAGGCCCCCTCTTTTACTTAATATACGTCGATTTGAAAGAAAAATTGCAATATTTGTATAATTTTCCAACAAAATAATTTTAACACAGTTATGTAATTACTAGAAATAATTTATTTTGACATTGTTAATTTTAATTTTTTTCTAATAAAGTCGAAAAGTGTTACCAAAATAACCTAAAATTTTCATTCCACTCCTCATTAAGCCTCCTTTATGGTTGGTCTCGACGACAGATGCGAGGGGAACATTCATTGGTCGGAAAGCAGTACAATTAAAAGTATAATTTCTGCGACAGTGAATAGGAAAACTATGCAGGATATTCAAATTGGTCATGCCCCTGTAAATTTTACTCTACGAATAGGGAAACGTTGTTGTCAATTTCCATTGGCTGAGAGGAAGTTCCGAACAATGTTCGGACGAATGGCAATGTAGGAAGGGACCCGCCCGTGGTGATGCGCGTGGCTCTGTGGAAAGTTTAAGTCATGCAACAGCCAATTTGGAAGCGTAGTGGGGGCCACCGTGGTGGGGGACTGTGCGTGGCAGGGACCTGGGCGTGGTTTATTACAAAGTTAAAATCTGCAACGACGAATGGTAAAGCATGNAGTACAAAGTCAAACATTTTTTCAACGACCAATGGTGAAGTGTGGTGGGGGCCTGCCGTGCTACTGGGCACTTTTAGTGCAAAGTACAAATACAATCATTACAAAAAGTTTCTGTTCGGTATAGTTTGCCCAGGAAGTGATGAAATATAGTGAGGGACCTGGCTATATATATTTTAAAACAAGTTTCTTAAATATAGTATCAACCTTTCGGGTTCAGGGTTTCATTTTTATTTTTAAATAAGGGGAATTAATTTTAACTTACAACCCACATGCACCACACTTAGCACCACTTACGACCCACATGCACCACACTTAGCACCACTTACGACCCACATGCACCACACTTAGCACCAAACTTAGCACCGCACTTAGCATCGCATGTACCCCACGCACCGCATGCACCGCACTTAGCATCACATGTACCGCACGCACCGCACGCACCGTAGTTAGCATCGCAAGTACCGCATGCACCGCACTTAGCACCACATGCACCGCACTTAGCACCGCACTTAACAAATGCACCTGCTCATCCAATTTATGATATATAACAAGCAGAAAAAAATAGCTTATAGAAGGGTAGGAACCCATACTCATTGCACGACTTCCGAAATATCGCAGTCCTTTTAGACGATATTATTTCAGAAAATAATTCAAGTCCCATCGTTTAAAAGTTTTTCATTTTGACTGATTTGTGTTCCGGTAACAACATTATAAAGACAGTTCCTGGTACAAAAATCCCGCCTGCTACATTTTAACGTAAAATATAACCCTTATTGTAAAATAACACGAGTACGAAATATATTTTCACATAAAAAAAATGTATTCAATGGCAGGGCAATGATGATAAGTTAACATCTAGCGAATCGGTCACAAGTTTTTTCCAACTCGTCTGGTAAGGTCCTTTCCGAGTTAACCATACTGTACATTGTTTACGAATTAAAGCTAATTTTTGTTTCCGTGCAACTTGCCTGTGATGTATTATTTTACCCCTCGTAGATTGCTACAAAATTGACTTTGGTGAAAGAGGTAAAACATTAAAAATTTTCTGCTATATGTTGTTTCACATTTGATGTGTCTGTATACATTCGTGACTGACATAATATATATTTACGCTAAAATTTATCTTTCAAGTGCGAAATATTCCAATTCTTGTTAGCTAGCGTGAAGTCACCGATGTAGGCTAGAGCTCTTTCCCAGGCTCCAGGTGATCCGCGCGCGCCCGTCCGCTGCGTGTTCAGCAGGAAGAACAAAGTACAAATAACGGCTGCCAACTCGTGAATACGGCACGTGGTACAAACAGTAACTCCGATCGTCGTTACTGGCGGCGCTAAAATGACACGTCGTACATATGCGAGACCCCATATCCTAAATAAATGTTTTTTTTTGTCAGTGGTGGTTAGAGATTGCGTTTCTCGTGGATGTCCTGATGTAATGGAATATTTGAACTTACCAGTGCGCTCTAGTGGACGATGCTAAATATATATCGTCAGTAGGTGTAATTTTTAGGATGAAGTGTCACAAGAGGNNGGGGGGGGGGGTGGAGGCCTGTTGACTTATTAACGGACTCGAATAATTGACCGAAAAAATAACTAATAAAAATAGCAAGGGCGGTGGTGTAGGAACCTCCGGAAAGGTACGTTTTTTCATAATAATTTTTAATAATAATTTTTTAATACATAAAATTTTTTTTTAAATATTAAATTGGATTATTTTTGGAAGTTTCTTAAGTTTTTATAATGTTTATAATTTTTTGGGTTCAAGTTCATTAAAGGTCACGGGCATGGGGTCAAGGTCAAGGGTCAATGTCACCCAGATCCTAGATGGCGGTCGGATGACGTTACAACATGGCGGCCGGCCGGCCGGCCGGCACCGGTGCCGGTGCCAGTTTTGTCACATTTAAAATACATTGTCCCCAGACGCAGATAATCATTCTACTGACATAATATTTATTTTTCCTCCGTTCATATTATTTTTTTATTACAGTTGTTTGGGAAAATATAATAAAAATAGTTTTATTTCCGCTTCTTAAAAAGTTTGCATTCAATTCGTAATATTAAAACCTTTCTATAGTTCTACGAAAAAAAAAAANTTATTTCCGCTTCTTAAAAAGTTTGCATTCAATTCGTAATATTAAAACCTTTCTATAGTTCTACGAAAAAAAAAAATGTTTGGGAACTGGTTTCCAAAAAAATTCTTGTAAAAGTGCAAAACACACATTATAACAATCGGTTCACTTTAGCATTTCGGTAGCAATAACTTTCTGGCCTTTAGTCTTGTTCACGGCTCATNTTATTTCCGCTTCTTAAAAAGTTTGCATTCAATTCGTAATATTAAAACCTTTCTATAGTTCTACGAAAAAAAAAAAAATGTTTGGGAACTGGTTTCCAAAAAAATTCTTGTAAAAGTGCAAAACACTTATACATTATAACAATCGGTTCACTTTAGCATTTCGGTAGCAATAACTTTCTGGCCTTTAGTCTTGTTCACGGCTCATCNACATTATAACAATCGGTTCACTTTAGCATTTCGGTAGCAATAACTTTCTGGCCTTTAGTCTTGTTCACGGCTCATCAACCAAAGTTTAAATAGTGGTAAATAGTGCACTTAATTTAAATTTCGTATTATATTGCATTTTCCTTCCATCCTCTAAAATGTTAATTTTGCTGTCCAAAACGAGAAGAAATAGTTTCGAAGTCAATCAGGTTTAACAGTAATTTTTTTGTAGTCACAATGGTTTTGCATTGCGAAGTAAAATTTCCCTCAGTGAATATTGACACCCCCACTTGAACACTGACATCGTGGGCCGCAGTGATGTAGTCACTCTCACCCCCCACCCCAACCAAGGAAAACCTGGTTCAATTCCCGACGGGATCACCCGGGTGTTAGCATGCGTGCCTTTGAATGGGGGTTTTCGGGGGTGTCTCCTGTTTCTCTAGGTCTTGCATTCCGCCGCCGCTCCATCTTCATCTCATTTCACTCTCACCGGTGTTCAAGACTTTGCTGTTAAGCGGCTACCAAAATATACAATATTTTAACTTTTGAGCACTTACGTCTTAGCATTTTTGAGCGAGTGGTTTATAATTTTAATGTGGGAATAAAAATTCACTAGCCATTTCCGTTGGATTTGTTTTAGCCAAACCTTTACCGGGTAGTAAAAATTCACTGGTGAATTCTTACGGGGGAGTAGAAGTTCAGGGGACTAAAAATTCACGGTTACAGATATCAAGAATTATTTTATTATTGAAGTCTTCCTTGCCCAGTTGAATATNCAGGGGACTAAAAATTCACGGTTACAGATATCAAGAATTATTTTATTATTGAAGTCTTCCTTGCCCAGTTGAATATTTATTTTGTTGGTGGGTTATTATTATTTTCAAGAAATATCAATTACATTTAACTGTTATTTATACATTTTACAAGACTATAAATCAAAACAATAGGTACAAGAAATATCAATAAATACATTGCGAAACATTATACAATAGTTAGAAATATAATAACTTTACAATTTTTATTAACAGAAGCTTGTTACAATATACAATGTACCAATCTCAGCGCGGTCTGGGCTTTCAGAGTCTGAATCCCCTTCCTGCCACATTTCGGTAACTGAAGGAGACACCGCTCGAACAGAGAGGGAGGACTTGCAGACACATCAATGGATATCTCTTTCACCTCAGGTTTATCAAACTTCCTCATATTTAACATCTTTCCTCCTTTCATTTTGCCTAAGTAGCTTGTCAACACGCACCACTTCAACACGTTTGATAAAAGCCGAGTGCCCGAGTAAACTCGCCGGCCAAATGGCAACATCCGACACGTTTACCCTTCATGTAAAAAATCCGGCTGGCCCTGCTGGGAATCGAGCCTGGTTCGCCTTGGTGGAAGGCGAGAAGTCTTGACCATGACACTACCGCAACCCCTCGTTCTTTGACGGGCCTGTTCAGGTGCAGGAGCGGGTCTAGAATTTCAGTTTGGTTGGCTAAAGAAAAAAAAAANGGGAGGGGTTCCCGTTGTACATGTGAGGTTTAGATTCGTGTGATATTTAAAGAAAAAATGCTAAATTAATTTTGTATACACAGAACAAACCGGAACCAAATTAAATGAATAAATTGACCGAAGATAAAAACGTTACACTTTTGACAAGATCCCGAGACATGTAACCATGTAACTCACATTGCTTTCAGAATGTATTTATATTGAAGTATTCTTACAAATCAGTGGTTTAAACAATTGTTGGTATAATTTATTTAAGTTTTAAAACATTCACAGGACAGATTTATATTAACGTAAGTGTTTCTTGGGGGGCGGGGGGAGGTAATTTTCCTTATGGCCCCCCTCTGAAGAAGTGTATGCTGAGGTGAGTGTTGTGTTGTCGGCAGCGAGGCAGACCCGCTGACGGGATGGTGGCGCGGCGAGCAGTGGCGCGAGGACGCGAGGTACGCGGCGATGGTGGCTCAGGGCGTGGTTCGCCACCAGCACGCCATGGTGAGGCGGGCCGGGGTCCAGCTAGAGCTGCTCAGCAACGACAACGCCTTCCTCAGCTCCTACCCGCGCGTCTTCAGCCAGCGCACGCTCACAGCCAGGTCAGTCCCTCTCCTCCTCTCTCCGTCATACACTAGCGGGCCACTCGCACAGTCGTGCCACAGAGTACTTAACCCATTCTGACCCAGTGTACACGGGGCTGCGGTGGCTGAGCGGCTGGAACTACTCGCCTCCCGCCAAGGCGAATCGGGTTCGATTCCCGGCCGGGTCACTCCCGGATTTTCGCAAGTGGGAATCATTTTCTCGGGATCTACCATTTCCCCCGCCCTTGCATTCCGGCGCTGCTCCATTCTCACCTCACTTCACCATCACCGGCTCTCAAGACCACGATGTTAAGAGCAGCCCAAATCTCTTAACTCAACCCAGTGTACATAATTGTGTACATTACGCACGTATAGGTAATTTTTCGTCTGTGCTGTCCCCTACGACACTCAATAACCAATGATCTTACCTGTGGGTAAATGATTCGCAAACCGTCTTACTGGCCTAGGTCACAATGGGCTCAATAACTGTAGTCGAACATAATAGCCGACAGTTCACTGTATGTGACGACTGTCTGTGTATCGATTTAAGTAGAGCACGCATCATAAAATTTTTTGATTGAAACACCTGAAACCGTAAATTAAAGTGGGTCTGAAATGGTTAATTATATATGAAATAGCCGCTTATTCCACGAACTCCAGCCGCACACGCCAGCAAAATGGCGTCACTAGCCACCAAATTGTCGGAACGCCGTTCGCTAATCAACGCTTGGTAACTTAGTCGCCAGGCGGCAGACCAGCCAATATGGAAACTTTCGCAGCCCGCAGTAAGTGATCAGCCCACTTCCAGACCTTTGCGCAGTCAATCAGAGAATTGGTTCGCATACATCAAAGGAACCGCCACGCCTTTTCGTCTCTGTGTAGTTATTTATTCTGTGGCTGTACGATGTGTTGTTCACTCCGAGTGCCACTTCATCTTTAAGAGCGTCCAAGAAGTTGAAATTATTTCCTGCCTTTTTTTAGTTTACGACATCCTTTTTCGTCGTCATTTGAAATAGTAGTCTGGAAGAAAGTTTTTCAATTGACGGTAATGCTTTATAAAAGGAGAGTGTAAACGGGTTATAGGAACCTTCTTTTTTTTTCATACAAATCTCTAAATGGTTCTAATGTTATACGTTACACTACAGCCGAAAATGTTGTTCAGGTTATTAGAATGCTAAGAAGAATATTTCTCGGGAATTTTTTATGAGTTTCGTCCGCATTTTAATTTTAAAGTTTTAAGATAAAATTTAATATGAAAATAACTAGGAGTTAAACTGTTACCGTGTGTAAACAAAGTGTCGGTTTTAAAATAAATTGCGTCATACCACTTCTGTGACTTCAATAAACACTTAACCTGAATTCAAACATTCTGTTAAAATAACTATTAAATTTTTTATATGAATTTTTTTGAGTTAAAATTGTCATATTTACGCTAATAAAGCACGATAAACTATAATTTTGAAATTATTTGGTACTTTTATTTAGTTATCGTCGATATTATATCACTAAACTGTAGGTTCCTCAAAACACCGGAAAAGAATTTTGGCTCTTGCACAGCCTTTAGAAGGCATGTCATTTGAAGTTTACAGGTTTCTGCAATCCAATACTGCAAAATCAGGAAAGGGCAATCGTAATTAACAGTGTCTGTCTACTTCGTGACCAAAATTTCTACGGAATGACACATTTCTTTAGCGCGATATCTCACGCCGCACTAAAACGTGCAAATTTACGGCGTAAAAAATTCTTCATAATAACATTACTTTGACACAATGCTTGATCACAAAGTTAGCGAAAAATACTCTGTACGTCTCCAGTTTGTTGGTTTTCTGTATTGACTTTCAAGAACCTGTAAATTTTTATCGTTATGTTGATGTTTATTCATGTAATAAACATTAATTAATATACATTCTTAAACACGTATTTTAACAAGTGTTTTAGCGAAACATGTACCTCATTTACGTAAAAGACGTACTTCAACTCGAATACAGTTTAACTATGTATCTGGCCCTGCATGCAAGAGTAAGGAATTGCATATTAGAAACATGTTTACGTTCATAACAATTTAACGTAACAATTTTGCTTGATCGACATGTGAATATTGCCATCGGGGTCCAACCATGGAAATGAAAATTTACGTTACCACATAAGTGCATATACGTTTTGAGAAATTAATGAAAGGTAAAGATCCTTTTCCCACAGAAATATGAATACTCTCCTGCATTTTTTTCAGAAAATAATCAAATGCGTAGTGAATTTTCTAAATTTGTATAGTTGCTACGATCAAAATTTCCCAATCTGCAGCCTGATGTATAATCAATTTTCCAGAACTTACAAACTTCCATTGAAGTTTAAGAAGCCTACTGAAAACCTATTTTCAGTTTGCATGTGTTTGAATGTTAATTTTATCCTAAGCACGATTTTCGAAAATGCTTAATTAACCGCGGATTGTGTAAACAAGGCAATATTCTTCAAGTTTGTATTGAAAGCATTTCACTTACCAAATCCACGCGCAGAAGACTTGTGGGTAAAAATGCTGGTGCAATTGCAACAACAACGGTTTCTGTTTTCTAATATGAAATTCCTTCACAATTTCATCGAAGTTTTTTGTTAAATGAATTCAAGACAGTCTTAGATGACGAAAAGTTTAGGTATACAGTATGTATGATTAATAATGTTTTCTTTGTGGCCTTTTACGGTAAAATATTAACAATAAATTATGAAAGAACATGTGTTTCAGGATTTTGGTTTCCAATTTATTACAATCTGTGGGAATGTTGTCGGAGAAAATAAACTGGGAGAATTTTCAGAAAAACACAATGCTGGAAAAAATAAAAAAAATAAAAAAAAACTTCCGAACACACCTCAATCTTCACAAACATAATATAATGGCTATGAAACCTTTTTTTCGTGACCATTTGTAGCTTGTAGCATTATGAAATCACTTTTCCAACTTTTCCACAAATCAAAAGTAAATTGTGTTATATTTTGTAGACTTCTAATTATACTAAATTCGTCTCTGCTGGCCATAGTTCAACGGTCTGCCTTGAGTACAAACACTGTCGTAAAGTGCAAAATCTTAGCTTTTGGGTAGTAATCACGTCACTGTCGTTTCCCGACGTTTCGGAAGACATTGCAGCCTCCACCTTCAGGGGAAAGTAGCAGCAGCGATAACTGCCACCTTAAGAGTCTCTGCCACCACCACCGCCGATCTCTCATATGTTCCCGGAAGGTCGTGCTGTCGCAAGACCAGGAACCGAAGTTCCCACAACTCGTTAAGTGGGTTTGCAAACCTAGTTGCAGCCCGACAGACTTGGGTGAATCTCTGCGGGTCTGCCCAGATTACAATGAGTTGGAGCAGTGACTGAAATTGTACCACGAGTAGTGGATTGTCGCGCAAGTTCTCATTATTTTTTAATAATGGAACTAATTTCCGACAGTGTTTGCTGTTTTTTTTTCGGGGGCTCGAGTTGTCACAGTCTGCTGCTGTGCTGGCTTCTGTTGCACTGCTGGAGCTTCCACTTCCACTGGGCAGTTTTGTTCCGCGGTATTTATTGGTGCTGCGTTCTGATTGGCCGGCGCGGCTGGTCTATCAGAGGTAGGCTGCTGGGGTGGGGCGGGCGCGCTTGCTCTCGGAGCTGGCTGCGGGGTTTTGCTGGAGTTTGGGCCTGGGCTGGTAATTTCTGGGGCAGGGGTTATTTGCCAGGGCGGTAAAATCAGTTTCCCGCTCCCGGTATTGGGGTAAAGCCTGGTAGTATTTGGCAGTCGGAACTGATGTGTACTGCGCGTATGAGGGCACAGAAGTGTTTCTATTCGTGCGTCTACTTGCTACCTGCTGCCATGCATTTACAGCAGGGGGAGTGGCGGGGATATACTGTGGGCCAGGCTGTCCTGGAGCTGCCCTTGACGTACCGGGTAACAGTCTGCTGCATTCGCCTTTAGCGAAGCAGCAGACTGTTGTTGACGCTTCTTTCTTTCGTTGAAGGAAAGGCGGTGCAAATTGTTATTGTTTAAATTGGCTACATCCACTGTAGTTAGCTGTGTGATGGCCGTCACACAGCACTCATTTATTCGTCTGCTGGCCAGTTTCCTGACAAGCAGTGGTGAGGTGGTCACCTCCACAGAAGCAACACCTGGGCTCGCATGCACAGACAGCATTGTTGTGGTTGAAGCAATGGCAGTGCGTACATTGGGGGAGGCCGTCTGGTCGGTGGTAGCGCTCTACCCGCACCACAAAGCCACACAGCAGAGTGAGCGAGAGAATCGCTTGACTTTGTTCAATGGGTAGCAAGTTGACTAGTGCCATGCCGATTCGCATACTGTTGCGGGCGTACATCGCGTGTACGGTGATGATATTAAATCCCTGGGCAACTAATTCTTCTTGGATCATTTCTACGTCTACGTCTCGAGGCACTGGCTTTATTACAACCTTCGATGGGACTTCCATCTAGGGAAGCAGCACACTGTAGTCCAAGCCATATTCACGAATAACATATAGTGCCAGGTGATAGTCTTCTATTGTGGTCACCTGGTAGGCCACGCCCTCAGGCACCACGCGGTGGTGCATTTAATTCTTGACTACAGCTCGCAGCCTCGCTGCCAGCACGTGACAGTGAACATTTTTGTCATGCATCACTGTGATTGGCCTGATATCAGGCTTTTGGGTCGCTGTTCCTGTGTTTCATTGCTGCTGGTCGCAGTTCTGGTCACTGGAGTTTTACTCCGCATGTTTCCTTTTCTTCACCTGTTCCTTAAACGGGGAGGGGGGGGGGTGGTACCTCGCACAGCGCTTGCCATTGTTGTCTACGAGGGTGCGGGAGTCCCTAGGCTCATCTTATTCTGTTCTTGAGCCTAGATAACCTCGTACCTGATGATGGTTACCCCACCACACTAGCCTCACTGACCTCCTACCCCTGCAAGGTAGCGAGGTCAGGCAACGCCAATCACATGGTAGCTTGCTCACTAGATCCCTAGAGTCCAGCTATAACTAGTACCCCCGGATCACACGTCCACCTAAATCACTGGCTCGTAAAAACATGCTTTCTCTTCTTTGCGAAGTTGTCCAATCTGGGCGAGGTCGCCGATCCCTAGATTCTTTCTTCTGAGCGCAGCCGAAGGATGTCTGCTTTCCCCGAGGTCCACCGAGAAAGTCCTCTTTTTTTGTCTGCCTGAGTTTCAGAACTTGACTCATTAGAAGCCAAGCTCATTGAACCCTTTGAATTTGTTTCTGGAGTACCTGGTCGAAGCGATTTCTACCTACTACCTATGGGAATATAAAATTGGTTTATCTAATATCCTGATTATTTTATTTATGTGGGGCATGGGCCCCTCCCTAGTTGATGGTTAGCTCTTCTGATACTAATGAACGAAAACTAAAGAAAAGCTAAAGAAAATGTTAATATTAATTGCTAAAATAAATTTTTATTTGCTTCTTATTTTGGATTTAATTTAATTTTTACTTTTAAAATTTTTATTTGATTTTTACTTTTTAATTTTTTTTGGTTTTTGCTTTCTAATTTTTTTATTGGTTTTGTTATTTAATTGTTATTTGCTCTTTGTTTTCTTGTTTGTGTTAGGTGTATCCCTTGTATTATAATTACTTGAGTATTTATAATTATTCCTAAACCTACCCCCTCCTGGGTAATTAAAAAAGCGCCCATGAGAGGCTTCCCTGCTTGCTTATAACGGCAGTTTATTGCCTAACCCGAAGGGTGGGTCTGCCTTAAACTGTATGACTAGTTATATAATGATCATAGAAATTAAATACTTCTTATAACAATTATAATAATACAATGATGAACAATTCAATGCAATGCTGGTTATGGTAAAATCAATACTTATTTGGGTAGAGTAAATAGTGGTAATAACAGTAGTGATTTATGGTGTGGTGTGGATTGCAGCTCTTTTGTAATTGTTTGAGTGCCTATTATCTGTTGTGAATGTGGATTGGTTTGCTGGTTCCCTGGTTGGACCGTGGGCTATCCCCAGTTTTCAGGGTTCCTGGCATGACCATCTGGCTAGAGTGGCGCTCGAGGGTGATACTCACCACCGGAACTGGCCCTACCAGGCAGTCACTTACTTTGGTTCCTTCCCACGGTCCGTCCCTGTGTGTGTTCTTCTGTGTTACATGATTAAAGTTCTTGCGTCCTGTATTCCGTATTTCCCCAGCACCCAGGCAAGTGGGTTTTTGTGATACTTGGTCGATTCGTAGAAATTTTTGTTTGCTTTCTTGATTTCTTCCCTTATGAATGTTATGGCTGTTCTTTGTTGGATGGATTTTGTGGTTGTATACCTTGTTACGTGGCGTATGTTTCTCAGCATTTTGTTTTGCGTTGTTTGTAGTTTCCTTAGATGTGTATTTTCTGCTGTCCCCCAGATTTCACTTCCGTGGAGCATGACTACCTTTATCGTTCCTCTATACAGCACTCCTTTTGTCTTTGTAGCCAGTTTACTTGATTTGAAAAGTGGATATGCCTACAAGAATTTTTTCATGGCTGCGTTTGCAGCATTGGTGAAGTGTTGTTGCCAGGTAAGTTTTTCATCAAGGTGTACACCCAGGTATTTGATTGTCTTCTTTGCTGGTATCTCTTCATTGTTGAGGTGAAGCTTCGTGTCGTTATGTTTTCTCCTGTGGAAGATTGTGGGTGCACTCTTTGTGGGGTTGACTTTGAGTGCCCATTTCTCCCAATAAGCTTCCAGTTCGTTAAGGTAATATTGTAGTTTTGCTTTTTCATGCCCTAGTTTTTTTGTCTTAGGCGTATATGGTAGTGTCATCTGCGTACAAGGTGACGTTTGCTAATTTTGATTTTGGGATGTCCCCGGTGTACAGCGCGTACAGGAGTGGGGAGAGCACCGATCCTTGTGGAACTCCTGCCTCAATCATCCTTTGATTTGATTTCTTCCCATCTATCGTGACGTAGAAACTTCTGTCTTTGAGGAAGTCATAAAGTACCTTCCTGTAGATGTCTGAGATGCCTACATGTATGAGTTCTTGCCTGAGGTATTGAAAATGGACTTTATCAGAAGCTTTATCGTTGTCCATGAAAACTGCTACTGTTTTCTCCTTCCTGTTCATTCGTTGAATTGCGAATTTCGTAACTTTTGTCAGTGCATGAATAGTCGAGTGGTTTACCCTGAACCCCATTTGGTGATTTGGGAACAATTGTTTCTTTCTAACTATTTTCCGAAGTCTTGTGTTTATAATTTTCTCGTGCTCTTTTGAAAGTGTTTTGGGGGAAAATTGCGTTTTTCCTTGGTTTCGGCAGAGTGATGATTTTTGCCGTTTTCTAACTGGTTGGCATTTTCCCCGTGATTAGTATTATGTAGTATGAAGCCATTATGTGCTCAATTGTTTGTGGTGGAAGTCTTTTCAGGGCTTTGTTAGTAATGCTGTCTGATCCGGGAGCCTTGCTACAACTGTTATTGTTATTTTCCTGGGTTTAAGCTTGTTTTTGTTTTGCAGGTTGTTTTGGAGTATACTTCTCGTTTTCCTAGCAATTCCTCGTTTACGAGTTGATGATGAGGTTCAAACTGTTTTTTCGAGTGAGTCTGCTATGGTTTCTGCCTTTTCTTGAACTTCGTACTTCAGGCCGTGGATTACTGGTGTGTAGGTTTTCATCTTTTTCCCTGTTACTCTGCAGTTGAGTTTTCACATTCCATTTTGGTCCTTTTTCACTTCCTCCACAGCTGCTTCCCAGGTTACTATTTTGTGGGCTTTTGCTTTTATTCGGATTTGCCTGTTGTATTAGTTTAGTTCATTTTAGAGCTGTTGGGAAGTCCTCTGCCGTCGCCGAACCCTCATATGCCACCGAATGGCCTTGGTGTCGTGAGCCCGGGAGTTTTGACTCCCATAACTCACAGGGTATTTGTAAAACAAATGCACCCCGACACATACTCAAATCATTGGGTCGGCGCCGAGGCGACGTGTAGTTCTTTTTTGTTGAGCACCAGGCCCGTATTAGGGTTGTTTATTGGTGTTGCCTATTTTAAAGTGACATTACGTGTTTTTGTGTTCGGCGGGGGAGTGAAGCTCCCCTCGTGCCTCCTGGTTGGACTGAATATCAGTGTCGTGATTTCTGTCTAACATGTTGGCGCGTTGTGCTCAAGTGTGCTACTAATTAATGTCTCATATAATGTGTAGGTGAGTCCCTAGTCTCCCGGGGCAGCCCTCAGGGTACGTTTCATCGTGTGTTCGTATAGTGACATTAATAAATAACTGTTAGTATACTCGAGTTGGAGGGGCCCTTGGTACCGGAATATATACAGAAACCGGTAAAAGTAGAGCCCCCCTCCCCTAGAAGTCCTCTTCTTCCCGACCTGCAACAGACTATTAAGTCGGTGCGTCATTATGAGTGGTAGTTGGGGCTATTACCCACCTTTCCCGAGTTCCCACACAGCTAGCCTTGGCAAGGCGCCCTATGTGACAGGTGTCTGTTTACCTATTTGCCTTGAAGAAGTGTGGAGTAGCTAAGGTGTTGTCTCTAGCACTGTGTGCGGACGACTGAAGTGTTCGGACTAGAGTCATTTAGATTAAGAAATGTGGTGAATTCCGTCCTGGGACAATCAGTGTGTTCCGAGACGAAAAGGTGCGTGTAATGCGTTTAAATTTTACGTTTTGCTACGATTTGGACAGTTTATTGAAGTATTTTATTGTATTTGTGTTTATTATAACTTGTTGTTTCAATATAAATTAATTAAAATTTGCGTTTTCCGAAAATATTGTCTGTTTAATTAGGTAGAGTTACGAGTGCTGCGAGAAGCAACATTTTTTTTTCCTGTAGTGTTGTCAAAGCTTTAGCCTGTGTGATTATAGGTCTAAAGAGGTCCATTGGGGTTACGAAGTGCGTTTCTCGCAGAAAAGCGGCCAGTTTTTTGCATTTCTGCTAACATGGCCGTATTTTCTGTTGTGTTGTTGTCTCTTCTCCTGTTTTGTTGTGGTTTTTTACCTTTGCTGTTGTACTTTTACTCGCGTATTTTCCCGGCTTTCCTGCCAAGTGTCTTGTGTTTCTTAGGTGGGTTTAGGTCCCATCCTTTGTTTGCGTGCCTCAATGTTTTTTTGTATCACTTCGCACTGTTTCCATACAGCTGAGTGTCCTGTTTTCTTGCAAAGTGTACATTCCCACTTTGCCTTGTCTTGTTCTTTAAGGGTGCAGTCTGCCTTTGCGTGCGATCCCGCACACAGAGTGCAGATTGGTTTTAGTGTACAGTATTTCTAAGTGTGGCCCAGTGCAAAACACCTCGTGCACTATACCACGTCTTCGGTGTGGTGTTTATACAGTTATATGCGAACTGAGGTGTAATGCAGTGTGGGTGTATTCAATACGTCGAATTTGTCGTGTTGTTGTACTGCAGCCCCAAAGACTGCAAGTGCATCAGCTGGTGTTCGGAATTTCCAGATATTAGTTACTGTAAAATTATATATTCCCGAATCTCTTTGTATAAGTTTCTTACGAATGTGTCGTGTGGTAGTCATTTAATGACTATTTTATTTGGCCTTTCGCTTTTCTTGCCGTGTGTGTAGAAGGGTATGCTGTTAAGTCATAGGAACTTGAAGAAAGCAAAATAGTTCCCCTTTGCTACAAGTACCTTTAGGTGTTGTTTGTTAGTAACTGTAGTTTTCCTTATATGTTTTGCTTCTTTGAATTTAAGATTTATATATGTGAGTTTTTTGGTGTCAGGGATGTACACTGGGTTAGCAAGTTTTAAACGTGTTTTCTCGTGTTTTTTTAATCAGTATTAGAACTGTCGTCGCTGCTATATTCTGAATAAGAAAAATAATATGCACATTCTTCCTCTCTGAGTGGTTTAAAGTTGTTTTTTACGGAAATAGCAGCACGAGGTTGTGCCTGCCTTCCTATTGGTGCTGTGTGTCGCCTTTTGGGGTTGAGCCATTGCAAGTCGTGTTCTGTTGTGTTCGTATTGGCCGAGGAAGGAGGGACAGGAGTCCCCCTTATCCTACGTTGCTTACCTGTAGACTACATCGTGTTCGTGTGCCTATCCAGCCTAAGACAGTTGTAGCTGACCGAGCTACCTGAAGGGTAGCGAGGCTAGGCCAGAAGGGGAGAGCTAACCTTCCCCAACCACTGCCTGATTGCAAGTGCGGAAGTCCTCTGCTGCCGAACCCTCATATGCCACCGAATGGCCTTAGTGTCGTGAGACCCGGAGCCGTGTGTCTGTGAATTGTTGGGCATCGTACCCGTATTTAGGCTTTTAGAAGTCCTCTGCAAAGTACGCCTGCCTTTATGAACTGTAGGCTGTTCCAACGTGCTTCCTGGTTGGCTGGAGCTGTTAACCAATCCCTGGCTGCCTACACTGATTGACTGTATTGTTCGGCGAATCCCCGGATGCTTCCTTCCTGGTTGGCTGAGCTGGTTGGCCAATTCTGCCCTACCTTACAGCCGATTTTTGTGGTTTTTGAAAANGAATGGCCTTAGTGTCGTGAGACCCGGAGCCGTGTGTCTGTGAATTGTTGGGCATCGTACCCGTATTTAGGCTTTTAGACGGCCTCTGCAAAGTACGCCTGCCTTTATGAACTGTAGGCTGTTCCAACGTGCTTCCTGGTTGGCTGGAGCTGTTAACCAATCCCTGGCTGCCTACACTGATTGACTGTATTGTTCGGCGAATCCCCGGACGCTTCCTTCCTGGTTGGCTGAGCTGGTTGGCCAATTCTGCCCTACCTTACAGCCGATTTTTGTGGTTTTTGAAAANTGCTTCCTTCCTGGTTGGCTGAGCTGGTTGGCCAATTCTGCCCTACCTTACAGCCGATTTTTGTGGTTTTTGAAAATAGGTGCCCAGTTATAGCTTAATTTGATACCGTATTCCCTGTTTATGTTGGATGGATGTTTTGGTATTTCTATTGCCTCTCGGAGATATTTTTAATTGTAATTGGAGATATTTGCTGTTGTACTATACCTGTCAAACTCAATACTGTGCTTGGTTTCCATTAAGTGTTCTGCTATGGCCGACAGAATATTTTACTGTTTGTAGTATGTGGTGTGTTCCTTGACCCTGGCGATGACTCTCCTTCCAGTCTGCCCTATGTATATCTTTCCACATGAGCAGGGAATTTGGTATGCACCTGCTAGTGGTTATGCTGGGGTCTTGTCCATACTGAGGCAAGAGAGATTCCAATCTTTTTAATAGGTTTCAGTATTGTGTAGATATTGTTTTTCCTGAAAGTCGAGCCAGCTGGTCTGAGACTCCTTTCGTGTAGGGAGGGAATGACAGTTTTTTTGGGCAACTTATCGGTGTTCTTCTTGCCTTTAGGTTGTTAATCGTACGCTGAAAAAAACAAAAAAAAAACAACAAAAACAAAGACAACGAAAAACGCTGTAGGCCTACACCAGCGCAGTGTCTTGCATGCAGAAACTATGGAAGTTTGAGAGAATGATAGCAGGACCCTAAGGCCTGAGCACTTCCGTACTTCTATATTTCAAGGATAAAAATTGGCTTATGGTAGCAGAGTACTTTAGACTTCTTTTTCCATTTGCCAGTTTCCGGCCACAAATTCAGTGCAGAATTTTAACAAAGAATTTACACATAACATGATGTAGGGTAGAGTTAAAAAAATTATCTTGACTTAAGAACATCTGTTTTTTTTTTTTAACTATTATGCTATGTAAACACACGTGTTTCGAAATTTGCACTCACATCCAGGAAGTCAGAGACGCNTTAACTATTATGCTATGTAAACACACGTGTTTCGAAATTTGCACTCACATCCAGGAAGTCAGAGACGCTCTACTAACATTTATTTGCAGATTTTCGTTGCTTTCAGGCATAATTACTTCGGAGTTACTCATGTATGAAAAATGTTCATTNTAACATTTATTTGCAGATTTTCGTTGCTTTCAGGCATAATTACTTCGGAGTTACTCATGTATGAAAAATGTTCATTCTGAAGTTTAAAATTTGCCAACTGTGAATATAAACAATATTCTGAAGTGTTAAAAAATACGATTAAATGTGTAACAATGGTTAAATTTAACACCTGACATACGTTTGCATAGCAAAACAGCCTCATAATACGTCGTAGTTCTGATACGAGTAACACAAGCCACCCCACACGCAATTTTTCCTGAAATTAATGTACAAGTCATGCTGTTTCTTTGTAATAAGTTCCAGATGAAAAATACTAAATCTTCTCATGCAAAGTTGTGCCTTAATCCTTCGTGCGTAATCGTGATGTTAACTTGCGCATTTCTTGATGAAGCACGTATAAGTGGTTATATTAATGTTGCAGGTTCCAGATGAACAACAGCAGCCCACCTCACACACAGTTCTTCCTTAAGCCTGTGTACATGGCAATGGCTCTGATGTCGCTGTTGGAGGACACTCAGCTCTCGGTGACCGTGAGCCCGCCAGATGACAGGCAAGTCACTCACTTTATCTCGGTTTCTGTAGCTCAAGACTGTGTAGAAGCTGTCTACGGTAAACTGAGCACTTTTGAAACCACTGCTTAAGATTTTCGTGTATGCATAACGTGTGTTCCTCCACCGTATGTGAAATTAACATCGCTATGAGCCTGCTGACATAATTCATGGGTCGTTTAAGAAAACTATAAAGTTATTATAAAAGTAAATATTTTACAAGGTTGNGAGCCTGCTGACATAATTCATGGGTCGTTTAAGAAAACTATAAAGTTATTATAAAAGTAAATATTTTACAAGGTTGCTAACTCTTACACCTTTACGCTTTTAAAAACTGGAAGCAAAAGGGATAATTTTATTATTTACAAATGTTAACCTAATATTTTTAATTTATCGTTAAGACATGGAACAACTATCCCTCTGTTGTTACCAACTTTTACAGGGTGCATGCCACTTTGTGTGTTCGTTACAATATATTTAGGTAGGGGTAGTAACATTTTTTAAACGTTGATTTCAAAAGTGCTCAGATAACCGCGAACAGCCTATAATCGCTTATAAATAACCTTATTTCTCAATTCTCCGCATTCAAAAAGAGGCCGCGGTGGCGCAGCGGCTTGAGCGCTCGTCTCACGTCGATTCCCGACGGGGTCGTCACCGTATATTCGCACGTGGGAATCGTGCCGGACGGTGCCGCTGGTCAGCGGATTTCTTCGGGGATCTCCTGTTATCCCTGCCCTCGCCGTCCTGCACTACTCCATATTCATCTCGCATCATCATCATTGGCTACCAAGAGCTTGATGTTAAGAGCCGCCCATAACTCTCCCCTCCAAATAGCTTTCATAAGTACCTACCCCCAATGTGCCATTATTTGACCTGCCCTTTCACAGTGTAAAGTAGTGTTAATTGGGCTCGGTATTCCGTTACACAAAGTACAGGAGGAGTAGAAAAGAATACCCCAACTTTGAAAGCCTTTGATATCAAAACCAAACAACCTACAACCTTGGTTGACCAATCAAATAAATCGTGTAACCATGGCGTTTGTTTGCCATACATTCAAAAATGTTCAATGTGACCACCACGAGCGGACCGAACGACATCTGCGAGATAATAAAACTTGTTCCACACTCTTGTCAGCATGTCCAGTGTTACGGTTTGGATGGCGTCCGTAATTCTCGTTTTGAGGTCGTCATTGTAAGCCGGCAATGGTGGACTAAACACTTGATCCTTTATGTACCCCAATAGGATAAAACCACACGGGGTAAGATATGGGCTTCTTGGGGGCCAGTGATGAAGAACTTGGTCACCAGCTGCTCCTCGACCAATCCAGCGTTGCAGCAACGTCTCGTTCAGGTATCGCGAACAGTTAGGCGCCAATGGAGTGGCGCACCATAAAAGAAACATCAGACTGTCCCCTTCACATTGACATGTCAATTGCGAGCTAGCTACCCCCTCACCACCTCAAACCGAGAGTCACGAACGCCATCCAAACAGTAACACCGGACATGCTGACAAGAGCGTGGAACGAGTTTGATTATCGCGTAGATGTCATTCGGACCGCTCATGGTGGTCACATTGAACATTCATAAACAAATTTCACGGTTCCACGGTTCAGTTGATTGTAAATCAAGGTTGTAGGTTGTTTGGTTTTGATATTATAGACCTTCACAGTTGGGGTATTCTTTTATACTCACTCTTTAAACATATTAAAGCTTCTTTGAACTATAATATAGTATCGCTGAAGTTTTGTTTAGGAAAAATATTTGTAATGAAAATGCTCAGTCGACAGGCAAAAAAAAAAAATTTGAACAGTAAGTTATATATTTACAGTGGGTACTGTGAAGCAGACCTTGCGACAAATCATTTATTGTGTATAAATTTGGTTTATTCAGAATTGGTTCTATAACTACTGTCTCTGCACAATGGTTCTTTGTACTTACTGATTTGTGCAAAAATATTGCTAGCCAATTTGGTAAAATACAGTATCTCAACCAATGCATGTGTTTGCAGTACCCGTTAACAAAAAGTAATTGATGACATATGCATCACGCAAAGTGATCAGCACGAAACTCGGATTTGTAATATTTTATTGTGTTATCAGCCAATTTACAAAATAATGCCGATGCAGTTTTTGACTATGTGCAGCCTCTTTCGTCCGCCTCTTTGGTTGAGATCCACGTAAGCGATTGTACATGAATGATGAATACGTTAGTAAATTAGTTATATTACAAGTAACATTGCTCATTCTTAGCTTTTGCATTACATCAAAAACAAAGATTCTTACCACAAAAACTGTATATCTGTTGCCATTTTGCTTGGCATGTTGGACTCGTAAGCTTTAATTTTCCGTTAAAGCCTCCGTTTACAAATTTGAAGTCAGGCCTATATCTTTGCGCACGTTATGATACAAGGACATGCATTTGTAACGTTTGTCTTCTGTTCTGTTTTAATTCTGTAATATAATAGTAGGAATCATGAATAAGGAAACAATTATTCGGTAGTCGTACGTATATAATGTAATTATATGTAAAAAAAACACAATTTGCTCTCAATATTTTAATTATCAAGAAAACACATCAAACCATACCATTCACACGGTAAGCTGAAAATATTTTTGGTAGAAGCTGGAATTAAAGATACGACGAAAATGTTATAAATCCAAGCTGACGTCATATCTACGACCATGAACTCTTTCACTTCATATGAGTACAGGGAGTCATTCTATTTCCGGAACATAAAGCGAGAAATATAGCAAGCGGCGGCGGTCCTCGCGGCGATAAATCAGAGCAAAACGAGCTTGCGTAACATCAGTTAGTGGCCAGAACTATGCACCGCCTGTGCTGCCAAGTTTCCTTCAGCCAGTGTCTTCAAACTTGTTTACTTCAGCGCTGCCAACACGACTTCCGCGCCCGAGCTGGCCCGTCGCTCCGCCCCAGTGCGAGCCTTCAGTGCGTGCGTGCCCCGCCGTCAGGCCTTGTGATCGTCTTTTGAAACGAATTTGAAGCACCGCAGCAGCCTGCTCGCCCGCGCGGCGTTTCCGCTCGTACGGTAAACTGAGCACGTTTGAAAGCCCTGCATAAGATATAATTGTACGCACACAGTGTATTCTTCCACTTTATGCAGAATTAACACTGGCATGGACCTCGTCACTTTATTTATGCGACGGTCGAGTGGAACTGTGAAATTATTAGAAAATTTAATGTTTCGCATTTTCTTATTCTTAAACCTATAAGCATCTGAAAAAAAAGCAAAAGAAATAATTTCAGTATTCACTAATGTTTATTTGAACTTTGATACAAACGTTAATACATTGAACTACTTTCTCTCCTTCACTACCAATTGTACTGGGCGCATTCCACTGAGTGTGCACGTTAAAATATATGCCAGCCAGTGACAGTGGTATTTTCAAAAGTAGAATTCGAAAGTAGCCTTTAAAACGTTAACATCTCATAACCGTATGTTGCTAAACATCAGGTAGGTTTCCAGAAATTTTGTTTGGAGAGGGTCAGTATGGTGGAAGGCCTACAACGAAGGGAGGAATGGCAGAGGTGACAAATAAGAGAAATTAAAACTATGGAAATTATAAATCGAAGAAATTTGCTAGATATGATATACTCAACACTACACAAGTAATTCTCAATAAGTGTTTCTTGTTTGAAAATGAACCCGATTAATAACAATGAATATACGTAACTGTTAAACATTATCTGACTGAAATCCTAGATAAGCTTTCAGATGTCTGCTCTTCTTCATGCTATACGATCTTCAGTGCACCACTTCCATGGCCACTTCTAAGGAATACTCCCTTACTTATTAAAACACTAAACAATATAAAGTTTTTTTAAAAACAGAAAAGTAATTTTAAAAAAATATTAAATTAGAATAATAACAATAGGGTTTAGACAAGTTCAAAAGAGCCAAGGGATGTGTTAAATGGGTGAAAATCTCAAATACCGATAAATGAAAATTACACTGGTTGTACTCTGAAAATTTTATACATGAAAAGTTTTATTTAAAATCGTTAATTTTTCGTATAATCTACTGAATAGTATATTTTCCCCTGGGATTGGTCCAGACTACTAAACATCACTCGGTATGGCCGGGGGAGGGGAGGACAGGAAGCGGAAGTTACATATATCGAAACAGACGAACGTCGTCACCAGAAATTCTGCTGCGATACAGATTACGTCTGCGTTTGTGGTAAGCAGATAGATAGCTCAACCTAAATGGAAAATTTGGCCTGATGCCAGCTTCCGGTGGAAGGGAGCATCTTTTGCTATAGACTGTTCACGGTAAAGTGATAACTTCTGAAATAAACCTTTGAAAAATGTCACTGCCTCAACATGCGTATATTTTAATGGGCACACTGGTTTTCATGCGTCCAGTTAAGTTAGCAACAACTGTAAAGGAAAGTAGTTCAACATTTTGAAGTCAAATTAACACTATAAGTAAATATTTGTGAATGCTGAAATGATTTCTTTTACGTTCGGTTCTAATGCATATACGTATGTGCAAGAATTAGAACTTTTTAAAAATATTTTATGTTATAATGTCTACAGTTTTCCTTGACAGACGCAGGAATAAAGTGGCCAGGCTCATGGCAATGTTTATTTTGCAAATTTTGGAATAATACACTCTGTGCATGCAAGTAGATCAAAAGTGCTCAGTTTACCGTGAACAAACTTTACATTCCTTTTTTCTACCGACTGCGCTAAGGTAGCTGATCAACAGGAAACCATTTAGGAACGCCAACAGGCAGACAGTGCTCTCAGAGGCGAACACTCGTAAGCAGTGCCAGCAATATATATACTTTGTGTCTGCTTTGCCCGATGAGTGTTTTGTCACATCATTACCAATGCATGTGTTTTCGATGATAAGATTAATTTTTAAAATTATTGTACCTATGGATGATTAATTTATTCGCATCCCCGGCAATATTACAGGTTCTTTGTTAGAATTATCGTTTACGACCACCATTTTCGGTCGTATGTTTCTTCTGAGACCGGCTAACTTTCTGCACATAAGTGGTAAAAGCAGCCTCTAGCCTAGACGCCAAAACACCTCTCGTCAGTGACTCATCGGCAGCATCAGTAAACAGAAGATCACACGCCAGTAATCTCAGCTGTTGAAAGTGAAAAAAAAGGAATGTAGCCTGCACATGAACCAAGCGCTGAGAATGACCATCACGTCCTTAGAATTACTTTACCGGACAACAACCAGGCAACACGAATGTGTTTGCCATGCGCTGTCTCGCGCTCCGTGGTTGTGGATGCAATCTCAATCTTATGTCCTGACTGGGAACCGAGTGAAAAGAACCTTGCT
>NQII01000681.1:145118-329468 GCA_002778355.1 Clitarchus hookeri | reverse complement strand
GGGGGGGGGGGGGTTGATTTCCATCCAAGTCAAATTCTGCTGCTGTGCTTGATAAACTTATGCGTTTTCCATCGAATTTCATAAATACTAATTTCATAGCGTGTTCTATAAATCCACCTAGAGTTAAAGAATAAATATTTTGTTACTGTAATCGCTTAAGGAGCCCGTTAACCTGGGGCTTGAACTGCGTTGCAGAGTGTTTGAGATAGACTTTTTTCCACCAAACTATTAAACGTGCATCCAATGTGTTGATCTAGGAAAAGAACACACACTTTAAACGAGGCCTTTTGAGTGCTTTCAAGACGTCACACATAATAGAAACATAATTTAAGAGCTGTCCAGCATAGCTATAAACGTCTTTTTCAAAGCACTGTATTTTAAAATATACGCCTCAAATACGTATACAAATATTTAAAGGTCCTGCATAGGACCTTGCCACATGATTTCCACCAATAGAAACATAAAAGCATAGACTCGCCACGTAAGTCCCATATATAGGGACAGTTGTTTTTCGTGATAATATTTATGACCATGCTAGACTTCAATATTGTAAGTCCACAACAACTTCCTTTGGTCATTGGCCGCGTGTCTTGAGAAGACATGTTCTTATTTGACTGGGCCAATCGTGATAAATTACTCTGATACTGAACGTTCATGATTCGCGGACAGGCACTTGAGGCACGTGGCATTCAAAACCATCCAATCATGAAAGTGCATATGAACAAAAGTGTTTTGGAGTACAGCTGGTCTTGAAATCTTTTCGCCAAAAACACCTGTCCCTGCCCATAGGTACACGCAGCAGGACGATAACACTGCAAGCAAATTTAGAGCATTGCACTTACTGGCGATGGCACACTTGATGCGCGTAGCAGTGTAGCCCTTATAGCTCCCGCGTTTCTCGGACTCAAACGTGGAAAATAGCTCCAGGTGAGTGAGCGAAGAGATTTAGGCGGCTCCTAACACCGAGGTCTTGAGAGCCGATAATAGCTCTAGGTATGTGGCCATTTAAATACTGCCATAGTTAAAGAACCTACTTTTTTTTCCATAGGAATGAAGACTGTAACTTGCCGCTGTAGTTTGATTTTTGTACTACCAAAGTTTTGTTTTAATATGCATTTGTCAGCAACCGGAAGGAAGTACGGGAAAGTAAAATTAGTGTTAACCAGGATGTAGTTTTCTGCACAAAATATTGTCGGAAACAACATTGCCATCAATTTGTATAAATATAAACATTAGTTTGTCGCGTTTTACAGCCAATTTGTGTTTTATTGGTCCCCTGCGTTAAAATTGAAGTTTTATTCTTAGATACTTATCAAAGCAAAATAAGTACTCTTGCCTGCTTTTATTTTGTAGAAAGAGAGTTGTTAATAAACCTAATATTTTTGTTTGCGAAGGGAAAAAAACCACGTGCCGGCTGTAACAATTATTATCTACCCTGATCCGATGCATTAAAGAAAATTAATTATGCCATGATTGAAAACGCTTAATTAAGAGCTGGCTTGTGTTACCCCATAACAAGAAAATGGGAAGTTGAGATTTTACTCGCAGGATTTGTACGTGTAATGTTTTTGAGATGATTTCAAGATTTCAGCATTCTGTACGTTGTATTGCAAAGTTGCATTTAAACCAGAAAATTAGGGCTGGTCGAAGGTTTTTAACAATCGCTGTCGCTTTTTTTTTTTACAAAACAACCACTGCACAGATAATTTAACAAATACGAGGTGATCTCAGATAGTTTCGGGACTAGCTCTGTTTACAAGAAAGTACTTTATTTATCGACGGTTACAAACTATTTCCTTCAAAATAGTTCCCTTGCACAGCAATGCAGTGCTCCAAGAGCTCCTTCCACTTGTGGAATATGTCCTGGAGTCTTCTTCTCGAAGAGTGTCAAACACCCTCTGTGATTCGCGCTGTATCTCCGTAATTTCCACTCAGGGCTATCACGACGAAAGCGCGTTTGATACTCGCCTCCCTGTGACACAAACAGACGTACAGAATTATTTTCCTTCCATCCTTTATTACAAAACTACTGAAAATTCTGCTTTAATGCCTGGATACAAAAACCCTTTAGTAAAAAGTATGATATTTTCTTGGCAGTTCTCTAAATTCATTAATCAGAGAATGAAAATAGCTACAACGGGTGTTCATATAATAATTACTGTGTACAAAAAATCAACGAAGAATTTAATATTTAGTACATGTACATAGACCATAACTCTGTGTTTACTGTTATGACATATAATTATGCAGTCACTGCACGACTTGGTCACACGAAATACTGCACACCATTTCAGCGCTCTGTGCTTATAGACACGAGGAATTTCATGCGCGTTATATTGTCATGTGTAAGTTCTGTTAGCAATGAGTTATATTCCTGGATGTGTTCGTTTCCCAACATCAAAGTCAGTGACGTCAAACTAACGCACGCAAATGTTTTGGTTCACGACTGCGACATACGAAACTGAGCTTTCACAGGAGGCCACCACAACACAGTTACTACAGTAAGAATAATGTTATTTATTTATAGTCATTTATTTGTGAGATCTTAAAATTAGATATATTTACATGCACTAACATTACAATTAAATTTGATTTATTGGTTTTATTTACTGATCGAGCTTTTCAAAGGAATGTACGATGCAGTTGTATTTGGCTTATAAAATTTATATTTGAATTACAGTAAAAATTTGATATTTAATTAATTGATTACGAGAAATTTAAGTTTCAAATGGAAGTGAAAATGTTTGTCCTAGTAGGCTGACGTAAATTATTATTGCTTTCACTTCAATGTTTTGGTATCTGCACGCGAAAAAGCGTAAAAACATCTAAGATTTATTATAACTGGGCACAGAGTTGGACAAATTTGGAAGATAATAAATTTTTTTTTACATTGTAGCTCTTCTCAAAACAAAGGAGATATGACAGCGTTGTTGCAGAATACTTAAGAAAACATAAATGAAACAGCCGTTTATACCGTGAACTCCTGCCGCACACGCCGGTAAAATGGTGTCACTGGCTAGCAACATGTCGGAACGCCGATCTCCCATCAGCGCCTGGTAACTTACTCGCCAGCCAGCAGCTTAGCCAATAATGAACCTTTAGCAGCACGCGGTAGCCAGTCACACACAAGGTTCGTTTCCAGAGCCTCGTGCAGCCAAAAAGTCACATGCACCCAAGGAAACTGCCTCTAGCTCCCTTGACCTGCATCAATCCTCGCATTCTTGTGCCAGGGCTCAGCTTGCGATGGCGCCAACTGTAGACAGGCTATTATTGCGCCCTCCCCATCCCGTACTGTTTTACATAATACTCTGGAAGCAGCTTTTAAAGCTGGCAGCCTGTTGGCTTATAAGCTGAGCCATCGCTGAGCGTGTCTCGTTGTGCGGCCAACGTACCTGGCTCGCTTAGGTCTCGGCCGACTTGGGGCTGTATTTCGCGTTTTAAGTCGAGAAACTCGGTCGCGATAAGGGCTACACTAACACGCGCATCAAGTTTCCCATCGCCGCTCTTAACTGCCATGCAGTATTCTCGTCTTGCCTATGGGATTTTAAGCCGTGACTCTGTCATTTCATTAGTGAGGAGTTTATAGTAAGGTTCAACGCAGGATTCTCATGCACTTTAAATTTATCTGACCTGTAGATTCTGAAATACAGAACTTTGAAAAAGCAGTTTTTAGTAGTGCTGGAGTGTTCCGAAATGGTGATTGTAATGGGCGGGATGTCTTGAAAGTAATCAACAGGCATACTCTATATAGTCTTGTTCTTTTTGTGGACCAGCCCATCGGGCGAACGCCTGATAGTTTCTTAGAAAAAAACTGGTATTTATGAAACTCAGAAAGGTAGTTAAAGCGATAAGTAGACGAGCACCTTAAAGCAATTTTAATCCACTACGTTTCGAGCTGGACTTCCTGGTAAGCCACGTATGTGTGCGTTGGTGGGTGGGGGAGGGGGTGAAGTGAAGAGATTTGGGCGGCTCTAAACATCGAGGTCTTGAGAACCTATGAGGGTGAAGTGAGGTAGGTAAATGTGGAGCAGCGCCGAAATGCAAGGGAGATCCCTGAGAAAACCCACCGACCAGCGGCATAGCCCGGCACGATTCCCACTTGTGACAGCCCGGGAGCGACCACGCCGGGAATTGAACCAGGTTCGCCTAGGTGGTAGGCTAGTAGTGTGATCACTGCACCGCCGTGGCCCCTGTGTGCGTTGGGACTTTAAGACATTACTTTATGTGATCTGATTAGCCTCCTGGTATGAGAGAAAAAGAAGGTGAATTTCTAAATAACTCTTTTGCAAGGGGCCTACCTACTTGGAGATATCTTCCGCGGTAGAGGCCTAGAAGTACGAGAGCGATAAGAGCTATACTGATATGGGAATCAAGTGCACCATCGCCACTAAGCGCAAGGCTCTGAACTGACGTGCAGCGTTCTTGCCGTGCTGCCTACCAATGTGACTTTAAGCGTAAACCCTATATTAATATTCATGGAATATCTGTAGCAAGGTTCAGTGCGAATATAACTGAAATGACTAAAACCATAAAAACATAAAACATGCTGTTAAGTAGTCATATATGTCATTTCAAGCTATGCTTTTTTATTGTCCAATTACAGGTACTTAAGAACTCAGAGGCGAACCAGCCGCTTCCGCCACAAGCTCCAGCCGCAGATGCCAGCAAAATGACGTCACTGACCAACAAAATGTTGGAATGCCGTTTGCCAATCAGTGCCTCGTACCCTGCTTCCCAGCCAACAGCCCAGCTAGTAAGGGACGCAGCATGCAGTAGCCAATCAGAGAAACAATGCTCATTCCCAGAGCCTCATGCAGCTAATAATATAGCATGGGTACGCCCCCAATGAAGAAACCACCACGGCGTTTCACCTCTGTGTACTTATATACTCTGTGGTTAGATCATAAAGTTTAATGACGAAGATTAATGAAAAAAATTAATTATATATGGGATTTATTCATATTTTAAGGGGGGTCATGTTGACGTAGTGGTTAGAGTGCTAATCTCACACAAACGCTAACTTAGTTCGATTACCAGTGAGGTTGCTCCCAGATTTTCGCAAGTGGGAATCGTGCCGGACGGGTTTTCTCGGGGATCTCCCGTTTCCATCGCCCTTGCATTCCGGCGCTGCTGCATACTCACCGTAATTGACTATTAAGAACCCAATGTTAAAAGCTGCTCACACCTCTCCACTATACATTATAGTGGTAGGTAGGCTGGTTGGGTTTTACGTCTCGTCGACAGCGAGATCATTAGAGACGAAGCACGTTACTCAGAGAGGCAGAAGCAGGGAATGGCAATACGAGCAGGTCCATGTGTGATAGGCGAAGCTCTAAGCTTTAATAAGCGACAGCTTTTATGTAATGTCCTCCTTGCAACTCATCTGGAACGTAAAATAATTCTGATAATATGTAACGTTCAGATTCATGCGGATTTCTGCCTGAAGGGATCGCAAGTTTCATTACGTTAGTTGACGAAAGGCCGGGTTTTACAGACCACGAGGTCGTTTGACTTTGGATTATGGAATGCTGGATTGTTGATTCGAGAAACCGTGGTAAACCGCAATCACGATGGCCGGACCGGGAATAGAACCCCGGGCCCTCCCGATTGCGAGTCCAGTGTGTTACCATCGCACCACCTCGCTCGATCACATTACAGTGGTCTTCAGTGTTGTAATGAGAGGGGACGGTGTCTGCAGGTTGAGCGTGCTGGCGACGAGGGGCGACGCCGGACGTCACTGGAGCGTCGCGGTGCTGATGACGCTCTGTAACAACACTCAGGCCGACGACGTCGGACTTGACCTCTCCGTATCGCTGCGTCGCCTGCCTTCCCCTGGTCAGTTGTCATCACTCCTCACTACGACTGCACGATGTACCGTTAAGCTGGGTTTACAATGGAAAAATTTAGCGTCAAATTATGCGTTACAGCTTGCACTAAACAACTGAGCTTCGCAGTCTGCAGTACAGGCCAGATATTGCCTACACGTGCGTTATGCATACAATTGTGTAAGCTGGCTCCAAATGAGTTAAGCGTTAAAATAAATAGTTATGTTATATATCTTAAGTAAATATAGAACACGTAGTTCTATGTGCGAGGCCAGCGGTTTCTACATAATTCTTAACGTATAATGTTTTTTTTTTGTAAACCCAGCTTTTTAACCGGAACAATTCCCGATCTTGGGCATACTGTGCTTTTCTTGGCTGTTACCTTGCGTTCAGTGTCCTGTATTTTAAGTTTTACCGCAAACCTTACCAAAAGTAACGGTAAAAATGTATTTGCAAGAAAAAATATTATCAGTTTAACGTGTTAAAAAATAAAAATTTATAAATATGTGTATACTATTTTGGCTATATTCAGTACATGTACGAGAGGTGACCCAAAAGTAACGAAAATTATTTTATTAAGCATCATGTATCTGAGAGTACATATTCAAAATGTTATCGCCTACAAAATAGTGTCCATCAGATTTAATGATTTTGTCCTAACGTTTTTCCCGTTGTTGGGAAACCGTTTTTAAACCTATCTGAAGTAACGCTGTTCAGTGCCCCCAGAGGTTTTTGTTTCATCCCGTCTACGTTCTGAAAACGCCTTGCTTTCAGTTTTCGTTTCATTTTTGGAAACCAAAGTTGTTGCAGGGAGCCAAGTCCGTTGAATAGAGTGCGTGAGAAACTCGTAATTTTGTTTGTGGCAAAAAACCTTCACCCAAGTCTGACGCCTGGTACATTGCCACTCAAGAGACAGAGTTCTTAAGCTAATTGCGTTACGAATCGCCAGGGGCAAACTTTTTCACTCCGTCTAGCGGGCGGTGAAGCGCTAGTTCCGACGTCCGCCGCTAGGTGCCTGCACTAGACACCTGTCTGATTCAGTTGGTCAAGCGCCGTCCTTGGCGAAATCACAGAGTATGTGAGAATACAGATGTCAAATGACAGTTGATTATGCGAACTCCCGCCGCACCCGCCAGCAATATGGCGTCACTAGCCAGCAACATGTCGGAACGCGGTTCGTCAACCAGGGTCTGGCACCTTACTCACCAACCGGCAGCTCAGCTAGTAGAAGACGTAACGCAGGGCTCAGTCAGACTCATGACTCGTTCCCAAAACCCCGCACAGCCTATCAGAGAGAGAGAGAGAGAGAGAGAGTAGACCACATCAGAAGAACCGCCACGCAGTTTCGTTTCGTCTCTGCGTACTTATCTAGTCTGTGGCGGAATATCAGAGCGGTTATTGTGACTTTTTCGTACTCGTAAACGCTGTTTGACTGTTCAGCCATTCTACAGTGCCGGACAAGAATGAGCATCTTGTTCAAGTTCTGTTTGCTGTCAGAGAAATCGTAAGCAAAAACTGACGCAATGCTTCGGAAGGCTTACGGAGAGGAAGCATAGAGCCAGGTAAGGGTTTGTGAGTGGTTCTCTCGTTTAAAACTGGTCGAGTGTTAACTGAAGATGAACTCTGACTAGAAAGTCCCTCGACTTCCAGAACAAACGAAAACTTACAAAAAATATCTAATACGATCATGCCTATTCGTCGTTAAACAATCGATGAATTGGAGGAACTGACTGCAATTTCTTGGAGTGCATGATCGTTTGCTATAGACATTGTACAGTATTATGTACTTCACTTCGGGTGTGTTTAAAACTTTTTGCAACAACGGAAAAAAACGTTGGGACAAGTGCATTACGTCTGATTGACAATATTTTGAAGGGGATTAATTATGAAAATGTTCTGGCACATACGTGATGTTTAATAAAAAAATTTATCGTTATTAGTGTGTTGACCCTCGTACGTAATATAGTCAATAAGTATGTGGACTGTGTGGTGTATGGCTGGCTACACTTATTTAAGATCGTCGTGATGCGTGGCTGCCTACACTCAAGGCTTCAGTCAGTCCACCAGCTTATTGTCTGTGGTAATATTAGTTCCTATTTTTGGTTCACGCGTGTCTGTTATGAGTGCAAATGAACTTGATTAAAATTAAGGCGTGTCAAAATCTCATTATCTCCACCATGTGTTTTTTTTCCTTCCCGAATATCTGAAAATAGCTACTCCCCACCGACGTGTCGAATCCTTATTACTGGTTCCTCACGTAGAAACAAGTAAAAAGTGGGCGTCGTAAACACATTCCGTTGACAGCACGTGACTACAGAATACTCAAGATACACGAGTGAAACAGTCACACGCGCCTGAAAAATGGCGTCACTGGTCTCAGCAGCTTGTCGGAACGTCCATCACCAAACAGCGCCTGGTAACTTAATCGCCAGCCAGCATACCTGTCAGTAGGGAATCTTTCTCAGTATGCTGCGATAGTCAATCGGACAAAATGCTCGTTCCCCAGAGCCTCGTGCAACCAATCGGCGAATGGGTGTGCCCACACATCAAAGGAGCCGCGCCATAATACTTCTTTGTATAGTCCATTCACTTTAACTTCGCATTTTTCTGCAGCCCTGCTAAAGTTCTACTTACAGGATATTCCTCCGCCCCGTGCAAACTAAGCTTAACCAAACCTAGAAAAATACGTCAAAGGACAACGCACTGGATTCTTGCGCACTCAGTTGTAATAATATTTTGCATGAGAACTATTTGTTACTAGGTGCTCTGACATATATGTTTTCTCAGTGTTTTTATTTATATTTATTACAAACTGAATGTAATAATTTATAAATAAAATGTAGGTAAAACTGCGATTTAACGAAAAATAAGATATTTGTATTTTAACAGCGGTATAAAACACTTGTGGTACATGGCATATTCAGGAAATAACTAAACACGTCATATATAAAGTACTTTTTCAAATGTTTGATTAAAAAGTGTGAAGAAATCGCAAATAAACTATAATTACTTTTTTTCTGTGATGAGTCACATAGGAGACTGGGTAATGTTAACATGGTACGCCTAGGACACAGGCTATACACCGGCCACTAATGCCCTCCACACTGGGTATATGAGTCGTCTAGTAGGCAATACGTTCATAGAACTTATTACAAAAACTGATGGGGTTTCTGACACATGTTAAATTATTATTTTTAAATTTTTTCTACTTCAGGGGAAGCACAAGGATTCAGCGACAGCAATTTTTTTAATATTATGTTTTACATTATTACACAGTACTTTAATTAATTCACTAGTTAATCATTTACACTCTAAATGGGGCCACGAGGGTTAGCATGGCCAGCACACTGGCCTCCCACCAAGGTAATCTGGGTTAGATTCCTGGCAGGGTCGCAGCTAGATTATTAGATGTGAGAAATGTGGTGGACGTTGCCATTGGCTAGCGAGGTGCTACAATTTTCCCCTACGTTTCTTTCGATCGCTGCTCCAGCTTAGTTTCTCATTTCACGCTACCATTCAAGGATGACGGAACGGGCTTCTGCAGAATCATTCTTAAATATTCCTCGCTCGTGGGCTGTAACCCCCGTTGTATGCTGCGCCCTTAAACTGAACTTCTGGAAAGTACTACAGATCAACGAACTCTGACTATAAATTGGGGAAACACACTGGAATTGCTGTAAATCTGCTGTCTATTTCACTGGCTGAAGTTGACTTTACCCCTGGCGACGTTCACTGAACTGCAGTGAATTTTTATGTTGATAGAAAATAATTTTCGGGTTAGTAAAAATGCGAATAAACTGAACTTCCAGGTACATAGCAATATATCGTTTATTGTAATAGTAAATCCAATTTTAAAGATTTTTCACTCTGGGTCCGTGAATGCGATGCCAGCCGTCTATCCTATGGGGAGAAGGGTCTATGTAAAACACAGTACCACTCTCGTTAATTATTTGCTTACTCTGTAATTGAAATCGCATTAGTGGTACTACAACCGACTGAATCGAAACAGTTATGATCACTGCAATAATCACATAATTAATTTATAAGACAGGGCCTTTCTAATGTTTTCATCGCAGTTACTGAACGTGCGTTTGCGTAGTACGCAGAAGAAGTGGCACTCTACCGCTCCAAAAAATAAAAAAAATTCTTACACGTCATGTGGTATTGATAAACAAACATGACTAATGGTCACCGTGCGCAGAATGCAGTAATAAAAAATCACGTTTTCTGTTTCTAATAATCCGTTCAATGTTAACATTTCTTGTTTGTACACCAGAACTAGTAGCTACCGTAAATTTGGGGTACTTGGCTCAAACAGCGGGAACTTTGCATCACTCGATATGTTTGTTTTCGTTTAATTTTCCAGAGAAATTTCGAAGCGTACCTGGTTATTTCAGATCTTAAATTCTATTTCCCCAAGTAAAAAATACTAACCTACCCCTGCAAGAGAAAATTAGCTACATACAGTGACATGCGTATAAGTTTCACCACAGAATAGTGTTACTGACATCCTATCTTAGTTCAAGGTATAAGAATGGTTTCCAGTGGAGCACTTCGCCCGATCGTACAACATGCAGAACTTATTAAAAAGTTGTACACAATCTACAAAAACCGTCAGAAAATTAAGATGTATGTTGCATATGAAAGAAGGATGCATTTATTTTGTAACACCGTAAAGAATTTTGCTATAATATATTTATTTAAATAAAAAACACAATAAAGAAATAGTTTATTTAAATTAAAATTAAAGCTTACTTTTAATCTAGATACTCAAAAAAGTACATTTTTTTAAGGAAACATTCAAGTAGAGCAATCGTACGTAATAATTACTATGACTGTGAGTAAGAAAATATTGGTACTAATGTAAAATAAAATTTCAATAATTGATTTTATATAAATTTATTTTAATTATAACAATATGTTACTGATATAACTAGTGAGCCTACTTTCCTTTACGTGGGTGCAACAAGTTATTTAATGAAGTTCTTAAAAGCTTAAACGGTAAGTAGATGTTGAGGTATCGTTGACAGCAATATCATAAGAAATGTAAACTGAAACATATGCAATAGTATTGAGACAATTATATTACGGAGGTTGTATTCGGGGCATCGACTTCGGATGTAATCAGTCTAATGTTTCGGTAGATAGAGTTCCCTAACATGAAATGCTTACAGAGCCCTCATTTTGAAAACAAAGTTCTGGACCACTTAAATCATGTAAGTTGACATGGAATACAGTACCGCCACTTGTGTGAAGAATTTGGTAAAATCGGTTTATTGGTTCTGAAGATAAGGCATAACTTTATTAACCCATTTGGCATTATCGTGCGAACTTTCTAAAAACGAAGCTCTGTTTATGGTACTTCTAATATATACTGTCAACGTACAAAGTTTGGTTTAATTTAGTTAAATTTTTTTATAGATATGACAAACTTATCTAAATTATTTACATGGCCGTCATTAAATGGTTCCAGAAAAATGGCAGACATATTCCATTTTATCACCTGGCACTATCTTTCGAAAAATTCTGCGAAAGAGGATCTCTGTACCCATAATTGATGTTTCTAATGAATACTGTAGACATACAAATGTGAGGTTTGATTTTGTTGAATTCTTTAATAGATGTAACTTACTAACATAAATTAATTCTACAAATTACATTCAAAAAACGCATGCACTACCGAACACATGTGAGATTACGTGGCCTACCGTAGCGTGTAAAGTTTGGTGGGAATCAGTTGATTGGTCCCCAAGTTATGTCATAAAATTTAAATTTTTACCATGATATTACATAAAAATGTATTTATTCATGAGGCGCTCTCTTAAAAAATGGTGGACGAGAGTGGCTATGTGTTAGCACATGCAATGCTTGTAATATATATTTTATACATGCCAGGTTCGGTTGAAATTGGCAGAACTCTATGGTAGATACAACAATTAAACCTAACATATTTGTAAGGCCACCATTTTGAAAATAAACGCCGTATCCATTTTAATAGCATACGTTCACATAGCCTACCCTAGTGGTACTGACTTGCGAGATTCGGCAATAATTGGTTTGAGTGGTTTTCGAGATATGACGCAAAAGCTTTTATTTTTTTCGTGTAGTTATATCTTCCAAAATGGCGTACTATTAACAATCCATTTCTAGATTGAATACGTACGTGATGTACTGCCAATATACAAGATTTGGTTTGAATCGGTTAAATGATTCCTGAATTATGACTTCTTACCATAAATTTAAACGGTCGCTATTTTGGAAATAGGCATCTAACGTGGTTGAAAACTACAAAAGCCGGATGTCCTTACTATGTGCTATATGTGTACCAAGTTTGGTGAAATTCGGTTAATGAGTTCAAAAGTTTTTAACCCCCAACAACCCTCTTATGGACGTAGTAGTTACAAACAGACACACACATTAATGCATATAGGCAGTTCGCGGTTTATTGAGCACTTTCGAAATCAACCTTTGAAAAATGTCGTTGTCCCTATCTGCATACATTTTAACGGGCGCAGTAACTGGCAGTTGGTAACGGTGGACGGAAAGTAGTTCCATGTCTTAACGTTGACTTAAAAGTGTTGGGTAAACATTTGTCAACACTGAAACAATTGACTTTGCTTTCTGTCTTTTTTAATGCTTATAAGTTTAAGAACTAGCAAATTTGCAAAATATTAATTTTTCTAACTATTTCATAGTTTTATTTGACCAGCAAACGAATAAAAAGCTCAGGTACGTGGCAGCGCTAACTAACATTTAGCGGAAGTATACTCAATGTGTACGCAAATTTATCTTAAGCCGGGCTTTAAAAAATTCCCACTTTATCGTGAACAGAATATACACACGCAGTCACACAAACAGATAATTGGTCTCAAAAGCCAATTTTTCCTTCTGAAAGTAGGCTAAAGTTTATAACTTTCATGGCTAAAGTAAATTATGCAAATTAGATATTACATTTTTTTAAAACATTATTACTAATTTTTAATACATAAAACCAGAGAATTTACTATGGTGGTTTAAACTGATGGAATATATCTCATTTCTGCTTTTTCTTTTTGCGAAATACGTTGTCTGAAACATCTAAATGTGTTTAAACTGGAAATATGTTTTCAATTTTATTTATAATTAACTTTTTTTGGATGTTTGTATAAAAAATTAAATAAGTAAATTCTAGCTACAATGTTACAAAATAAAACCATTTCTTTTGCAACATGAATCGGTGCATGTTGCACAGCCGAGTTCAGTGGTTCATTTGAAGCCACTCTCCTTGTAGCAGTGAGTATGTAAGAGGTTGCTACTGCGCACTGGTGTGGAGGGTGCTGTGCGCAGGCGCGAGGTACGTGCTGCTGCAGCTGGGGTCGGACACCGACCCCGCCCACGTGTGGAGATCAGCTGGCTCCCCGCGCTTCCCCTCCAGGCATCTCAGGCGACGGATGAGGGCGGCACAGGTCAGTCACCGCGGAGGACACGGGAATAAGGTCATTACATCAGGCAAGGCACACGGAGCCTTATTGCACAGGATTACCGTGGGCCAATATGCTGGAGGTAAAGCCCTGGGGCTAGGCACTCCATAATAAACTGTTCCATGAGCTTGGCCTGACCTCGGTTAAGTTATGCAACTTAAGAAAACAAAATGAAAATGACGTGGACTCATTTTCGTTTTCTGCGCATATCATAAACATTGGCTCAAGATTTGCCAACTGTTAAAATAATGCATTCCAACGGTGAAGCGCATGTTTGTTTACGTTTTATTCTTCATTAGACGGGCTTTTTTTTTTGCAACATAATTATTTTGTTTAACTTGAAGCTATTTCAGTTGTATCAACACTTGGTAATCAGATGTGTATTAACCTTTCAAAACACGTATTTACGCAAAAATTTAGCTGTCCGTAGTGCAAGTCACGTGGTTTTTACAGAGTTCTAGCGGGAAATAAAACAATTCAGTGATAGGGCTGGATAATTAGTTACTGCGCAGCTGACGTGTGGTCTCTACTTCATATTCCCTGTGATTATTTTAATTTTTTTTTCTCTGGCATACGCCATTGCAGAGCTACATATATTGCCAAGGAAAACTCAGAGGATGACATTAATAAACATACACGAGGACAAACCAAAACTATCTGCTGTCAACATACATTTAAAACGTAAAATTAATCCCGGAAGGAATTGAGTCAAAATTTCCGGACGAGCATCAGACAAACTAGCAGAAAAGACATGACAATGTACACAAATACACGCACCAAATTCCAGACGACAAAATGAAGACAACACAGACCATCAACGAGGCGAAGACAAGTATGTAAGCTCAAAACCTGACGACACAACGAAGTCAGCACAGAAGAACCTACTCAATTTTCATGGCAGACCAGTAGCGACGTTTCGGGAACTGGTGTCTGTTCCTGTAATCAGGCAAACTGAATGTCGTCCTCTGTGTTTTCCTTGCCAGCCTAGCTCTGTAATTGCGTGTTTCTGAAGTAATTTTTAATTTAATCACTTACTCCCATTGCAAGTATCATGAAACGAACATATTTCCTATACGCTTATAGCACGCATGCCTTGAAGGAGCTAGAACAGTTTCAAAGAGTTAGTACAACACTTTTAAAATAAATAATTTTAAAAAAATCTCTGACTGTGGTACAACATATTTTGACGTAGGTAATTTTGACAGCAAATTGATAAAAGTAGATGTAGCTCAAATGATCCTTAGTAGAGAGTGATGCTTACTATGGTAAGCATTGAAAGTGGTTTCTTATCGCATAAGACACGTCATGTAATATAATTGCCGAGAATTCTGCGTAATTAATATACCAAACATTTTACTAACATTGGATCAATTCTGAGAAACTGTTTATTATATAAACGACATTCTTAATTTTTCATGTGGCGAACGGATACATAAATTGCAGAAATAATAATCTAGGAATAGATTGCTGAAATATTGAATATAATTAACCATTGCTAACGGTATCGTTATGAGCATTACAGACAGAAAATACAGGAGGCGGCTTGACGCCACAAAGTTGTAAAATATTGTACAGTCTCCTGTGCCCACGAAAATTTTTGCAACTAGCTTCGTACGTTTTAAAATCCTGAGTTTATAGTGTTCACGCCTTCCTGGTTACGAAACTATAATACGTCCCAGATAATCGTGTTTCTTTGCGTGTATTGATTGACAGCCATTTTGAAACACGTGAATCGTTATTTTACGGATCTATCCGAGTAGTTTATACGAACGATGTTACCAGAGTTTGGAAATAAAGGTAACATATCCTACGAGACGGTACACAATGAAGAAAATCCATACCCTACTGCATTCAAAAATTTCTAAACCAGTAATTAATATAAATGATGACTTCGTGGCACTTGGTAGAAAAGTATACATTAAAAATACCCTTAATGAGCTCCTCCCTGTTCTGGTCGACGGTAATTTTTTTATCCGGTTTATTGCAGTAAATAGCACATTGTCGTATAAACTAACTTATACTAAAAAAACAAATATCTGTAGTGGTTATCGCAAAATAGTTGACAAGTATGGCACAAACTATAATATTTCTGGTTGTACTGTAATTACTTTTCACGAACAAAATAAACTGTTTTTATCAGTTCCTAAACGAGGTTGTAATTCGTAATCAAATAATAGGTCTGCAGTAACTACATACCACTTTCGGTACTCTCCGTAATATTTTGTAAAGATTATAACTAGTGAAATCCTCGTACAAGTTTTGGATTTAATTCTGATGACAAAAATATATACTGCATATGGTTTTCAGATCATAGGGTGCTGAGAGCACCTAAAAATATCGGAAAAGCTGAGAAATTATAAGTGTGAGGGAGGAAGAAGAATATGATTGTGTTCCTGAGAGAGTCAGACTACACTCTAACAATGAAACATTGAGAATTGAGCTAAATCAGTGAAAACAGCGAACATTAAGCTATTGATAATCAGTGCCCGATTACTAATTAATATGATGGCTGAATATCACTGATTCATTTGTGATTCCCAGTGAATTTCGAGAATTCCACTGTTATAAGTAACATGTTCCCAGTTAATTAGGTTGATTCGCCAGTCGACAGAAGCTTATGAACTGACTTTAAGTGAACGTTATTTCACTGATTAATATCACTGATTAGGACTTAGAAAGTACGTGCACAGCTATAAAATTGAGATATGGGGAAGGTAGAAGTTTTCGAAATGTTTGGATGAATGTATTTTTTTCCCCTGTCCACTTTTATGCCAGGAAGCCAAACGGGGAACGGTTTTGAACCTAAAAATAATTTTAGCTTGCATTTAGGAAGATACAGTCTTGCAGAACTTACCCGTGAGTCTAGTCCCGAAACCTCATGGCCCTAATGTAACCCGTTAGCAACTTTCCCCATAGAAAATAAAATATTTTGACAGAGAGCATACCGCAGAAGTATCAGAAAAAAAGACAGGAGAAATATAAAAATAGTGTATTCCCGGCAACCAATGAACGTATATGCTGTTTATAGGTTAGCTTGAATTTGAATTAGTATGCAATTCGTCCCTCAATCAGACCATCAGTATAAACAGGGGATTTAAGAAAATAAAACAACAATTAAAAAATATTTTAGGAAGATGAATAGGTAAGGATATGTTCTGAGATAATATTATCTGCAAAACATATTTTTGAGTAACATGTTGAAGACTTAAGAGGAATACGATTCAAACTGCGTACATGATCCGAAAAAAATACAAGTTACAGGGATTAATTGGCAGCACGAAACACGGGAACTGTGGAGAACATAATGCCTGACTTTCTAAAGAGCAGAATATACGTAATAATATTGATAGAATATTTAGCAATTTATAGAAGTACATGTTAATTCAATAACTTCATAATAAACGTTTGAAAAAATTCTGCCCAGAACTTCTTTATTTTGAGTTACACTTATCGAAGTACTTACTGTTACATCGGCAGCAGATTAGAAAACATGGTGTCGCGTCTTATATGTATAGAATGTGTTAAAAGTATAACCTTAAAGATTAAATTTTAAATAGGGTTTTTTTCTACACATCGGGAAAATTATTTATAAAAGGGACATATTTTTGTTTCCAATGATTTGGCAGTGGAAATTATCAACGGGTACGTATACCAGTCAGTTTATCACAGCAACAGTAACTCTTACACGAGGAGGAAGGATACCCAAACGGCAGGATGGACAGTATATTGAGCTTTGAGAAGTGTGCAGTAAGCCGGGACTAGGCCGTAGCAGTTGCAGAGGAGTTGTGTTGTGTGCAGGGCCCAGTGGAGGCGGGTAGCGGCGAGGCAGGTGAGTGTCTGGAGCTGAGAGTGCCGCTGTCTCTGCCCGGAGTGGCGCTGCTGCAGCTGTGCTCCATGCCGACCCTGCTGCCTTCACAGGTAAACCTGTCTTCACACTGCCGCTTCAGGTTTGTGTGTGTGTGTGTGTATATATATGCAAAAATTAAACTGGGAATAGGGGCTGCACCACGGAACGTCCTGAGACTGGGAATGTGTAGTCCGCGAAGACAGCGAAAGGAGATATGAACGTTAACACGTCTAACACGAATACAGGTGACCGGATTGGTTTCTACGTGTATTATTAACATTGCGTGTGTGTACACTATCGACTGTGACCGGTAGTGCTGCACAGGGCCATTCCTCTGACTGACCGGTGTTAACGTATCATTTTGTACCTCACAAGAGTTTCTCAAAGTGACGGCCACCGACCTCGTCGTAAGCATGACAACGGCGTACGAGATTCTCCCGCGCCCGTTCAAATATCCCATTCGTGTGGCGTCTGTCGTTGATACACGCACGTGCTGTGGAGGCGTAGGGACGACCGACAGAGCCATCTTGTGGACGATAGTGTAACCACCCGCACAACATTGGTCGCCCACATGTTTACGCCCATGTGGCCTTTAGCTGTTCTCGTGAACTACACATTCCAAATCTCAAAAGTTCCGTGGTGCGGCCCCTATTCCCAGTTTAATTTTTGCACTCTTTTACTGAAAAATCTTGTATATATACACATAAATATGCTATTAATAGCTTAAGACTTCCACCTGGCTAGGCAGTCAAACGGTGATCAGAGCCCCAGGAAATAAATTTTAATTTAAAAATGGTTCCCTGCAGGTAAAATAAATTTGCCCACTTGTAATAGCATTCAAAAACGTTATACATCTGACGACAAGTTTAGTTTTTATATTTACGTTTATAAAGAGTTGTGTAAATGTGAAATTGGCTTAAATGGGTGCTTTTACAATAATTTTTATGGACTGAAACCCCTGTGCAGGATATTTAAAGTTGTCGAGATAGATGCAGCACAATTTATTTTTTTATTATTTCACCATAAAATGATAGGATCACCGCTGAGTATATCCAGAGGCTAATTGCTTATGTGCACGCCTGTTCAGAGTCTTGCGCATAGAGGCAACGAAGCATGTGATATGCGTATCTGATTCGCCCGTAGCCATCCCGCAGTTTTAGGCTTCGGACACTCAAAATACCTACAGCCAGGCGGAACCTAACTCCTCGTTACCAACGAAGTAATCGAAGACGGGACTAGTTGATCGGACAGTGAGCATTGCGGAAGAAATCTGCCACCACATGTCATGAGAAATGAGCTGACATCCGCCTTTAGTGACTTCGGGAAACCACGTAAAACCGAAACCAGGGGTATATGTCCCAGGAATCGATCATGGATGGGTCTTGCCGAATACGAGTCCAGTGTTGCCACTGTGCCACCTCACTCCGTTTGTAGAAGATATGTTTAACTTCCTGAGTAATTATTAATGCTACAATTTAAGGCATTAATTAGAAGTAAGTGTAACTTTATTACTACGCAACGCCTTAATTATTTTACAAATTATGTAAATCCACTTTAAAACTAATTTAGTGGACTTACCGGGATTGTGTAAGGTATTTCAGTGGCTTCCCACTTATCTTTCAATTTATAAAATTATATTAGCGTAGAAAGTTAATACAAATTTTGAAGTCAACACACTGGTTTCAATAAAAAGGGAACAGGGGAAGCCATACTGAATTATTTATTTCCGATACCTAAAATCGATTTCAGACCTATAATTGAATTCTATAGCACACTTAAGTGAGTTATTTGTTTGACCATCTTACACGGTTAAAAATATTTTTTAGGGAACCCACAATACGAAATTTCTTTGTAGCCACCACAAAATAATTGATCAGAGGCCACAAAAAGATTTTGTGGTGACAATCAAATAATATTTTGTTCACTAAAAAATCATTTTGGTAACGTTAATGACAAAAAAAATTGGGACTGACAAAAAATATGTTTTTCTGTGTATAAAGAGAAGGCGCTAATGGCTTGCTTCACACTGGCGCTACGGGCAAACAAAAGCGATTATAGAAATACCCCATGTCGTGGTAGGAAACTAGCTCCGGCTTCACACCTTGTATAGTATTCTTCATATCCAACTAGCAGAACTACCTGGCGTTGCTCAGGCATGAGAGGGCTGCGAGAGATACACGAATCCGTTATAGACACTTTGAGCGCTATGGGGTCAGGAGATACACGACCGTGTTTTAGGTTTTTTCCCCCGTCCCAATGGGTAACCGGAGCGTATTTTAGCCTACACGGTATATTAAATGAAGTACCGAAGAGAATCCCGGTCAAAATATAGTCAATATCAGTCGAAAGTTGTAGAACTGAGATACACAACCCTGTCATGGGGTTTCGGACGTTTTGTGGGCCATTTGGGAAGCGAACAGGAGGGGGAGGATGGAGAGGGAGGTTGAAACCCATTTTTACTTACACAATATTTTATGTTGGGTTCTGAAGGGCAGCCCTAACTATCTTGGTCCATATCTGACAAAGTGTCGAATTTTATAGAGAACAAACATATTTACATAAATACATATATACAACTTTTTACTTTATTGTATATATTATACACTGAGGCGACAAAAGTCATGGGATACCTCATAATTTCGTGTCGGACCTCCTTTTGCCCGGCTAAGTGCAGTAACTCATCGTGGCATGGACTCAACAATTCGTTGGAAGTCCCTGAGAGAAATATTGAGGTATGCTGTCTCTATAGACGTCCATAATTGCGAAATTGTTGCAGGTGCAGGAGTTAGTGCACGAACTGACTTCTCAATTATGTCCCATAAATACTCGATGGGATTCATGTCGGGCGATCTTGGTGGCCAAATCATTCGCTGGAATTGTCCAGAATGTTCTTCAAACCAATCGCAAACAGCTGTGGCCCGGTGACATGGCACATTGTCATCCATAAAACTTCCATCGTTGTTTGGGTACATGAAGTCCATGAATGGCTGCAAGTGGTCTCCAAGTAACTGAACATAACCCATTCCAGTCAATTATCGGTTCAGTTGGACGAGAGGACCCAGTCCATTCCATGTAAAAACAGCCCACACCATTATGGAGCCACCACCAGCTTGCACAGTTCCTTGTTGACAATTTGGGTCCATGGATTTGAGGGGTCTGCGCCACACTCAAACCCTACAATCAGCTCTTACCAACTGAAATCGGGACTCATCTGACTAAGCCACGGTTTTCCAGTCGTCAAGGGTCCAACCGATATGGTCACGAGCCCAGAAGAGGCGCTGCAGGCGATGTCGTGCTGTTAGTAAAGGCACTCGAGTCGGTCTTCTGCTGGCATAGCCCAGTACAGCCAAATTTCACCACACTGTCCTAACGGACACGTCCGTCGTACGTCCCACATTGATTCCTGCGGTTATTTCACGCAGTTTTGCTTGTCTGTTAACACTGACGATTCTGCGCACACGTCATTGGTCTCGGTCATTAAGTGCAGGCGGTCGGCCACTGCGTTGTCCATGGTGGGATGTTATGCCTGAAATTAGGTATTCTCGGCACATTCTTGACACTGTGGATCTCGGAATGTTGAATTCCCAAACAATTTCCGAAATGAAATGTCCCATTCGTCTAGCTCCAACTACCATTCCGCGTTCAAAGTCTGTTAATTCCCGTCGNACGGAATGTCCCATGCGTCTAGGTTCAACTACCATTCCGCGTTAAAAGTCTATTAATTCCCATCGTGCGGCCATAATCACATCAGAAACCTTTTCATATGAATCACTTGACTACAAATGAAAGCCCAACCAATGCACTGTCCATTTATACATTTTGTACGGGATACTACTGCNATGAATCACTTGACTACAAATGAAAGCCCAACCAATGCACTGTCCATTTATACATTTTGTACGGGATACTACTGCCCTCTGTATATTTGCAAATTGCTATCCCATGACTTTTGTCACACACATATATTTAATTATAGAGAGAGAGGTAGAGAAAAGGGGGGGGGGAGATTTGATCGCCGCTTGCCTCATCCCTAGGCTTGTGTGCATAGGTAAGAAGTCTTCGTGCCTTCAACGTGACTCGTGGCGAGGTACTGCTCGTGTGGAGCGACCAACCTCAGCACACCAGGTAACTATCTTCTGAAGTTCTCTAAAAATGCACCGTTCAATTACGCTGTTCATTTGTAACATAGTAAGTTGACTGGTGCCCTCCGTATGTCAATATTTCCTTGTCCGCTTGCAGGAATACATTTTTGTACCCAGCCACCGTTGAAACAAGCACCTTCAAATGTGGCTTTTTAAATTGCTCGTACTTATTTATCGCACTTACTTAAGCCCAACCTCGTGCTCACTTTTTTGTGAACCTCAACTGTAAAAGCCACTTGGTCAACAGTAATTAAGGTTTCTGTTTCTATTTCTATCTTCAAATGACAGGCCTTTTTATATGTATACAATACTTTTAGCTACGGTATTTGTATTTCATTTTATTGCATTAAAAATTGGTTAGAGGAAGTAAACAAACATTTAAAATACAATGTGTACATAAACAGTGTTATAACCTCAAATTCTGCCCACGTTGTTTTTAAAGGTCATGTTGGCAGAAAATCAGTCCAGTGTTGGGACACAGCATAACTACTGCGCAACTCGGGCGCGCACTCTACCACTTTTCCCTCTACTGTTAAAACAGCATTAAGACAGTGTTTAAGCACTTGTACTTTCTTATTAATTTTGCGACTGGGCCACTGGTTTCTTTCTGAAACTCCCTGCAGGACTGTGATCCAGTAACACACANTTTCTTATTAATTTTGCGACTGGGCCACTGGTTTCTTTCTGAAACTCCCTGCAGGACTGTGATCCAGTAACACACACATAGAATCGGCTCTCAAGACCTTGCTGTTAAGAGCCAACTAAATACCTCGGCACTCACTCACACGCAGAAAGAAACTGAGCGAATCACGAAGAGCCTAATATTGATGTTTAATTTTTCATCATGAAGGCATCAACCAACGAACAAATAACAATGCCTGGGGTGCATACAGAACTGTGAAGTTTAGCCTAACCGTCAAATGAAATAGCGAAATTCCCGGGCGTCTACTGATAACCTAAGCCACTACTCCGGAAATTAGTTATAATAAGTGTATAACGCTCATTAACTTTATGCACACCTATACTTGTCTGGAATGGGGATGGAAACTACTCGGCTACCTCTTAGAAATGCGGCGCTTTGTATTAGTATGTGGTAAAAAGCAATAGTTAAAACGCAGTGATTCACGACTGGCACATACTACAACATTGGCGGTAACTCGTATCGTAACTTTGTGCACCGCATGACGGTTTATTCGGTTCACATGTGCTGTTGGGCTGCACAGCTGTAGTGGGTATTTAAATAGCCGCATCAATAAAAACATTTTTTTTTGTTTGTGATGCTTGAACTTATTTGAGAATAAAAATTAAGAAATTGTTTTATTGTTCATACGAAATTTGCGCTAAAAGAAACGAAAAATAATTACTGAGTGCTGTTATTTTTCGATAAAGAGAAGTAGATAATTAAATACGCTATAGTCTGTTCGCAGTATGTTCACACTTTCTGAATCAAACCTCTGAAAAATCGTCCCATGTATGACGTGCTTCGTTGTTTCCTGAATATGTCACATATCACAAGCATTTTACATTTCAGTATAACTTTAACTTATATTTTATCTAAAAATTTTAATATTTAATTTTTAATTAATATGAATGAAACGGAGAGAAATTATGCGTGTTGACAATACTTAGTAAGAAATAGTTCTTATGTAAAATATTATTAAAATGACTGCACACAAATGGGGCGTGTAGTCACTTTGATGTAGTTTTCCCGATTTAGTTAAGCTGTACGCGTGAGGCGGAGGAATGGTCTGAAAATAGAACTTTAGCAGGGCTTCAGAAAAGTTGGAAGTAACCATGAATGGACTATAATAATTTTTCATCGACTTGCATCTTGCACACGGCAAACTAGAGATGTTTAAGGTCACAAATTTACTCGCTCATTTCTGAGGTACTAAATGGGACTCACTCATTCATATGAGCCTAATTCGTGCGCAACGTCGGCCCGAACACCCAACACTGTCCACGGCGCACTTTCACGGATTGGGTAGAGGGAGACTAGGTATATTTGAACTAGCACGTTCGCCCAGACGACCATTCTTCCGCCTACTGGCGCGGTGTTGCCACGACACGCGCACTCACAAATCCACGCGGCGTCCGCGAAACAACGTTCCTACACGTACAGATACACAAAAGGACTCACAGGTCTTGTATATCCCTATTTAAAGGAAATGTAAATACGACTGTGTAAGGTCATGACAGTGAACGTAACACATAGTTAATAAGTTAAATAACATTTCCTACATAAATATATACTTATCCCGCGAGGTAGATGGAACTATCGAACCAAATCGACATAAATCACTGAGTCAGAACTGTTATATATGGAGTTTATTAATGCCAGTTACATTGTAAACTGTAGATCTCGCAACACGTGTATATTGCCATGAACGAAAATCAAATCTTCCACACGCTCAGGCAATATTCGGCACCGTCTGTTGATTATGATATGTCCAGCATTGCTAAAATCAAGTTCGATTGATGCCCTGGTGGCAAGTATGCAAAGAAATCTGTGTGCCAGCTGAGAGAGGTTGGGATATGCACTATAGTTCTTGCCACTATGTCAAATGTTGTCATCATTTCTGACGTTGCTCTGCTCGAGATATGTATCCACCTCAGCATCTGGAGCGCAAGGAACCTCATCGATCTGCCACTCGGTAAACATACTTCTTCGTTTAGGTGATGAAGGTAGCACGTTGAGCACCTCTGGTCCTCCTTGGTTGCCACCTTGCCGAAATATATTGGCACATATACTGCGTACGGTGTTGTAGGTTTGAGTTCTGTTGTCTTCAGGAAACACAAATAGGCATCGTAAAGAAGGCCACAAGAACGTTGCAATGAGATGTAATGAATGTACCTCCCACTTAAAATCCAAATTCAGTTGTGCTTTGTTTTTCAGTAGCTTGATTTCCTGAAAATAATATGTATGTTTTATAGTAAGAACTGACATTATTTATATTTAATACCAAATACAGCTTATATAAGTACGAAACCAATAACACTATTATGGCGTGTGAGATCGAGTCTAAAGATGGAAATATATTGCCCCTCCTGCTACGTAACATATATACATTTATGCCTTACCTCAATGTTACTGGTAAATGGTGTGCAATCGGATTTTAATTTGTATAATCACAGCAACACCAGCTGAAGAGTTGGCTCCTTTTCCGTTTTCAGGGCGTCTGCAGCTTCTTTGAACATCCCGAGGAAGGACTGCAACTCAGCAACCATTTCATCATTATAACCTTCAAGTTTGTCTGAAGCATATACATTACACAGAATCTGACGTATTTCGTCTATATGCTAGTGAACTGACTCAATCATTACGTACTAGCTGTTCTATCGTATTTCCACGCCTTGAAGAACTATTCGGGTTAACTTGTTCACATGCATTTATAGATGACAGCACGGCATGGATTTCATCTTGCTGTGACTCGTCCTCCAGTGCGTGCTGCAAGATTGTGTTGACACAGCGACCTGCATACGGTAACTTCGCGTAGACTTCCAGCGCCCATCTTATGTTTGGTCCTTGGTCGATTACAAATGTCACGTTCTACAACACTTGTGCAGCGATCCCAAATTCCGACAAAAAGGTTTTGTAGTTCCGCGCGTATATTGTCTCCCCTATTCCGAACAACTCGGAACCTTGTCATCATCTGTACGTTGTTTATCAGTCACCATTATTTATCAATGTAATGGGCAGCAGCTGTCAAGTAATGCATTTTCTTAAACTCATAGGTCCACAAGTCCATTTTCATTGCACAAGCCCTCTGTCACGCAGCAAATCGTAGGTTGGGAATTATCCCGCCACTTAAGGGCCTTGCAATGTTTCCAACATGCCGTGCGGAGTGCTGCGATAAGCCAACACTTCTGCTGCGGAAACGTGTCCATAAATTGCCCTTACACTGATAAGTTCCTGAGTAAGTTACATAAAACTGTCAACGAATGAAAATAGTCTTAGATTTTTCCACACGTCGTCATGGTGCATTTCTCCGTTGCGCTGCATTTCACAGAAACAGGTACACGATCAGAGGCATTACCTGCTGCGGTTTTTTCACGATATAAATGACGCTTTAAATGTGTTGTCCCAGAACCCACTTCGAATCGACGCACAGCCTTACAATCACGACACTGAACGAAACCAACAAGGTGGTTCGACGTTGCATCTATAATTAATGTAAATTTATCCCACACGTCACTTCCGTCCCCTTTTTCTGAACACGTCTACTCCATACGTCCCTTCCATTATCTTCCTGGAAACGTCTTCACTATTCTCGGAAGCCGTTGCGTATGGTCACGTTAACACGTAAGAAACTATCAAATTACAACTGCAGTGAATACACAATACTCAAGTGCATTTACTGTGTAGTTGTGGTGTCGACGCTGTGCGGCAACAACCGCCGCAGTCAGGGGGAGCGTGAGAGAGCGGTCGAACTGGACAACCATCTCGTTCGCTGATTATAGTACTACAGGCGGTCCGCGTTTTCGAGTACTCGAATGACCAAATGCGGTTTGAGTGACCCCAAGTGCACTTTATGAGGAGTGAGTTTTACCATACTATTTTACAGTGCTCGAACTCGCTTAATATTACAGCCCATTCGTGTCCAAATCACGTAATGGTATTAATTATGTGATCAAACTCGCTCAATGCACATCTCTACAGTAAACAGTAAAAATTATTTATTGAGTATTTTTATGCTAGACGTTACTTTTTAAATTGCGGGAAGAACAATACAAACATTTGATTAAGAAAATGAAAGTTAAGGTTACCCAATTAAATTCTCAAAGGCTACTCGCACGCCTTAGCTACAAACTTGAGAAATTAAAATTGTTATTGTCCCAAAGAGAACGGAATCCAACTCGGTCAAATAAGATGTGCTTCTTGTGGTACGAGTACAATGTACATACAAATATACAGTAGTTAGCTAACGTATAATATAGCAAGAGCTTTTTTTTTAAAGAACTTATTACAATTTTAACTAGACCTAGTCAAATTCTATGTATGCCGGACACCCGTGATAGAGTAGCCATTTACAGTGGCCTTTCAGTACTTTGAGAAAATAGTAAAATTGCGCGTGTTATGGAGGTGGGTGCTACAAGGGCTGCAATATTATCAATAAGGACAACGGAATTAGTAAAGGTGTAAGAAAAGAGTTAACGGGCGAGGAAATGGACAGCAATAAAATGCGAAAAGGTACGAGAATATATATTTTTTTTTTGGTAAAAGTTGACCTCAATATAAAACTAAATAAGATACAAGTATCAGAAAAGCAATATAGCCATCATAAATGCCTACTACAACAAAACGATTTAAAGCAGCAAAGTCATGTAAAATATTGTCAAAAATCTAAGGTGAAATACTGAACGTAATATTAAATATTAATTTATTTTTTGCACTATACAAGAAATAGCAGCTTCATCGTATAAGCAATTAGTGTAACAGGCACAGGGAAGTAGAAACTTAACGTAGGTTGGAGTGTACATGGGATGAATACTGAGACACAGGAGTAAATGCATATCTTTGTAGCATGTCCCCAAGTTTCATTTATTCTTTTTCCTCCTCCTACACATATTTCTGTAAAAGCTCTCTGGATTAAAAGTTTAATTTTATTTTGTCTCTCATCTGAGGAAAGCTGATGGGATTAAGCTCCGACACCGTACCTAATACCGTGTCGTCATCAGTTGGTGAATTACTTACGGCAAAGTTTACATTTAATAGAAATGTCTTATTTTTAATTAGAAATTTTTTTGTAGGAGAAAAAAACATTCGTTCTTTCCTATCTCCCGTAGCACGTGATTGTGTTACGTTGACAGCTATGTTTATCCCGTTTGAAAGTAGTTCCTGAAAAAGTACCGCAAATGTAGAACCGTGGCCTTATTACTGCAATATTGCATGTTATTGTTTGCAGATACCACATCGGATGGGGCGGCGTTTGTTAATTCATGCTACATATTTAAGCGTACAGAACTTAGATGTAATGGTCGAGTATCTGATGGAAATTTTTTTACGAACTGTTCATTATGATAATAGCAGGGTAACATTTTGAACTCATCTTGTGCAAAGCCGTTATGAACTCAATCTGATGTGAGGCTACATACACCTTACTTAATAGTGGCTGATGAATCATTTGCATTCAGACAGTACTTCCATTTTATCTATAATCTGATCGATTGTTTTTTTTTCAATTTTATACTTTTATGAGCACCCCGTTCCGTAAAATAACAAACCTGGACCAATATTAACCAAATACCGTATTCAGAAGGGTCAGTCAAACTATCTCTTGAAAAATATAATGCATTGTCTTAGTTATATATGCAATTTTACACAGACTAAGCAGGACTCTGCATACTGCTAAGCATTGACTGGAACATTGACCTGTTAGACTGGAGGTGATTTAATTTCTGGAACTTGGCATATGAATTTCTGAAAATATACTATATAGTGAGCGTCGTATTTAGACTATTTTTGAAATTCCATTATATATTCCACGAGATTTTTGACAGTTTGGCAGCAAATTATATGATTATTTCTCACCGTGACCGAAAGGAAAATTAAAGGAACTTATTTTATTCCTTTGAAAATTTCATTTAAACATTAACATTTTAAATATTTTGTGCCAGTACACAAACAAATTAAAACGAACAACAATTTTTAAATCTTGTATTTAGATAGAATATGTTTACAATTACTGGTAGCACCAAATAGAGTGATATCAACCTCTTAAAATTCAATAAAGCTGACTTTCTCACACATTTTCAAAATCCAAAATTTTGCAGTAAAAAAATTTTGACAAATAAATTACAAACGTAACAGATAATTAATAAAATTGCTCAGACGAATTGATGACAATTAAATCGTGATCAGCAATTATACTTGAATACAATAAATTGAAAAACCTTAGAATTTGAAAAATACAAAATACGTTGACTAGAGAATTAACTTTGAGCAATAGTCACAACCAGGAGGGCAGCCTAAAAAACTTAGTAAATCCTCCTTTCGTAAAACCAACACATTAAAACCTTTAACAAAATTTACTCAAAAATTAAATTATCGGTGGAGGCAGTCAAATGACCCATCAAGGCTCCAGCAATTAAAATAGGAAGAGAACTAATACATTTAAAATTAATTGATTAAATACACCCAACACGTAAGTCGTGCACGCAAAGAATATTGAAAAAAAAAACTGGAGAAATTCTTGGGCAGCAAACAAACACTAAACACGATACGTTAAAAAACTGGAATACACAGAAAAGCTAGAGTTTTAGATTAAACCCGAAACGAAATTTTGGCTGGAGACCAAAACCACAATTTAGAAAAAACACCAACTCACTGCATGCCCAAGACAAACACAAATTACACCATACAATATTAAAACATTCAAATTGACCCAACTAATAGAATGACTGTGACCAGGACTCACCATTTCATGTTGCTCAACTGCATTGGTTTCTCAGGCAACGAAGTAAATTAAAAGGTGCCTCATCAGTACCAATGTCCTACGGGCGGCTAAATTACAATTTTAAAACATGTTGCTTCTCCTCAGACACTCCTGCAAAAGACGATCGGGCGTAGAATAGACGGTGCGCAAGTAGTGCAACCGCTTATATTAACTTGCCCCGTTAACAAAAAAATGGAGACGAACAGAAGGAGGGGAAATCAGTGAGGGGGAACAGGGGTGGAAAAAAAGAAGGGAGCCAAGCCAGACATAGAGTAAGCCACCTCGCAGAGTCGAGAGTACTTAAGACTTCTAGCGCAACGAGAGCTGGCGTCGCAACCCCCACCCCAAAACCTGTGCCCTGACGACGAGTCTCTGAACTAGTCGACAAAAAACATCTAAACAGTATACCAATACAGAAAGATGAAGGTTTGTAGACACAGAAGTAAAGATCTACGAGAATTAGAAGAGTTCATACATAGGATAGACTTTATTTACACACAGAAATTCACAAAGACAGATCAGCAACAATTCACAAACACTCGGAGTAATCAGCTCCATCTTGAAATAATAATGACATTCATGTCGATGAAGTCCCCGGGGATGGTGGGGAGCCAGGTGTATCACCTCTCAGCGCCATCAGAGTGATCTCTTCTCGAGCACAAGATACAGTTGCCAAATGCATCACGGGGAGTCACGAATGGAGAAACCAAGTGGACCTCTGCCTCTTCCAGCAGATGACTCGCGCAGTATCTCGGCAGTACGATGACGGCGATGGTAGATGGCTCAGCTCGACTCGGTGGGAAGACCGGAAGCATGCAAAATAACCATGGATTAAAAAAGGGAAAACAAAGAACCAAAACAGCATGGTAAAAGAGTTCAAGGAAACAATGTACGAATAGAGATTAAACAAGCAACCAAACTGCAGACACATACAGGATTACTTAAACAATTACTTTAGTTGAAAATAAGGTTTCAGTTGTGAAACATGTGCTTTTCTTAACAATCGGTTAGAGCTGGGTGACAAGACTGACAGTGTTAGGACCTAAGAATTCATTCATTTTAAAAGGCCCGACAAATTTTGGAATCAGCTTTCCCGTTAGATCCCTTCCCATATTTGCTAGCATGTAGTTCTTACAGAGGACCAGGTTCCCTAACTTAAAACCAACAGGAAACCTGCCCTGGTCCATCTTTGCAGTGACCTGCAGTTTTACTGCCCCGAGCCTACGGTGAACTTCCTCAAGCAAGCGATCTAGGCCAGCGTCACCAAGAGGAGAGGGAAAAGGGCGGATATTCCAAATGTTGAGTAACGGGTGACTAAGCGGATGGTCAAGGAATGGGAGTGAAGGAGGAACTCCCGCGGAATCATGTAAAGCACTACTGAATCCTACAAGTTTTGGAATTCAAATCCTGATCCCACAAAGTATGAAATTGATTTTGAGAAATAGTTGAACAGGCCTTAATATTCTGGTAGAATTTTTCCATTTGATTACCTTTCGGGTAGTACGGGCTGGAAGTGAAGTGCTTAATAGCACACCGAAAACACATGTTCTTAAAAACATTAGAGGTGAAATACTTGGCATTATTTGTAACTATTTCAACAGGAGCACTAAACACCTTCCACACTTGATGAGTAAGAGCTTTAACAACAGATGACGCTTTCATGTTTCGCAACGGCAACAAAATAACAAATTTTGTGAAGGTATCCAGGAAAATTAAAGTACATATATTACCCTTTTTAGATATATAACTAAGGGACCAAATATATCCAAATAAACCGTGCTCCAAGGAGCCCGGGGAACCTGCGTCACAACCTGCCCAACATTAGCCCGCTGTGCCAGCTTATAATTCTGACACAGATCGTACGTACGCACAAAAACATACACGTCACCCCTAAGACTAGGCCTAGATAAGGCATCAGGCACCCGGTTTTCGGAGCCTCGGACATGATGAACCTTGAAATGGAAACGGGATAGGCGAAGCACCCAGCGACCCAATTTGCCTAGCTGTTGTGTTTGGTTAAGGACCCAACTCAAGGCCTGATTATAAGTGTAAATATTGCATTAGTCATGTTCAATATACGATGCTTATTTCTCAAGCCCAAAAATGTATGCTAAAGTCTCCTTATTATAGATTCCCAGCCTTCGTTCTGTCTCAGAAAGACTGCGACTCACGACGGCGACAGGCGCCAAACCCAACGCTGTCCGCTGGCTTAGGACAGCGCCTAAAGCCAGTGGCAAGGCATCAACTTGAACGACAAATCGGCGCGCAAAGTCCGGAAGATGAAGAACCGGGAGAGACAAGCTTTTCCTTAAGCAGAGAGATGGCCGACTCCTGCTCCTGACCCCAATTAAATTATACTCCCTTCTTGTTCAAGAATTGAATGGTGCTGCCAGTTCATAAAAATGATCAATAAAACGGGAGTAATAACCTTATATTCCCAAAAACGTCTGTATACCCTTCAAGGTATTAGGTCGAGGTAAATTAAATATAGGGGCCACACGATAATAATCAATCGTCAAATGACCCTTACGAAGCAAATATTTTAGACATTTCACCTTGTTTGATCCCAAGGCGACTCTCTGGGTTAACCGTCAGACTGACTTCCGGCATTTTGAGGCACACCTGACGCAAATGGTACAAATGAGACTCATTATCATCACTGTAACGATGCCATCAATGTAGTTGAAAACAAATTTGAATTTGAATTCATACAGAACATTATCTTACATGTGACAAGGCTGGACTACCAAAATTGGAACCCATAGGAATGCACGGAACTCATGTTGGCTTCAGGGTGTACTAAAAGCCGTATACGTCATACAGGAGGGATCCAATAAACATCGGTGAAAACTGTTCAAATATAAAACAGAAAACACTCGGGCTTAACCCAAGTGCTGAAGGGCACAATCAATTGCAGGCAACGGGAAGGGATCCTTATGAATATTTTTGTTTATCAAGGAATGGTTAACCACCGAACGATATTTGTCAATTTCTTTTTTACGCACAAAAAATCCACGTGAACAATAATATTACGTCGAAGGAACTATTACGCCAGTCTCTAACAATTTATCTATAATTGCTCGGATAGCTAAGCGCTTAGGTCGAGGACAATTAATATGGCGGTCACGCACCGGGATATCATCCGTCAACGATAACTTATAAGGATGAACATCGCATTTACCAATGCGAGGAGGGATGACATCACTAAATTCCTCCTTCAACTGATTCAGGCATACTTGAAAATCAGTGGCCGAACTCGTGCCATCCAACTTAGGAGAAAACACATCCGGAACCGCGTCGACCTGCAAGCCAATCCTGATGTTCGGAGCAAACCCAAAAGACTAGTAAAATTCGTCGAGGTTAACTGATGCCCTAGTCTTGCCCAGAAATTCAAGGCTTAAAATAACGTCATGAGACAGGCGAAAAAATACCCAGAAGGGAAACGTCCATGGAAGCCTACCGATCTTAAAATGTAGGTTCACAACAACTTTACTCCAAATGATATCGCCGTTAGCGACACACAAACGTTTCTCTGACACACACATGAGACGCCCTTTGGAAATGATCGTGGTATCCAAAAGTTTTTTCAAAGAAAGAATTACTCATGACACAATGGGCAGCCCCCGTGTCAACCAAAGTCAGAAAATGTTGATCCCCACAGGTGATCAACACCGTACACTTCACAACAGTGCGCGGGACTTTACCTTTACCCTGACTGGACCCACGCTGATTTCCAGCCACGACACGTTTACCGTCCTAGGACAGGATCCACGCAGATGCCCGAGCTCGCCGCATTGAAAACATTATCTCTCAGACATGATACGCCTGCTAAGTTGACTATTTATAGCTACGTATCCCCGAGCAGCCAAATTACTGCAACGCACGGAAGATATGCGTTGCTCGACCATCTATATACTGGAAATTCGACCGGATGGCGCAGAGATACAGTCGCGGTCGACTCGTACGGCAGGTGGAAAACAAGCTCGGTATTCACAAGAGGCCACAAGGCGACCTTGTACATCTACAGCCAGCTGGCATAGCTCACGAAAGTTACGTGGAACAGATACCAGCGTGCACTGCGCACATGCTAGGNGGGGGGGGGGTATTTTGTCAACGATGACACTGACTAGTTAGGTTTCAATCATTTGTAAACATGAGGCATCACGGAATGCACAAATGGAATCAACAAACTTATACATAGGCTCACCCGGCATTTGAAATCTAAATATAAAGTCACGTTTACATTGGCGCTTAACGCGCGGGGGAAACAAAGCTTGGATCACACGGCGTTTAAAGCCCACAAAAGTACCACCTTCTAACAACATAATTTCCTCGCGAAGACAATGTAAAATAAATCCTTCATCTTAATCGCAATGGCTTTTAGGAAATTATACTCAGAACTCAAACACAAACCGGCTATTTTATTTACCGCAATAAAGAATTGCAAAATACTATCCGGAGAGACAAGGGAGACAAGAAATAATTTGTCTACTTTAGAGGCGGGCCGTTGGCGACACTCACCGGGACCACTCGTTCAGACGGTTGCGCCATTGGAAGCTGTTTACGCCAACAGCCCACCGCAGCTCGGCGTAGCTCAGCTACAGTCAAGGCTCCCACGTCGTACTCGAGGTCCAGCAACAAATTGACGAGTTCGTCTTTCTTCAAAACTAAGATCATTCCAACCTCGTCCATTGCATGCAACAAATATGAAATGCAGATATGATNAGTTCGTCTTTCTTCAAAACTAAGATCATTCCAACCTCGTCCATTGCATGCAACAAATATGAAATGCAGATATGATAAAACAATTAGCAGAGTAAGCACGGATATTATTTGTGCCAGTACACAAATAAATTAAAACGAACAACAATTTTTAAAGCTTCGATTAAGATAGAATAAGTTTACACTGGTGGCATCAAAAAAGACGGATTTAAACCTCTTAGAAATTCATTAAAGCTGACTTTCTCACACATTTCCAAAATCCAAAATTTTTCAGTAATAAAAGTTTGACAAAGAATTTACACACGTAAGATTTAATTCATAAAATTTCTCAGACGAATTGATTATAATTAAATCGTGATCAGCAATTATACTTGAATACAATAAATTGAAAAGCCTTGAAATTTGCAAAATACAAAATACGTTGACTAGAGTATTAACTTTGAACAATTAGAAAAAAATGAGGGGAGCCTAAAAAGCTTAGTAAAGCATAATTTCGTAAAATAAACACATCAAAACCTTTAACAAAATTTACATTAAAATGAAATTATCGGCGGAGGCAGTCAAATGACTCATCAAGGCTCCAGAGATTAAAAAATAAAAATAACTAATACACTTAAAATAAATTGATTAATTACGCCCAACGCGCATGTCGTAGACGCAAAGCATATTGAAAAAACTGGAGAAATTCTTGGGCAGCAAACAAACACTAAACACGACACGTTAAAAAACTGGAATACACAGCAAAGCTAGAGTTTTAGATTAAACCGAAACCAAATTTTGGCAGGAGACCAAAACCACAATTTAGAAAAAACCACCAACTCACTGCATGCCCAAGACAAACACAAACTACGCAATACAATATTAAAACATTAAAATTAACCCAACTAATAGAATACCTGCGACCACGATTCACCGTTTCATGTTGCTCAACTGCATGGGTTTCTCAGGCAACAAAGTAAATTAAAAGGTGCTTCATCAGTACCAACGTCCTACGGACGCCTAAATTAGAGTTTTAAATCATGTTGTTTCTCCTAAGACACTCCTGCGGGCGACGATCGGGCGCAGAATAGACGGTGCGCAAGTAGTGCAACAGCTTATATTAACTTGCCCCGTTAACAAAAAATTGTTACGCTCGGAGGGTGGGGAAATCAGTGAGGGGGAACAGCGGAGGAAAAAGGAGTGGAGCCGTGAGCATAGAGCAAGCCATCTCGCAGAGTCAAGAGTACTTAAAACGTTGGCGGCGTAACTCTTAACCTTTGAAGTGGAATTATAATTAATTTTGAAATATTTTCAGATCTCAGATAATATTTCAGTTGCATGTGAGTTGTAAAATGAACAGAACTAATTTGCCTAGTTCAGCTCCTATTATAGTTTTTATTGAGTTTATTTTCATTAACATCGAGTCTACCCTTTANGGGGGGGGGGGTATTTTTGAAGACTTATGAACTAAGCTTAATTGGCCGCATCTGTAATTCAGATTTCACGCTAGCGCGTTTTTTCTTATTATTGTTTTGCCTTTCAGTTATTAATAAATATCAGTTAAATTTTTTCTCCTGGTTTTATTTACGTAGATAGTAACATGACGTTACCTGATTTGTAGTTCATAATGTATTTGAAATGGTTTCCTGCTGTTGAAGTCAATGTATTTTTCTATATTGCCTGTGTTTGTCATGATCTACGTCGCTGCACGTAATAAGCATACGGAAACGCAGTACTTATTTTATTGATTTTAGGCGCTTGACCAATATACTGTTTGAACTTACACTTTTCCTTTAATTTCCATTTATTGTATAATTGATAATTATATTTCACATGTCACTGCACGGCATTAAACATATAAATAAAAACATTATAATTTATAAATATTTGCAAATATAGTTGAAGCGTAACACTGACCTTAACGTCTTTTAATTCTACCACACCAGTAAAAAAAAAAACAAATTAAAACCTATCATAGGCAGCAAGGCCAGAGAAATAAATATTAAAGCTACACTAATATCTCCTCAAAGCGAATAAATAACTGATTTAAAATATAAATTCGTTAAAGTTGTATAGATTTTTGGGTTAGTATTTTACATTTAGTACACAAGACGTATAATACCAGTCAGATATAATAATTTATGTTAGAGAATAACCATTATGCAATCTATTCTTGCTCTAAACCACAATTTAAGAGCATCGCCACGAATATGGTTTCAGCCAGAGGCCTGGACCTAGTTAAACTTCAGGAGAGGACATATATATTTCAGTGTAGCTCCCTTGATATGCAAACGGTTGACGCAACTACGCATTTTAATGACGCTGGTCAACAGAAATTTTTTTCTGTTCGAAATACCATTAAACTTGTAGATAATACTTGTAAGTACTTTTTCCTAACATAACAATTTTTAGATATCATATTTTTGTATTATGACATGTCAAATTACCGATTGTAATAGTTTTGAGAAGTACAAATAAAATCATCTAAACATTGACATAAATTTTAACAAAGTTGACTGAAAGTTCGTGCCTTAATTATTATAAAATATGGGTAGTAAAATTTATTTTACAGGAAATCGAAGACAGCTACAAATAAAAAAATATCCAAAAACATTTTCTTTTCGAGCAATTTTTAAAAATTGCAAAAAATTTTAGTGCGTGATTTTAAAGACTTCTTGAAGTAACTCGCGGTATCATATCTCAATGTGAATGATCTCATTTCGTTAAATTAGTTAGTTTTATTATTTGTTCATCACAAAAACACAAAAATTTTGATTTTGGCATTTAATTATGCAAAAAATATAAGATCTAAATTTATTTTATGTGAGGAAATGAAATATTACTTAATAATGTCTACACGTTGAACAGTAAGTCGTAGAAATATAAAATAATGAATTTCTTTAGTGATATTACTGAAATGTATTTTTAAATCGTATTGAAAACAGCAAAATATTTATTTAATATTATTTTTAAAATATTTTCTCTATTTATCGAATTTAGCAGTGTGTTTACATTGTNGAACAGTAAGTCGTAGAAATATAAAATAATGAATTTCTTTAGTGATATTACTGAAATGTATTTTTAAATCGTATTGACAACAGCAAAATATTTATTTAATATTATTTTTAAAATATTTTCTCTATTTATCGAATTTAGCAGTGTGTTTACATTGTACAACTTTGTTCGTAAAAAATTAAAGTAACGACGATGCTGGCCATTAAAATTTCAACACCAACAAGGTCACACAATGACCCCACATTAGGGGAAAGTGCAGAGCAGTGTAGGACAATAACGTAATTAGCTGCTCAGCCGAGTGACGCAACATGTGCGCCAATGGTGACACTGAAAAGCGGAGATCGTGAGCCACTGTGAGGTAGTGCCATTGTGTTTCCACACCGTTCATGTGCACATATGTGTGAAGTGAGCATGCCGCGTGGAAGAACATAACTGAACCGGTAGGTTCCGCCTTTGACCACGAAAGAAATAGTGGCCAATCAGGATTAAGATTGTCCTACCGCGAAATTGGTTCTCGTGGTGGAAGAGATGAAACCACAGAGAATCTGATACGGTATTAATGGGTCTAGGAGGGACGAGCTGAGTGAAGTACAGTAAGCCAACGGCCTCGTCGCACCAAGGACTGCGAGGACAGACGTGGCGATGACGGACCGTACAGACACATCAAACACCCTCACTCAGGAGTTCTCGCATGTGGCACATCAATCTATGTCTGCACGCATGGTGCTTCGCCGTCTGCAGCACCAGGGCATCGTGTTCAGGCGTCCATCACTGCGACTGCAACTGACTGTTTACCACAGGCGCCTGCGAGTGCAATGGTGCTTGGAACGTCGGGCTTGGAGGGACGAATGGCATGACATCGTCTTCTCTGACGAATTTCGCATGTGTTAGCAATACCACGATGGTTGCATCCATGTCTGGCGGCACCGCGGCGCACGCCTGGCCGAGTTTTGCATTATGCACCGCCGTACCGGCACAGCACCTGGAGTTGTGGTATGAAGTGCCATTGAATTCCAGCCCCGCTCGCGTTTAGTCCGCATCGCTGGTGCGCTGACCAGCAAGCAATCTTTACATCCCTGGAGGTGTTTGACCTGTTGTCCCCTATATACAGAGCCAGAGATTGGGGTCCTGTACCAACATGGCAATGCAAAAACGCATATAGCACACATCGTCCGATGGTTAAATAATGACCACCATGTTACACTTCTTCCTTGGCCAGCGCGTTCGCCCGACCTCTCACCTGTACAAAACATGTGGTCCGTGATTAGACGACGACTGGCCTGCTACAGAACACCGCAGGCACAACGGGTTAACTTCGTGCATGCATACAAGCATCATGGGAGGAGATATCCTAGACAGACATCCAAATTCCGTTCCTCCAAAATCCGCGTTGCGTCGTGTAGCAGCGGTTATTACCACCCGTAGTGAGGCCACACATTACTGATCCCCCCATGTTTTGTATGATATACCGAGTTGCAAGAATCATACTGTTGCGTATGTAAAATGGGTATTAAGCCCAATTTCTCTTGTTGCGATAGCTCATGCCCTTCTTTGTGCTGCAATTTTAATGACCAGCTGTATAATAATTGTTAATGTACGAGTTTAAATTTTTTATCTTATGTTTCTGAAAGTATTGTCTAATGATGCGGCACTTCGCTGCATTGCAGATAATAGGATCTGTTTGGTTCATTGCATGTCGAATATTCACACACAAGCGAAACAACCCCTCAACGTATTCGCTCTTGGCTAGTTCATAGAATACTTGCTGACAAAGTCACAATTAGTATGTCTGTATTTCAGTTCTGGAAACCTGACTTTCAAAAGCGAGGTTTCGCTGAAATGTTTTTACCACAATAAGAAACTCGGTTGGGATAAATTTGTGTTTCGTTTGTTTGTATTTGTCTGAAATAGTTGCAATAGCAAAATAAGGCGTTTTTGAATAGCATGTCGAAATTCAAACCACATAATATATGGACTAAGATAAACAAAACATTTTGTAGAAAGATGTTTTGAAAATGCATCTATTATTTTTTAATTTAATTTAAAGTTAGGCATAACAACGCTGGAAGTCCGCAGCATTACTACCTGTGTGAGTAACAAGTTGCATATCATGAAAGGCGAAAGGAATTCGCGTGATATTCTACACGCGAGTATATGTTTCCATCGTATCTAATATGATACTGTTAGAATTATGTAATAATTATAAAACGCATGTCTTCAGTATTTTTTGGTAACGTTTACATTAAAATATATCACAGTGCACAAAGTGTTAATAAATTCAGATTCATGTAAACGTTTATTCCTTACGTATAGGCCAAAAGTTATTCATTTATGCGAATTAATCAAAAAATGTGTATGTGTATAGAATAAAGCTATCTTCGCCGTTTTATTTGCGCATCAGCATCAAAACCAACATGGTGACGATTTGGGATTTGGTAAATTAGCAGGGACGGATAAAGAAATTGTTTGCTACACGCGAAAATTTTCCGCGGCTCCACCTCCAATTATATTACAAATCATCCTAACTACATTTTTTAATAGCTACTTTGGAACAAGATTATACATTTTTTAATTATTTTGAAATACTCAGAAAATATTTTAATTCAGGTGATGTACTGATATTAGAATAAGGCACAGTTCGTTTTATCAATTATTATATTTAAATTAATATAAATACATTGTATGTGTTGAAACAATTTTAGTGTATGCATGTGCCAAAAGTTAAAAATTGACCTTAAGATCAATAAAATATTGGGATATAATATAATGCCCAAGATATTTTATCACAGCTTCCTAGGAGCGATGAAAGTTATTGGATAATCATGTAAAGCGCGTATGAAATAGTGAATGGTATCTAGGAAAAAAAATATTGATGTCAATTATTTCCTTTATATACAGCGGCCCATGCAGCAGCATGTTTTGCTGGGCCTTAATCTGTCCCTACAAATTAGCATTTAGTAAGTTTCGTTACATGCTATAGTCGTTTCCAAACTCGTATGGTAATTTAGGGTATTGGAAATTTAGGGTGTTGAATTCGAGCGACACTGAGCAGCACTCCTACAGTTCAATTTTGGAACTGCATTACTCGCCTCGATATTTATTTGTTACTGAAAAAATAATGATAGTTTAGAAGTATTTTCTCTCAGATAATTAGAAAATAGTTAAATTTAATCGTTAAGACGTGAAATAAGACGTAAACGATATCAGGCAATTTTGAGGAGGTATTTGGGGATTAAGCGTGTTACTACAACGCAGTAACTTTCGACCTTAAATCCTCAAATATTTAGGGCATAAACTTCAACACGTTGTCGATTTAGTAACCGAAATAATGGTCTTGTAGCGGTTTCGGATATGGTTCGTAAACTAAAAATTATACTACCAGATACGTCACCATTTTATAGGGTCACATGACAATTTAGCACAAGATCATTCAGTTCTAGACACTAATAAAAGTAACGTATCAGGTATATCATTTAGTGGCGTTACTATTAAACTGACCCGTATTTTTTTTTTTGTTACGCAGGTGTGCTCTGACTTACGAGGTGGAATTCTCGCAGCAGGTGGCGCTCCCACACTTCCGCCGGCTGAACTATGGGCACTTATACTTGCTGTCGTACCACTATGCCGCGCCACTATCGCCATATCAAGGCGCAACAGGCAAGTATATGTGAATCTATATTCCTTTGCAAGCACGTGCCACCAACGCTATTGTACTATGGAAATGTTACGCAATGCGAGAAATCCGAAACACAAAATCAAGAACAGAATTCCAACTACTTAATATATTTTGATGTGGTTAGATTTGTTGACATTATATTTGAATAGTGCAGCAAAAGTTGGTACAGGCTATAGTTTTCAACTTAAGAATTGCCAACTTTTTTGCAAAAAAATTGTGATAAATCATAAAATCGGTAAATTTGCCAAAAATATTGCTTTAAATGTATTAAATATAATTATTTACAACTATGTCATATTGAAATTTATATAACTATCTCATTTGAAAAAAAAATTCTTTTTTAACCCCAAATTTTAACAGGATATAAAAAAATATATTAAATTTTTTTTATTTTATTACTATAAAGTTTTACATAATACATTTTTACACATTTTTAAATAATCATTTTGCACATGTACCGACTAAATTTGTGGTAAAAAAAAAAAACTGTCGACATAGGCCCATAGTCGCTCATGCGTCCTCGGCTAGTTCTGGATCTAAGTGAAAGTCGGACGCTGTGTTCATTCAAATATTTTATGTCAGCTTTTGTTTTAATTTGTTAAACTAATAGATTAGAGAACGATCGCCAATTTAGCATTTTTGGCCACAAATAAAACTGTGCACGCAACAATATTTTTCTGTTGCATATGCAGAATTTGCTGCATGAAGTATGTGACTCAACATGTGATGTTCTGGGGCGAACTACACGTCCTTTTTGACCACGTTAATTGAATTTCCCATGACATCACGAATTTCTACTATTGCTATAGGCCTACAATTGGTTGAAAAACCACGGTTTCAATCAGTTTTTTAAGCTGGCGGGTAGTTGACGAAATTTCGCCATTTGTCTGAATGGAAATAAAAGGATCATGGAAGACAGTTTCAATTAGCCTAATTTTAAATAGCCAACAAATACACCATGTGTAACACCAGTGCAGGGCTACCATGTTCGTTTCATTGTTCGTCCTATATCTCACGACACTGCACTCAGGAGAAATGGCGAACAGTTGGATAAACCCAATATCGATACTCAAATTTTTGGGTAAAGTCATTATTAGAAAAATTAAAATTTAAACATTTTTTTTGCACAAAATAATTCTATGACTTATAAAAATTATGCTCTACTTGACAGCGAAACTTTATTATATACCACCTGTGAGTTATTTTTTAAATGATTGTTACTAAACAAACGTTGGCTTAAAGACGGATTCACACGTTCGCAAACTACATCGAGCAGACAGAGCCGATTGTACCAGCAACCAATCAGGGCGCTTCTCGCCACTTCGGCGTTATACGCGTTGTCTGCCCTGAAAAAGTTGGGCCGATTTCAACTTTTCAGCGCCTAGACCATGCAGACAACGCCAATACTACCCTAAATTCAGTGCGTCGTGGTCAAGGCGAGCAAAATGGCTACCAACGAAGACTGATCCTTCCTACATGGTACATACACGATGACAACAAATCGTGTCGTAAAGAGCAGTGGCGCAGATGCAATACCACGAAATTCCAAATCACAAGTGATATGAACCAGCGAAGAAGTTGTATATTACACTAAAGAGCCCAAAAAACTGGTATAGGCATGCGTATGCAAATAACAGAGGTATGGAACCAATCAGAGTAACGCGATGCGGACGGCAGCGCCTATATAAGACAACAAGGGTCTGGAAAAGTTGCTAGATCGGTTACTGCTGCTACAATGGCAGGTTATCAAGATTTAAGTGAGTTTGAACGTGGTGTTATAGTCGGCGCACGAGAGATGGGACATAGCATCTCCGAGGTAGCGATAAAATGTGGATTTTCGCGTACGACCATTTCACAAGTGTACCGTGAATATCGGGAATCCGGTAAAACATCAAATCTTCGACATCGCTGCGGCTGGAAAAAGATCGTGAACGAACGGGACAAACGACGACTGACGAGAATCATTAAACGTGACAGACTTGCAACCCTTTCACAAATTGGCGCAGATTTCAATGCCTCCTGCATACCTTCAGACAATAGTCGAGTCCATGCCACGTCGTCTTGCGGTACTTATGCGTGCTCGCGGGGGCCCTACACGATATTGTGCAGGTGTACCAGTTTTTTTGGCTCTTCAGTGTAACTTGATGTTTATATTATAGACATTCCGCAGTTTAAATAAGTACATAATAACGATATACTAAAATACTTTATCTGTGAATTAATTATACTTACACATTCATTGCGAACACGTCTTCCATCGTGAATAATCCGAAAGAAAGACTATCTTTGTGTGATACGTCGATGGGAATAGTTTCGCGGGCTGCTCTGTGAGTGCTAACAAAAAGCGAAATAATGCAAAGATTCCTTTTATAATCTTGTTTAATATTATTGTTGTTAAAGCATTGTAAGTTATGTTTTCAATTTGGACATATAGTAAGAAATAGTTTACTTGTAGACCTACAGAAAATGTTATTAAACGGAGTTCTGGTACGCTATTTGTGGAGTAAGCCTTTCTTATTTAAATATTCACATGTTCACATAGCACTGGTGGAAAAATATTTCGTTGTACTAATTCTATGTATTTGCGAATATATGGTGGGTATGCCCTCATCATTTTGTTTTATTTTCTGACAGTTTTTCGATGGAGGAAGAAACTTGAGTACGCTTAGTTTTTCGTGTGTTTTGTTGAACTTCACAAGTTTCGCACCACCAGTATCTGAGGAATTACGAGATTTTTTTGTTGCAATTTCAACATATTTCATAGTTATTACTACATTAATAATATTGTTAGAATGCGCGATTTAAAATTGAAACTTTGTTGTAATTATTTAAAATTAATTACAATTTCTATCTAGTGGTGATTGTGAAAACGTCACGAATTTGAAGTTTGCAGAATTGGCGAGATGGCGTAGCCTCTTGCTGAACGAAGAGTTTATTTGTGCCCTTGAAAAGTGCAGCCCGGATGTGACGTCACATTGCCACTGTCCGAATTCACAGCAAGGGCACATTTTGCACCCTAGAGTGTCCCCTTCAGCCAGAGGGAACCAGCAGCATGTCCTTTTCGAGCCCTAGATAGTTTTCCGATGTGCAAATGTTTGAAATGTTTAATTTATTTGTGTTTTTTTTTGTGTTTGCAACACTGTATGGCCACGTAAAAAACTTGCAAACGTTACAGAGACAAATGAAACTCGCATAGGTCGAAATTAGACAGAATAAAACTCGAGATGGAAACGAACACAGGTGTCCGAATTCACAATCGAATATTTTTCACGAAGGGAACAAGGGTTCGTGAAACGGGAAGGGTTCAAGGGCAAGTGATCAAGGGCATATTGCACTGAAATCGAACACAGCCTATGTTTGTCACCGCTATGTGAAGTTACGTTATAAAATATGCGACACGAGTTGCATGCCTAAGTTTACTATCTTTTTGTTGGACAGGATGCTCGTTCGTTTTAATATTTATTCCGATTGAGGCCGCAATTTTATCGAAATAACCTAACTAACATAAATATATGAGGTTAAATACTACAGTTCTTTACCCCCAGTGTTAAACAGTCGCGGCAAAATACGTAATATGTTATATCTTGAAAAACACATGTGTATTAATAATCTTAAGTAATCACCATAAGAGCTATCATTAATGCAGGCATTGTTAAAAAGTCATAAAGCCGACCTAACTACGGCCATTGGCCTAAGTTGTAAATAATTTACACTTTTTGCTTCCTGAATTATGCCAGCATTCTTTGAAAAACTGAAAAATGTTAACGAACATTTGACATTTGACACGTGGAAGTGACGTGGCAGTGTATTTGTTTACATAGGACGGAAAAATGCGTAATCGGTACCCGAACATAGAACTTTAGCAGGGCTTCAGAAAAGTGTGAACTTGCCGAGAATGAACTTTATATGACCGTCGGCGTCAACGGTCTTCGAATGCCCTTACAAAAATCACGCAAATCGTGTCACCAGATGGAAGCAACAACCACGTATTGTGGAAAGTTCGGGCCTTCAAAATGTTCACAAATAATGAAGACAAAAAGAGTTCTAGAAAAATGGAAATGAAGTACAATTCCACCAAAATTTGTTTTGCTACCGTACAAGATCAACGTTTCAAATGAAAATTTCAGCTAGCATACAACTTAAAACGAAATTTTAGGAAACAAAATACTTGTAATAAAGAAGCTGGCTACGAAAGAAAATGAACACAAAGCAAATTTTTGGACATTTTAAAAATATAATGGCTGTGTTTGAGAAAGCCGTTTAAAGATTTCCGATGTTGTTTTAATACAAGACTAATAAAGGAACTTCACACTCGTGATGCGCGACTTTCGACTCGTCTTGTAACTGAAATGCTATTAATTGTAAATATTCATATACTGTGGCTGAAATGAGGCATGGTTGATTGCAGATCCTGCGGCAGGGGTGTACAGAGTGCGGGCAGTGGACTTATGGGGCAGGGCTGGCCAGTACTCAACGCCTCTACCGTACCCTGGTTCAGACAATCTCTAAAAAAATCAGATCATCCGACCGACGGTGCTCAACAGTCGTCGGACCATGCAGCTTTGCTTCGCCAAGGTGATTTAAACGAAGAGAGATTCTCAATAAACAGCATCACCTAATAAAAAAAAGAGAAAAATGTGTTTCTTACCGGTTGTATTTTTCTTGTTCTTGTCCCTAAACTGTTATCAGTGGATAACGGATACTCTTGTCTGGGCAAAATAAAGTGTATACTATAAAATGGAAAAATATCTGTTACGTTCTACATGCCCTTACTTGAAGAAACGATACATACAAAACATAATTCTTCCCATCTGAAGTGGGAATACTGAATCTTACAAGAACGTGGTAAAAGAGAGTTTTGGCGTCCCTGTGATACAGCGCTTTTTTTATACCATAAGCATAAAACATATATTTTTTTTTACTTTGAAAAGACAGAGTTAAATGTACAAAGGAAAATTTATTCGTTCCTTTGTTCCCAACTCGCAGTGCGACCGAATAAAGAGTTCCAAACATTCAGAATTTCGGAACATCAGATACATCATCATAAAACCAGTAGTCATAAAGCTAGGGATTAAAACAACGTCGTGTAAACTATATAATACATCGTTTAACATGTAGGGAGAGGCTGTTAATGAAACGTTCACAAACGAATTTCGGCTGTTAATATTTTTTTATGATAAGCCGTGGTTAAATTTTTTTACTCCATAATTTGATAATCAAATTTAACATAAGTATAAATATTATATTGAAACGATAAATTGGGAAACGAGCTTTTGAATGATTGATAGATTAATGAAATTTTGCTTGTGCCATGCATATCGTTACAAAAGCTTTTAATCCGATAATGCGGAGGGGACGTGTAATAGTGTGCTCTCACACACCTCCCCCCTTTTTTTTTTACTGTCTCACACACGTGCATACAAAACACACACTCTCCCTCTCTTCCAAAAACACCGAAACGACAGGTTGAAATAAATTATTTTATCATTACCTGGTACAAAGGTCAGCAAATGATGCCGTCCATTTTCCTCGGTAAACCCTCAACGTGGTATGAATAAATGCCATAAGGGTAGACAGCCAGATAAACGGCATCGGTAAAAAAAAGATGTTGAGATATCACAAGCAAGATACGGTGCAAAAGGGCGTTGCTTTACATCAAGGATTTCCAACATGACGATCGCGCAACTACCAGCCAGTACCTTCACGAGAGCTACCAAGCTAGGATGCAACAACTACCAGGCTAGGACCTTACAATTACTAGATAAGGTCACAACAGAATATACTTCTACAGTGCTTGTAACTTGCAATCATTAAACCTGAATCTGACTTCCGGCAAATCAGAATGACAAGCCCCAGTACCTTTCTCTTATTGTGCAGGTGGCGATGAAATCATAGTCAAAAAGCTGCTCATTTTTTTGGAGTTTATGGAGTAATAAGTAGTAAGCTTATGTCGATTCGGGGGAATGCATCAAGCATCAGGATCCAGGATCCATCCGCCATCTTAGTAGGCGCGGTCAGCAGCCATGTTAGTTCGTGCCGTCCGCCTTATTGGTAGGCAGCCAGGGCTCGATACCATGTTGGATGTTCGTATCCATCATCCCTAAAAACAATTTTAATAAAAAAATTGTTTAAATAAAAATTATTTTAAACAAAATATTATATATTAAAAAAAGTTTGTTTTTGCCACCTTGGATTTAAAATAATTATATCAGTTTAGAGTGTCGTCGCAAATCAAAATTCCATTAAATAAAAAAATTATTTTATAAAAATTGCGTAAATATACCGGCCGTCACTTTGCTACCCAGTGCATTGGGGGACAAATTGATCACCATCCTTCATCACAAAAACCCGTATCCCAAAAAAATGTAAATCATTTCGGTCCGCTAACTCAGATAGTTATTGATATTCTCAGAAAAAAACAAATGTAGAGTGTGTCATCGCTGCGATTGTAGAAAAGTTATCGTTTCAGCAGACTATAAATTGTGGGTACAAAGATTGAGTCTTAGTACACACGTGCGCGAGCACTGTCGAGAGCAGCTGCCACGATGGAGCAAGGCCAGGTGTCAGTCATGAGTTATCCGTTACGAGCGGTGCTAGCCTTCAGTCACAAACCATCTCTAAAATTTCCATAACGAAGCAGGGCTTGCGCATAGACCAGGTAAGGTGGTTATCACTTCGACAAGCATAATGTTGCGTTGAGTACACGAAGTGGGTGCCTGTCAGGGTCGCAGTCAGCTCTTTAAGTTATGCTGTCGCAGCGACACCACACATGCCTAGCAGCGGCGCAGTGTCTTACTGTTACGCTGATGTAGCAGCTCCATGTTACCGAGTCGCACGAGGGTGCGAGGAGTGGCTGATGGGGGGACTCCCCACAGAATCCCCCGTGACACCACCGTATATCCCCTCAACCCCTCAGCCACCCTTAGCACCCTCTCTTCCACTGCTACCCTCACATGCCCTCACCATTTTCATTTCCCCAATCAACCCCACCAACAACCCCTCACCTCCCCTCACCTACTCGCCATACCCCATCACCCCCTCAATCACCCCCATCAACCACCCTTTCAACCCTCCACACCAACACCCTTCAAAGTGAAAAAAAAACAGCTGCTGGTCCTGCGCAGAAATATGTTAATAAAACAGAAACAATATTCTGCCCTTCCCCGAAACTCGTCATTGGTTCCCCTCACCTTCCCACCTCCCCCACAGATCCATCTACCAATAAAATAACCGCATCTATGCACCAAACTATTACCAAACTATTTACCTATGTACCGATCGAATACCAGTTCGTATTATTTACCTATGTATCATTTCACCACCAGATAGTATAATGCAGTTGATTGCCTCCACTCCTCCCTCCTAGATCTCAAAATCCAATAAAACCACCCCATGCTTGAGACGAAATAGTTCAGAGCAGAGAGAACGATGTGGGAGGGAAATGGCCCAGCGCGAAATACGATGTTAACTCATGGAAGCTCTGTTGAAGACTGATCTCGATCGATCCAAGTCATTGTTGGGGGGAGGGGGGGGATGGAGCACCGAACTGTATATAAGATGAAGCATCCACGGTTTACCATCTTTCTGCATTATAGTACAGACAGTAAGCACTCACTTTTATTTAATTATAGTGAAATAACGCGAGCAGACAGACAACTGCCGCTGCAGTCCGTGCCACCTGGACACAGAGACTGTGCATGGTTTTATCACGAAAGTAGGTGGGGGCATGCGAGTGTAGTACGCTAGCCACAGTTAGTTGAAGGGTGGGGTGTTGGCAGGGGTGCACAGTGCTCAGTATGTGTAATGATAATAGCTACCGTGTGGCCTTAGATGTTGCGAATAACTTGCATATTAAAATATTTGTGTGTTAAAAAAAACTGATGAAATTTCTTTTAATCAGATGCACGCACATGCCGAAGGAAACAGAAGTTACTTACTAATGAGCTATAGGAATTTACTTTTCTCGGTAAATTAAAAATCGCCAATGATAATATGTAATAAATATTTAAAATTAAAAAGTCCGCAATTTAAAGTAATAAATCCTGTTTTTATCTAATATAAAACACAGCTTTGGAAAAACTCTGCTGTTTGCAATCTGGATTGTTTTCCGAGCTGCGTCGTGAAAATGAAGTGAATTTGTTTTCGTATTTCAACATGCTGAACGTGTTTCATTTGCATATGCGGATGCTATTATAGAGTAATGCTGCTCTTTTGAATATGTTTATCTCATAGACAGGAAAGGCGATTGCAGGAAACAGAAAAAAAAACTTTATAGGCAGGAACCATAAATATCATGGCACTTCGATTGGCTGGCGCATAAAAAAATATATTATAATAAAGTTTAACGCCACATTACATACAGACGCGAGCTATAGGTATTGAATTACAAACCATAATGCCATATATGTTGTAGACAATCCTTAGCGCAGTTTGTATGAACAGTCCTTGAATTAACAGTCGCGCACCGGCTGACTACTGACGTGATGCGACACCGGTATCTGACCGGCCTGAGGTGGCATGGGGAGGGGTAGGGTGTACGAACGGAAGTGAGGTGGGCATTGCATTAAGTGTCTACATGGTCCTCTGCAAACGTGCACAAGTATATGTCGTCTATGTGCTGACTGGAGCAAATGACGATTTTTACAGCAAAATAACTGTTCTCACAAGGTGCGTGTGTCAACAAAACAAATTCAATTTAACTTATACAAGAAACAAAAGCTTATAATAAGTGCACATGCGTGCTAACACACACGTATACACATGCACATAGGTGTCGTAGCTCGTGGTTCTGCACGCACAGCGACGAGGGTTCAACATTGTAGACACGCGCGCGCGCACTAAACTTCGTTTTAAGATAGACATACAATATCCGCCGACCGTTTGATTGCAGATGGGTAGCTAGCAACGAAAACAAAATTCCGTGAATACATTCGTTTTTAACATTATTACAGTTTTTCCTCTCTCACAGCCAAATCGTGTATTTGTGCGCAGACACTAACATATCACGCAGTATTTGGGATGCATTTGCTTTTCCCAGACACCAAAAAAATTATATATAGTAATATGTTATTTAGTATCCAAAAACTTTAGAGTAGTCACCAAGTGTTCTAAAGTTAAAGTTGTCCCATACAATCAGGTGGTGGAATGATACATAGGTGAATAATACGAACTGGTATTGGATTGGTACATATGGGCATAGTTAGGCGCATAGATGCGGTTATTTTATTAGTTGATGGATCTGTGGAAAATAAGGGAAGGATAGGGATACCAATGACTAGTTTCAGTGACGGGCGAAATATGGTTTCTATTTTATTAATATATTTCTGCACAGGACCGGCAGTTGTTTTTTCATTTTGAAGAGGGTTGGTGAGGGGTTTTGAGGGGTGTCAATGGGCAATGAGGGGTTTAAGAGGGTCTGAGGCGTGGTTATAGGTTATGGTGAGGGGGACGATAGGGTTTCTGAGGAGGGGTGAGGGGTGTAATGGGTGGTGATGGTTGCAATGGAAAGAAGGGGTTGATGGGGTGAGTCTGTGGGGAATTCTAGGGGGGGAGGGGAGGTTCCCTGCACGCCACTCCCCGCTACCGCGTGTGACTCGGTAACAGGGAGCCACTACATCAGCTTAACAGTAAGACACTGGGTCGCTGCTAGGCATGCACGGTTTCGCTACGACAGCATAACTTAAAGAGCTGACTGGGACCCTGTCAGGCACATGCTTCGTGTACTCAGCGCAACATTATGCTTGTCGTAGCGATAAACACATGACCTGGTCTCTGCACAAGCACTGTTTCGTTATGGAATATTTAGAGACGGTTTGTGACTGACACCCGGCCTTGCTGCGCTATACGGCAATAGGGTACAGGGTTGGGAGCTGGGAAATCACCACCGCCATATTTTTTCCGGCCGCAGTCTTGTTTCTAATTACTCATTATGTCACACATGCTCTACTCGCTCGACTACCATCTTGTCTGCCATCTTGTTTACCAGCTGTCATCTTGTCTACCATCTTGTTTCCCCAATTACTCATCTTCGTTCGACCTTAGTCACTTTCACTCCACCCCACCATCTTGGATTTCATTTTATCATGCTCTATCATTCAATGTCAACCATCACGTCATCATGCTCTGTTATTCCTTTTCATCTTAGTCACACTCTGATTACTCATTCTGTCGCTTGTTCTCCACTCCATTACTCACCTTCGTTCGACCCCGCCATCTTGAATTTGGTCTATTGCAGGAAGTTATCTTTGTTGGACTTGCAAAAATTTTTCATTTAGTCACCTTTGTTCCAATTCATGTCGGGACTTGGAATATTTTTAACCTTGCATTGGCCTTAGAGAAATTCCTACTTTGTGCAGGACTTGAAAAATTTTCTCTTGATTAGGGGACTTACAATATTTCATATGTGTATGGGTGTTGCCACTCACACTGAACTTACAAAAATTTTTATACCCTATGTTGAACATGGAATATTTCCCATCCTGTGTAAGACATACCACTCATGTCGGGACTTGTAAATTTATTCTCACACCCCTTCTTTCCTATCACTACACACAATTCCTTAATCATGCATAACAATTCAGAAAAATCAAACCTAACCTTATTTAACCAACATCACTTAACCTAGCATAACCTAACTTAACATAATGCAATCTAACTTAACCTAACTCAAACTCACCTAACATAACTTCACCTATCCTAACTTCTCCTAACCTAACTTCACCTATCCTAACTTCTCCTAACCTAACTTCACTTAACCTAACTTCACTTAACCTAACATAACTTTACTTAACCTAACATAGCCTAACCTTACATAACCTAACTTCACTTAACCTATCCATCATGTAGGACTTGTAGTCACCTTCGCTGTCCACTAAAGTGGATATCTGTCGCATGTGCGCCACACACACTTGTGTAGGAATTTGAATATCTTTCGCCTCATATAAGACTCTGAATATTTTGTTTCATGAAGCCACTAATTTCTCTTCTTCACTTGACATCCACAGCATTTAACCTAACCTAACCACCACATATTCCTTTCACTCTAGACATCACCAGACCAAGTCATGAATTTTACATGTCTGTAAGAACTAACAATATTTGTTTTTCATTTAGGTACCACATGTAGAACCTTTCCTTCCTACTCTCATATTTCATAGTATTTCTGTTTGTGTATATCTTGTCAAATGACTCTTGCATCTGATGCCATTTAAGAAAAATTTATGACAGAATTTTTATGAAATAAGATTTTTTTATAAAAGTACTTATTTATACAAAAATATATACATGTTCAAGATAAATAAAATATTATAATCTCTTCACTTCGGAATATTCTTCTTGCTCTGTTAGTCAGCTTTGATTATGCCCCAGATGCTGTCCATGATGATGGCATGACGTTTCCTCAGAAGTCTGATGATACAGTCTTCATGTCCTGGAAAGAATCTCATAACACTTTCCACAACTATCTCATAAAGTTCTTGTAGGAGCTGGTGGATTTCTGCATTCCTTTCTTCACTGTAGTCTTTTGATGGTGTAGGTGGCAATCCCACGCCCTTATCGTTCCAAAGTAGAGGACTCGATACTCTATTGCCGAGTGATGAACGTTTTGAGCTGGATGCAGGTCGCACATCTGGACATGCTGCAGTTTCCGGAGAGCAAGGAACTTCACTGTCTAACTTTTTCACCCTCTCTTCTTCGCTGGCGAGACGTAGAGCTCGAGCATCTTGAGTGAAATGAAGCTTGTCTACAACTGCATCTGTATTTCTATGCCTGGCATATTTTCCATCTTCGAAGATAAAGAAATGAATAAGCAACCTCAATGAGTAAAAACTGTGTAAACACACATGTTTCAACATGCCATGGCACAGTATTAGCTCTATTTGTATGTAATGTCTGGCATTGGAATCCACGAGTCATGACTTGAATAAAAGCCAAGCCACTGTACCAAAACTTTATTTACTTTGATTCGCTAAACTTATTCGATTAAATAATTATGTGAATGCTTTGTCTTTAATACTTCCTCACTATAACAGCCACCTCGGATAGGATGGCATCTCATATATTCTATTTAATATGTTCGTGATTCGTAATGGCGTAGCATACAACTTTTAAAATTTCCATGCTCCAGTTCGCCATATACCCTTTAGCAAATATGCTTCAATGCCTAGATATACTAACATAGTCTCCAACCTTTGCCTTGGGCCTGAGCAGGTCCAGTTTCTTGTCGTTGCGAAAAACAGTGCAAGGCAACGAGTCATTAATTTTAAAATCAACAGGTTTCATTTCAGTGGTGCAGTGCACTGCATAACTGTATTCACATACAAGCTGAGGGAAAATTCCCAGCCACTTGTAATTTCCTCGTGCAATAATTTCTCGCCACATTTTTTCTTTCAGCATTCTATTAAAACATTCAACGATCCCAGCCTTAATAATTCCACCATGCATTGAGTAATGGTTGATTCTATGTTTGTCATTAAGGATAGAAATGAAGGATTGTAATATTCCTAGCCGAGATCTGTTTCCACATTTTTAGGCATTCCTTTGTCGCTCAAAGCCACTTTTATTGCATTAGTCACATCTTTCCTAGTTTTTGCCTTACAGGTATTGTCTAAGCATACTTAGTTAAGCAATCAATGGCTGTAGTAATGTATTTGAATCCTTTATTCACTCTCGCATATGGTATCATTTCCACCAAGTAAACCTGGCAAAGATCTCTTAAACCAAACACAAGTACTTTGCATCTCTGTTAATTACATATTACAGGCGTATGCAGTTCTCGTGTGATTTCAGCATGAAACATTATTGTATGTAACCATCCTCCCGCAACTATTTTAAAATGGCAGTGATTTTGTTTATGTTCGAATTGTTGCCAGCCCTCTGGGAAGCATGGAGTAACTGCAAATGGTCCACTAATTCATTCGGGTCGTTGCAGTATGTGTAATCCACACACTGTCCGTTTACAATTTTATTCTTCATTTCCAGACCGCTGCCAGACACACCTCTTATCTCTGGAAACAGCCGAGACACAGTGCTAAATTCGAGTGATTTTTATCTTTATATGCTTTGGTCGCAGGATCGTTATTCTTGAAGTGGGCACTCGTAAGTGCTAGCAAACATTTATACTGCTGTAAGACTTTGTTGGACCTAATTCTTTATTAAACAATAATACATAAAAATTTAGGACTTCCATGATTGGTCACATCACCAATTTGAATATTGTCTTTTGGGAGGAAAAGTATTTCCTTGTTACCCATAAATCATCTCTGTTTGCGATGGTATACTCCACATATCTTATCATTAATCTTAAGCGAGTAGGCAGAAAAATATTGTTCAACTGCAATGCTCTGATTGTTCGAATTAATTTTTTTTCTGAGCCCACACAGTCAAATGCAGGTCGTCTTCATCAACTTGATTTTCTTCTGTTTGATTCGTAGTCATGGGTTCCGTCTTTACTTTCGTCGTCATTGTCGCAGGTCTCAAGTAATCCAGATATGAAATAACTGGACTGAATATATTTTTTTCTCCATCTCTTGCTCCAATTTGGTTTGTTTCTTTAATAAATGTTTCGCACGCACTTTGGATAATTCGGTATAATTCCTCTGCGACGTCAATTGTACTGATTACAAACACAATGTGCAACATACTTGTATATCCTTTCTATATATCGGAGGCTTAGAGTTTGGTTCAGTGGGCCTGCGTTTAGCTGACACAACTAGGGCAGGAGGCAGATTCAACGTTAGTTACTCATCTTCTTTGGGCCGAAAATACTAGACTGGATTCTCGAAATTTAACCAGCATATTTTTTTCATGTTTTCAAATTTTTCTTCACGGACAATATTCTTTAACACAGTCTCAAGTTTGTTTTTAGTTAACTGCTATTCGATAATACTTTTAATTACATTTTCGATTTTTGCATTGAAACTGTTCCAAGCAGTCATTATCTCTTCTCTTAGTTATTTCACTTGCTGCGATACTTTATCCGCCGAGGCTTGGAGTAAAGTCAAAATGGTTGAAGTCTTTGTATTTATTTACGACATATTAACTGCATCACCACTGTTTTGTGGCTTACCTATGCTCTTAAGAAGTTTCCTTTCGGACTTTGCAGTGTCCGTCTGCCTTAACTATGAGACAGTCATTCTCCTCAGGATATTTTATCTCGCCTATGTGACCAAATTTCAGTATTATGTGGCTCATCATATCTTACTTATGTACTATCACAAACTGTTCAAATCCAAGTCTGTACCTACTACTATATAGGGGAAAATCTTTAACTATAACAAGGGATCCATGCGTTTTTTTTCCAACAGCTTGCACACACATCTTTAAATTTATCAAAAGTCATATCTGTATTATACTGATCGGAGTAAAAATGCCTCAAGTTTAAGCCGTCCACACGAAATAAAACTATCATGTCTGCATTGTCGCGATGTAACTGTTTGGGTATATGAGAATAAGTCTGGCAAATGTAAAATGAATCTACTGTCGCATGTCTAGCCATACAAAAATATTATTGTGTGATTTTCTGTTTCTCACATGCTACATAAACAAAAATAATTACAGAATCGGGTAAAACTTTGCTTGAAGGCCCGACCTTGTCATTATCACTAAATGGAAAAAATCCTATACCATCTTCAGCTCTTAGAATATATGCCAAGCGTCGGTATTTCGGCTGCTTTAGGGATTTCGAGTACACATTGTCAAAACGTAAATCATTCGGCTCTTCAATTAAGTTTATCATCACACATGTTTTCCCGCAATTCAACGGTCCTGAAATAAGAAAACGAATGGTGTTTGGTAGCAGGGGGACCATGTTGCGACTCGCGAGCTATATTAACATCTCTACCTGTAATTCGCACAGGAAGACAAATGTCCTATTGGACAATTTTCAAAATATCACTCCTTGTAAACTGCCTCTGGCAAAGTTTGCATTTAAATGACACTCTCGAAGTTTTCATCCCGCAGATTGTGGCTTCATGTCCTAAAACATTGCGCGAGGCTGTAAAAACTTTACCACAGAAACGACTCCTTGAAAATGTAACTTTCTTCGAGGTAACACACTTCATCCTGTCACAGGAGATGTTTACTGTTCCGTGGTCTGTACAAGACTGACTGAAAATGTTTCTAAGTGCATACCTTACAAGTTTTAGTTTACATGATAATTTTTATTGTACCGTTTAAATTTTTTTTTTGCAAAAGTACGTATTATGATAATAGAGGTGACATAACATTCTAGACTCAGTATGTTGTTATACTACCTCGTAGAGGTAAGATCGTACGTGAACTCGCGAACACTCTTATAAACAACTTGCCATTTGAACTTCATATACCAGGCTACAATTAGTGGGCCGGGAAAAAAGCTGAAGAAACGTTTGGCCAGAGGCGACCGAGGCATTAACGCATTGGACGAAGCCTGCAACGAGCACGACATAGTTTATGCTAGTAGTAATAGATTGGAAGACAGACATGCTGCCGACGAAGTTCTAGTCAACATGTCAAAGAAAATCGTGTAATCACCCCAGACCAAGTTTGGGGAACGGCTGGCTGCTTGGACTGTTTCCAAGATCATGAAAACCAAATTAAGAGGGGTATGTGTCTGCGAACGAAGTGCAGCAAATCATCTCCAACCACCATGCGAATGGTATTGAGAAAAGAAAAAAAACCAAAGTGCAGTACATGACGAACGAAGTTCAGCAAAAGGAAGACTCGAACATAAACTTCAAAGAAGGTTGGTGGTTTCCTACCGTTAACCCTGCCGGCACTCGAAGTTCTCTTTTGTCTAATTGGTGGAGCAAGCGGTATTACCCGAGCAGCAAACACTGCCAAAAATAAAAACCGTCAGTTGGAAGCAGCTGTTCGTCACAATCACATGATGGAGGCTGTAGCAAGTTGCTCAAAAAACGGAAAAGGACGGTACTTAATACCGTACTACGTGGGAGGTGAAATAAGAAGCAAGGGGAAGAAGAAATCATAAAGTAATTACCCAGTTAACCACTTACAAAAATTGATTTGGAAAAGTTTGCCTGTAAATTATATATTCTGTATTTTCGAGGTGTGTTTATGCGAGATAATTTACCTCACAAGCCCCAGTGAAATGAATCGGCCATTATAAATTTAGATTCGGGCAAAGGACGCGGAACACAGTCGGTAGCCTACAATAAATTTGGAAATAGAGTAAGTATTATGAGAGTTTCTGTAATATGCGGCCACCATTACAATTGCGCGATTATTTGCATGGTAGAACAGATCCAGACTGTTTCCAAACACTTGGAACTGTGGTCACTTGTGTCTGTGCTTTCTTTCAAAGTAGTGGCACCACCCAAGTCTATTACTTGGATCCTTATGGGTAAAAACTCGGAACTTCGGGCCGTGCATTTCCGGCCTATATAACTAGATGGATTGTAGAGCATTGCCCTAATTGATTTCCAAACTTATTTCTCGGTACCAAACACTGACGAGTCAAACTGTAAGTTTTGCTACATCAATAATAATAGTATCGAAGAAATAACTGTGCCAACAGACTCATACGATATAAATAATATAGCATCATACATCAAGAAAACATTGGGACCTGATGTAATATTTTACTGCGAGGGAAGCTTAACAATTTGAAAAGCGAAATTATGTGTAGTCACAGTATCGATTTTACCAAAAACGATACCCTCGTAACCACGCTGGGCTTCGAACATAAGATATACGACGAGTGTGGTAAACTACACGAATCCACACTACATATAAATGTAATGCCTGTGAATGTTATAAGAGTAGATAGTAATTTGATCAGTGGCTCATTTCTGAATGGCAGGCCTAGCAATATTTTACATGAGTTTTGTGTGGTAGTCCCTCCTGGGTTCAAGATTGTGGAAATACCGAAATCGCTCATTTATACTCCTGTGGAAGCTTCAAGTATCCAGGAATTCGTTATTCGCATAGTTGATAAAGAAATATGGCTGATTAACTTTAGAGGTGAAGAAATTACACTGTGCTTACACTTGAAGAGAGATAGGACTGAATTTTAGAACTAAAGTCTATTAAGCACGGCTCACCACACGACAAACAGTCAGTACTTTGTAAGCTGTCAAAGCGTTAAACACATGCTAACCTAAACTAATTGAGAAGTTTCGGCTACAATGTCTGTAAGAATGGATCAAGAAAGACTGAACGTGGAAGAAGACATTAGCTATGAAGATGCAATTACGAAAACATAAATTCACTCATATTCGCCATATATGCCAGGACCTTACTTGCTCTCATCTGAAGTCCGGATCCCGGTACAAAATCAGGACATTTACACTGTGCCATGCAGCTGATACTTACAGTTCAGAGGAATGTTCATGCAGGCCGGAAATGCTGTTGTCGCAACCACCAAGATTGTTAGAAATGGTATACTGCACTTGATAAAATAAATATCTTATGAATTTAATAGAATTCAACTCGACCAGACCAGAGACATGAGCATAACAGCTACCATGGAAAATTGTCTTTCCCTCACACATAACCAACTGTCCGCAGCAAAAATGGCTGGATGTAGTATCAAAGATGATTATGTGTTACCAGTATATGCTGGTGGAAGATTTGAAGCATGTGTCCCGCTAGAAATGTTGTTGAGATATGCAGAAAACTACAAGGATATCATAATTTACTTGAAGCAAAAGTTGGTCATCGTGTTGGCCGACACGCAGACGAATGCGATTCTGAAAACTTCTGAAAATCCATATGCAGTTACACTAGCAATACATATGATCAAGTGGCTACTACCACATATACAGGTAAATACATCCGAGCATATAAAATTACTTAAATTTGTGGAGAAAGGCAGAAATATAGATATTGTATTTCGTTCATGGAGCCTGGAAACATACCCAAGCCTGCCACAGTCTCAAAACATGAACTGGAGTATTAAGTCTAGTTTTGCTGCAGAGAAACCTTGGTTCATTATGGTAGCATTTCAAACCGGCAAGCAGAATGCTATCAATGCAGACAGTTCAAAGTTTGACCATGTGAAAATCAATAATGTCAAAGTATTTCTTAACTTGGAATCGTATGCTTACTTGGACATGAACACCGACTTTATTAATGGAGCTTTCATGTTTGCTTATAAAATGTATGCGCAATATCATCAATAATATTATGGACACTCTCCATCGCCGACATTAAGCCCGGATGAATTCAAGAATATTGCTCCTCTCATTGTGTTTGACGTGAGCAGGCAGGACGATCGCATTAATACAGGCGTGATAGACTGTAAAATCGAGATTACCACCGTTGACAACGTACCAGATGGTACACATGCCTATGCTCTCAAAATACATGACCGCCTGGCTACATACAATGTCCGATACAAAGTTGTTAAAATACTGACAAAGTGTACCAGACTAGTTCAGTTGCTCTTCAGCCACCGTCATGTTCACAAGTATCCAGAGGTTCTCCTCGCAAGTTGGATTCGTCATAACAGAAATCAGTGCAGCTCGTGTCGATGGCAGAGCACGGTCAGTCGCAAGTTATGGCATCCATTTCTATGGCATCTGCTGGACCAGAGAAGAAAAACCACGAACAAATGGGTTACGAAACATTTTCACGGACTTTATTGGCAAGACTGTGATGTGGACTTTGATAACATAAGAACTTCACTTACAGAAATTTTTGGAAAAGAAGTAGTGGTATTTGTGGCAGGACACGAACAGAAATGCTGGCTGTGTATATACTTGCCTGAAAAAAATAGAATATGTGATTTAGAAACCCAGTATGAGTGCCAATCTTAACAAAATTTGTAGATGATATACAGGAACCTGGATCATAGCTGTAGTGCTTGCAAGTAGGATTTGAAATGTCGATGGAATGTCATGGTAGTGAGAAAATTAAGTTTGGACAATGAGTCATATGCTGATGACGAAACTGATGATGAAATACAGTATAAGTCATGCATGAACAGGGCCTGATGGAATGGAGATGTGGAAGAGGAGGAGGCCCTGGTGATCCGAGCACTGCGGGGGTGAATGCTACACCACAATTTTGAACCATGGAAGTACAACTTGGAAGACAATGTGTTCACCGCTTACCTGCCATGTGTACACTGCATCTGGAATCTGAGTTGACAGCCTCAGCAACCTACAGTCTTCAGTGAGTCATCAAGCAAGATTTTTGAAATGCGTGACTGTGTACTGTTAAAGCCAGAACTCGTAGAAAAATATGAACATTATTTTATTGGCTACAGAAGGGTAAGTTTCACACCAAGATTTGAGTTCAAGCATGTCCAAGTATGTGATGGCGAAAATCATCCCAGAGGATATTACGACTTTAATGATGTCTTCCATGCGAAACCATTCTTTGTTACAATTATGATAGATGTGCAATCTTTTATCTCAGACCGAACAGTGAGCTGCCTACAAGTGGAGATGACCTTGTCATACATGCTGAAGAAGAATTTGTTAACGAAACACGAGGTGGCAAAGTGGCTGAATATGAAATGGAACATATAGAAATTGTTCGCTGGACTGAACAGTGTACTGGAACTGAACATACGACCATTTTACATGAAGGAAGAAGTGTTTGGACATTACCATGCTCACCTATCATCTGTTGGCTATATAAGTAAAGGCAGTAATGAACTATAATTTAATTATATCTGAACTATGGATTCAGAAACATTTAGTATGGAATCTAGAAGCAGGACAGTGACTCAGCCTACAGTGACTCATACTCCAGTGACTCAACCAGCAGTGAAGATGATGAAATAATTTGCCAGAGGAAATGTATGATGGCATGCTGTGATGTCATCAGCATGATCCTGTCACTGATAAGATTAAGTAATCTAAGAACAAATGCAGTCAAAACCTGCTAGATGTCAGTTAGCATTCGACCAAGCAACAGGGAAAGCGTCCATACAGTCAACCACAATGTGCACATGAAACCCGGTATACGAAGTGTTGGGTAGTTGTACTGGTCTGGAGGTGTGCTGAAGAGCTATGAAGAATTCCGTGATGGTAATCTACACTGGTTGTGTGCCAGGAATCCTACAATTACAAGCTATGCCAGCAAGTCATTGAATGTAGTAAGGCCTTTCATTACTCGCTGCTGTGTATATTACATGAGAGAAGATACAAAGCTGTCTAAGGTTGAACGGATGTGAGTAATTGGAAACAAGATGGCGGACAAGATGGTGGGATAGAGTGAAGGCGACTAAGGTCGAACGAAGGTCAGTAATTGAAAAAAAAACAAGATGGTAGACAAGATAGCAGCAAGTAAACAAGATGCCACCGGACAAGATGGTAGTCGAGCGAGTGGAGCATGTCTGACAGAATGAGTAATTGGAAACAAGATGGCGGCTGGAAACAAGATGGTGGACAAGAAGGCAGCCAGAAACAAGATTGTTGACAAGGTGGTGGTCGAAAACAAGATGGTTGCCGTGGCTCCCCGGCTTCTGACCCTGGACCCTGTTCCCGTAGGCCCTATTTCCTTCTACTAACAACGCATCCAATAATGTGTTTCCTACATCACATCTAACAAAAACTCAACTTCCATCTCTGACCAAATATTTCTTTGTACCTTCTTAGCTATTTCTTTTTCGCCTCGCTATACTTCCAGAACGAGTCTAACATCGTATAAACCAACTAACGATTCAATATGGCGACCAGTCGTTTAATTTCACTCCGATGGGTTTTTAGAGCAAATTTTTCTATCCGGATTCTATACTCCAGTCCACCTTGGCATCTGGACTTGATATATTACTCCACTCTTACTTCAGTCCGCTCCGTATCTGTTTATACTAACGTTTCAATCGGGATTCTTCAGTCCACACCAGGTTCAATCCCGATTGAAATTTTACTCTAAATGCTGGTTTCACCGATTTAGTGCCATTATGATTATTTGAGGTTTAGATTGTTCACGCTCCAGCTCTCTACTGTTCGCCAATAACCGTGGTTTATTTATTTGGGATATCAGACTGCCTGTTAGGTGATTGATTACGAACAAGATCCATCACAATTATGTACCTGACTTTCTAGAACCTCGGTGTCCAATGCAGTTTATAACAATAAACTCTGTACAGAATAGAGACGTGTACTGTTAGTATGATCCTCTGACTTCGAACTGCAGGTAAAACATGGATGTATGTGCCTGTTTAGATGTACGTTTAAGTAGCGGATTGGTTTTGGGAACGCCCAACTCCCTAAGCCATGCGGGTATTTCTCAGACTTTAAAGTATTGTGAGCTACTGAGTTCTTCTCCTACTTCTCCCGGCGATGAATCCCAAATACTATCATAAGCTCAGTTTTACTAAAATATTGAAAAAGTTTTTATAATAAACTCTTGAACTTAAAGCACTTCAATTTTTTAAACAGTAATATGGTTGTGCTGAGTATTTACTACCTACCTAAAGTGTGCTCCAAATAATGAAAGTGCTTGACTTCACCTTATCCCAAAACTCAAGATTACTAAAAATTGCTAAACATCAAAAAATATTCTCAATCCCTTGTCTTTCCCGTGGATCTGGCAGTTATTTAAGTTAAGTTATTCAGTGATTTCCAACAATAATGCAATATCCTGAAGCCAGACCAGATGTAAAACTTCAGGCTAGCGTGAACTCATTCTCTACTCAACCAGCGTTCATCATAGTGAATGAAGTAGTAGGTCCCCACATTGACAATCCAGTTAATAATGTAGTGCTTAGAGCAAACACTTCTACAGAGCTATCACTTTGCTGACAATTTTCCCCTTAAGATTCATAGCGTAATTCAGTTTTCAAAACTTTTCAAACTGTGCCTGTTGCTGGAACATTTCATGTTGTGATTAAATATACTTATTGAAATAACACATAGTATCTTATTTCAATGTGAATTATATCATTTTGGTGAGTTAGTTAGTTTTCATTATTTGTACCAAAAATATTGAAATTGTAATTTTGACATGCTATTATGCAAAAAAAATGTGGTGTAAAATTTTTTTATGCGAGGAAATAGTACATGTAGGTAGTGTTTACAAGTTGAACAGCATTTCGCACAAATGTAAAATAACGATTCCTAAAGGGCGCTGCGTCTGGCTGGAGGTGTTACGTGTGCAAGGCCTAGAAGCGTGGGAGCACTAAGGGCGACCAGGGTACGCATATAGAATGTCTAGTCGTATTTATGCACAAGGCACAGTGCACTTTGACATCGGCTCGCCTCACATGATTTTGAGTGGTGATCCTATCATTTTATGGGTAATAATACAGATAAAGGCATTTCCCTCATGCTTTGTTAAGTAGCCTGTACTGCGAGTTTCATACTAAAATACGATTGGAAAACAATTACATTTACTTTCTTCTTTAAAATAAATAAAAATAAGCGTTACAAACGTAAATATACAAGAGAAACTAGTATTAATCATTTCTAAACTACTGAACCTCTACTCCATAATTTGGGGGTCTGGGCAGACGGTAGCCCTAATTTCGGTAAGGTAATCTTCCTTGCACTTAATATGAAAATATCTTATTTATTCTCGTAAATTTGGCTAATATTATACAAGATGCAACATGTTTCACTTGCAAACAAACTATTAAGTTGTAACGCAAAAGCATATGTGTACCAGCCGATGGCACAGTGCAGTGCAGCCTACCTTTCACTAGCCACCGAAAACCTCTTCAAGCTATCAGTAGCTTGCAATGGACGGTGTTGCAGCCGATGATTTAGTGCGGAACCATCTAGCTTATCGGCATAAATGGCTGGTGGTAGGAGGGTGGGAGACGTTAATAAGCATCTGTAATGAGCTTCCCTCCCTTTCCAAGTATTTATTTTCTCGATTTTCTTCAACAGCTCCACAAACCGCCCTCTTGTACAAAATTTTTAATTTCTAGCGACTGTGTGTAGCCAGCTTCTAGTCCGTTTTTGTTCTGGGAAATACTGAGACGCCTGGGCGTCTCTCCTAAGCATCTTACGCGCCACGACCGAAAAATTTCCGCATCCCTGTGGAAATAATAACGTGCAGCCTGAAAAGGGGACATTATGGTGATACTTTACCTTAAATTGACGTTGAAATTTTCGTTTGCTGACTTGTGAACCTCTACATCCTTACCGGAAAACGACCACCGACGCCGTCAAATAGGCCTCCCGTCTAGTAGTTACCCGGCAGCCTGCCGTCTTCGTGCACGTGAAAATTAATACTGCCGGGCGCAATGAGTGTCGCCCCTAGAGCCGCCATAAGGGTGGTCACGTGATTCATGACGTCAATGTACGAGAACGAAGAAAATGAAAAAATAAAAGACTGTTTTTGGTTCCTGCATATGCGTCAATTTAAATGAAGCGTTTAGATTGAGTATGATGCCATATGTATGCCTTGGTAGAGAGGTGTTTAAATTATGATGTATAAAATGGCTAGGCTGGGGCCGTCTCGGGGTATTCGGTTTCTGTCTGCGGCATCATGCACTTATGATAATATTGTGTTAAGAGGCCCTTCTGGTCACTGTTAATATGGGAATTTTTGCGGTCCATATTTTGTGTTAGGGTTTCATTACGGAAAATTATATAAGCATTATTGCCTGTTTTATTGCTTTTTATTGTAAAGTATTGAAGTTTTTAATGTGCCATACATTTTGAGTAACAATGTGGTTTTGGATAGTATGCAGTTGCCATAAGTTTTGGTTATGATCATGTGAGCAACTTTTATATATTTCTTTGTAACTAGCTGACCCGACAGTCGTTGCCCTGTCAATTTATACAAAATATATATAGATACAAGATATATAGATAGATAATTTTATTTAGGATTTAATGTTGAGACCAGGTTGCATAGTACCCATATTTTAATATTACAAACATTTACAAAAAATAAGTAATGAGTTCATCGCAACGCTTGGTGATGAACGATATTTTTTGTCTTTCCGTTCGGAGAGAAAATGAATAGCGCCGATGGTTTACCTACTCTCGAGCACGCCACGTACAACTGCTCGTGAGAAAAACATGGCAATTCAAGGTTTATTCCACAGACTTCTAACGATTGGCCTTGCGATTTATTAATCGTCATTGCGAATGCAAGACGAACAGGAAACTGGACACACTTAAATTGAAACGCTAAATCGGTTGGAATCAGTGGTATTCTTGGAATCAGAACATCCTCGCCTTTGAACTTTCCTATGATTATCGTTGCTTCAATCACGTTGTTCATCAGCTTCTTAACAGAGAGTCTTGTTCCATTATATAGTTTCGGTTGGTTCAGATTGCGTAATATGATTATCACCGAGTCGACCTTCAGCTGCAAATTGTGCGGTGGCATTCCTGGCAAATTGAATGAATTCAGAAATTCAATTGTATAATTGAAGACCTCATATGGATCGGTAATTGAATCGATCGACTTAAATGAATGCAGTTGGCCAGCGATTTGACTTTGAATTTTTATGTTTAAATCGTCTACGTCCTTATTTCTCGCTGCCAAAATAGCTCGTTCGCTCAACCAAACATGGTTTTTGTAATTTGCACCCAATATTAGGGAACAATTTCGTGATCAATTCTTCTTTTGACATTGTGAATTGACAAAAATTATGTGGAAACAAAATGAGGCCAGTGGAAGCGTCAATCGGAATTTTTCCGTTGCCAATGTCTAATAATTTTGTGGAAAACACTTCCACCGATTCGTCATTTTGTAACGCGACTCGCATATTCGTTGTTAACTTGAGAGTTTTCACGTATCTCCACAAATTCGATGACTTCAAGCAAGCGTTTATTTAATCAGCAGCTGTTGATATTGGAATGACTGGCAGCGTTTGCCGAAAATCGCCAGCCAGCAGAATCATCGTACCTCCAAAGAGGTCCTGATTATTGCGCAAATCTTTCAACGTTCGATCGAGTGCCTCCAATGCTCGTTTGTGCGCCATCGTACATTCATCCCAAATTATTATTTTGCTGTTCTGTAGTACTTTCGCCATTGCTGAATTTTTGGCAATGTTGCCCGTCGGTTCATCTATCGTTTGCAAATTCAGTGGCAGTTTGAGCGCTGAATGGGTTGTTCGTCCTCCTTCTAACAATGTGGCAGCGATCCCTGATGATGCTACGGCCAGCGCTATTTGACATTGTGCGCGAATCGAATCTAAAATCAATGAAATTAGGAACGTTTTGCCAGTTCTGCCAGGTGCATAGAGGAAAAATATTCCTCCATAGCCGTCGTTGATTGCTATCATCAATGTATCATACGCGATTTTCTGCTACTGATTCAAAAGTGGGACCTTTGTTCGTACTGATTGACTCAAAGCATCTCGATCGTATTGCCGTTCTCGTTCAAATTCTCTATTGAATGCATAGTGCATGGGGCGATTCGGCACTGGCATTCCTAATTCGTGCAACATCTTGCCGGACATCATCAGGCACAAATTCTCTATAGAAATCAACGCCTCATTGTGGATCTCCGCGTTAAAGTCAAGTTCAGGATTCGCTGTTGTTGTACGCACTCGATGCAAAATGTATCAGCCGTATTGGCTTTGCATTTGTTTCATAAATTAAGTGGGTTAGATGGAAAACACGTTGAAAAGATGATGGCAAAAAGTGATCTAATTTGATTCGCAGTAGACGAAATAACAGCATCAGCAAGTGTATGATCCAAATGAATGTCATCTTCGAGCAAATGTAAACGCTGACACGCTTCTCGATATGTTGCGCACAACTCACCATTGACAGATTGTAGAAATTCAAATGAAATCGGTCTACGAACATTAACCAATAACAAACGCAGGTAAAAACATTCGTCATTGCTCGGATGAACTGTGTAAATACGCATCAATGCATCGGTTGAATATACATTCACATATCCAGGAACAGGCTTTCCGTCCTTATTCTTGACTTTCAACGTTATCGTTCTGCCGTTAACCTCTGCAGAGCGACGACGATACAGGGGGTAACCGTCATTACCTGTGATTCTGACAGCCAACAAAGCACACGGATAACGTTTGGAGCATTTGTTTTCGACCATACACTGTGATTCCCGGTTGTGATTGCCACATGGTACATGCATTTCATACAACTCTGGATCTACTTACGTATCAGGAATTTCTGCGCAAATGATGGCGTCAATTTCATCCGGTGTTATTTTCTCGACCACCCATAGGAGAATATGCGCATGAGGCAGTCCACTTTTTCTGCCCCTCCACAGAGTACATCCAACATCGCAAGTCTCCAAAGACATGATACTTCACAATGAAGTCCTTGAGTGCATTGAGTTTCTGCTTGAATACTCGTGCTGTAATGTCGTGACGATCGCCGGATGATTTACCGGGTAGTAACAGCTGTGTGATTTCGATCCATTTTGGGTTGCATGTAAAAGTGATGAATAAGTCTGGTCGACCGTATTGGCGCACGTATGTAATCGCATCTTGCGCGTATTCGTGCATGTGCCTCGGACTTCCAACATACGTCGCTGGCAAAATGGTAATTCGGCCGACATTGTTTGCATTTCCATCTACATTCATGGCATCATGCAGATGGATGTATTCTCCCGAACGCAATTTTTCGTCTCGATTTTGACATACATATCACCGATGAACTGATGAAACAGTCTGCGGCATTTCAATATGTGATTGTCCTCGTTTCGACGAATCATCAAACGGTAGGCATAACAATTCATCGAGCTGACCTTTTTATTTGTTTCTTGACCTGTTAATGGATTAATCATCTTGATCAAAAAATGGTATCCATCCTCTCCTCGGCAAAATATCAGCGGGTATTGTAATGTATCATATGAATGATGGGTTTCGTTGATACGCTGAAGGTTATTACCATCACGCCGTCGAATCACAATATCACGAGACTCCAAATTCTCGCCAACAACCACAATGGCAACTTCATTCAACGTCGGTGCATTGAAGCGTCTTCCATGTTCGCCTGCTGGTCTTTTGTCTGCTTTGCTCACTATTTTGTTATCATCCGAAGGCATCATTTCTGGTGCGCTTTTGAACAATGTAACTAATTCATTGTGTTCATGTAAGAGTTTTTGCAGTTGTGCAATAATCTATCGCTTTACCGCACGACTGATGGCACAACACTGATTGATTTCATCATCAGAATTTCCAAGGAAATGAACCTGAAGAAATTTGTGATAATCATTCACTGGCGGCAACAATGCTCCTGCACGATGGTGAATTTGTCCTTGAATCTGTAAAATGAAAACAAATTCTTTATTGAAACGTTGTGAATTGTTGATTTTTTTTTGGTTTATATTATGTGTGTTGTAGACGAAAATGAATTTACCTTAAAAGTTGGGCTGAAACCTTAACTTAAAAGTTGTGCTGAAACCTCGTTCCTCAGTTATATTCGCTCCAAATGATGTAATTTGGAAGATACTGTTGTATTTTTGTATATTCTGCAAAAAAAATGCTTCGATTGAGGTTCTTGGCCAGAAAGCAATGATGCTAGTGGCTCTGGGGCAGAATCAATTGTGGTAATTTGACCTTTCCGCTCGTACTACATAATCCTGGTGGTTCATGTCGAAACCTCAAAGCATTGCAATGTTGACAAACAGTGCTCATGGTCCCAAAGTAGACCGACACATCCGTGGTGTAATCGATTGTTGGATCGTATCTGAACGCCAAACGTTCATATCGAATTGTTACGTTCGGCCGTCTGTTTTGTCGACGTTCCAAATTATTGTTTACTTTATCTCCAACTGAGCGAGTCGAACTTGACTGTCTCCATTATTCCGGAGTCATAATTGATCGCGTTTGAGAAATTCTTATTATATTTGCCTCCAAACGCTGTCTACGCTCTTCATCAGTCTCATTGACTCGACGATCATGCATTTCTTTTGCGTTACGCGTACGCCGACCGATATTTCGACGCCTTATAGGTGGCATTTTTTCAGAGACACCAAAATAATCCTTTCAACACACCACGGATAACAACGCAATATTCTTTTTCGTTAAACAAAGAAAATATAATGATATTATTTTGCAAAATGTCACACTTTTTTTTTGTTCTAAAAACATGTGACAGCAGAACTTTCAAACTGTGCCTCATTTCACGTAATGAAATTCTTGAACATAAAGATTTCATATAATACCATGCAATTTTCCGACTTTTCCCGTGGATTTTACAAAAATTTTCTTCCATGCAAATCTTGCCCTGGCAATTACGAACACAATAAAAAAGAAATCAGCCAAATCGGTCGTGCCGTTCTCAAGTGAAACTCCGTCATACATGTGGCAATTGATGTGTATATATATATATTTATGTATACATATATATATATATATAATCACGTTTGAGGCACATATTTTGTAATAATTAATACCGCTTTTTGATATAATTTTATACCAATTTGTATTAAAGTAAAGGGGTTGTTAAAAATGTTATTGTACCTGAAATACCACTATACTCTGAAAGTTGTATCTTTGAAATGTCGTACTACATAAAATTCAATTAATGAACTTTTCTTGTTTTCATTGGGTGTGTGATAGGATTCCTGTGGCAAAGTATCCCAGATTTTCCACCTTGCCTTAAACTTTATCTGGTTTTTAATTGATAAGAATTTTGAGATGTTTAAGAGCAATATTTTTAATCAATATTTTCTTATAAGTTTGCCATCTGCTGAGTTTTTCGTGGTTGTTGGACTCGGAGCAGTTGAGGTGTTGGAACTTGCACACATGGGGGCCGGTGACAATATCCTGGGGCCTCAATACAATGCATTTTAGATGCTGATTATATTTTTCAGGACAACTTTTAAGAAAGTATTGTCACATTCCTTTGCTATTTCACATCGGTTTAAGTATGCTTGGGTATTATTCATTAGGATCTCTCAAATACGGACTATAATTTTACTCTAGGGATGGGAAAAATTAATTTTTTTGCACATACAGCAGAAAAGGAACTTGTTTTTCTTTATTAGGTTAGTGTAAAGGGAATAAGGGAATATAATTTTATTTGTTTTCTCTTTAGAATGCCATCGTCAGTTACAGGAAATATTCTCACCGTATGCATTTCTTTTCATTTGAAATATAAAAACTATAACGTACGTTTTTTTCGTAATTGCAAAATTATCACTTGTTTCTGAGTTATGCAAATTATTCATATAGGCTAACTCAGTGCAGTGCATATCTACACATCACTCCGTTCCCAGTAGAGCCTGTGGCGGTGAAGTGGTTAGACTACTCGCCTACCACCAAGGGTTCACTTCTTGGCGAGGTCACTCCCGGATTTTCGCACGTGGGAAACGTGCCGGACGATGCCGCTGGTCAACGAGTTTCCTCGAGGATCTCCCGTTTTCACTGCCCTTTCATTCCGGCGCTGCTCCATGCTCACATAGTTTCACTATAATCGGTCATCAACAGCTCGATGTTAAGAGCTGCCCAAATCTCTTCACTCACTTAAGTCACTCACTCCGTTACCCAGAGAGCATAGCTCCAATATGGTGTAGTCGTGCGTCCTCGGTGAGGTTCCACTTCGTACTGAGGCACTCGCTCTCAGAAACACCCCCGACATGGACGAAGTGCTATTCTCACACCTGTCTGTCAGCGACAGTGACAGAGCTGTGTCGCCTCTCACTTCGCCAACCCATCACTAGGACGGGGTTTTCTCCCCTCCAGATCTCCTCTAGAATGCGAAGTATCAACCAAATACAACACGAATCCAACCTCGATTGATCAGTCACCACAAAAACCAACTAGAGAGGTAAACCGATTATCCCATTGTAGTATTTGCTATCCACGAAACTTGTGGGTTTTACAGCGGCTTGTCCTATAATGCGGGATTTGGATTTATTGACATTCAAATCGAATTTTTGGGCCCTAAGTGACAAACTTTGGCTCACATGGGCAGATATTTTGGTACCGAAGACACCAGTAGCACGAGGACCCATCTTTTGTTAATGTCAAGTGTGGCACGAAGAACCAGATGGCCAAGTAATCAGGATGAGGCTACATAAGGCGAATCACCTGACCATTCCAAAGTCATTTCAATTGCCCTGCGACCGCCTTTCTTATTAACGAGTTGTCATAATCATCTGTTTTGCCTCCCGCCCTCCGTTTCTCCTTTGGGTCGTAGTCGGCACATGTCATTCTCTTGTTGGGACGAGGTTCAATTGTTACTATGCAGTTGTGAGCCGGTAATCCAGGAAAGAATTTATGACGTCTTTTGTCCCGTGTTTTGAAAGTAGAGAGCCCGCTTGCAAACGGGGAGGTAGTGTAATTTATAGTTTTATCTAAGACATACGTGTGTGAGACGATTTCCCTGTGACCTAAGATTGAGAAAATGCGTCAGATTTTCATCTTATATATTCTAGTAATTGATTCAGTTCATAATAAGTATTGGAAGCTGTTCGGACTAAAATTTTACTTTGGACACTAACAAGTTTACCGCTGTTCAAAAGTAATTTAAAACGAATATAAAAAAAAACAAGAAAGAGGATTTTTCATTAAAGTTGGTGTTTATCTGTGCAGTAATTTCTGATATCATAAACGTCTGTGCTATGTTTTAAGTTAACGCATTGGTGAACAAGGCTAAGTGCTAAGTAAAGGCTTCTCTGGTTCAACTGGGTTCCAGATGATCTACCCGGTGATAAAATTCCAAGCCATGCCATGTGTGAGTGTGTTTGTGTGAGTAATCATCGTCAGTTCGGTCTACTCGCCACAAAACTGTGACGGCGATCGAGGATTTATGGCACAAACCGTACTCCAAATAAATGAGCCTAAGATAAAGAGAGAGATAAGGAGAGAAAAGAAAACTCTTATTTTAAAAATGTACACAGCAGTAGTCTCCAGAATAGCTTGTCTCTGAAATGCTCCACGTTTTGTCTCTACTTGCTATCGTTAATAATAGAAGGGAGGCTGTCTTTGTTGCAGCTGCGCGAAGGTAAAGTCGTCGGAGATGAACGTTCCTCTTCAACGGTCTCTGCTTCCCACTCCCTAGACGTGAAGAGATCCACGCGAATCTCCGTCCTCCAGACAGGAAGCCTCTCCACCTTCCCCACACACCCCAGTCATCTCCCGACCCACGGCTTCAATGACCATTCCAACCCCTCCCTCCGTAGAGTTTCGGAGTGTGGAAATGGAAGAATGGGACACTGACCAACCCCTCGTGCAGCTGACAGCCACCTTCTGCTCCCGTGAGTCCTTTTCGACGGAAAGAAGAGCTGGGGTGGTACCTTCAGACACGCCATGGTTGACTCCTTCCCCATTCTTGCTTCTATAAGCAACTCGCCCCGTCTGAAATCATTCCGCTGTCAACGAGACGGTAGTCACAATCAACCTACTTGCATTTAAATTTTCCTAACACTATAAAATTGTAATAGGTAGTTTCACCAACTTACCAGTAGGGTATCGCTTGTGTCATAGTATTGTGAGTACATCTAAAAGCTTGACGTTATCACTAAAGGATGCCAAGTCGCTGACGTGACTGAGTTATTACCGAGTTGTTTGGAGCTCATTACCTATGTAATCGTCGTCTTCAGTTTTCTTGCACATTACGTGCGACAGCGATACAATACAGTCACATCACACGAGTACGTAACAATACTGCGAACAATACCGCGAAATCCAGCTGAATACGCCAGAAAAATATTAGAAAGACATTCGGCGTTCAGCGTCTGGCAACCCAATTCCCAGCAGGCAGCCCAGCCAATAGGGAACATTCGCACCATGAAATACTCGATCCCACACAAGACCTGTTCCTAGAGCCTAGCGCAACTAATTAGAGATTGGGTACACCCACATCAAGGGAACTGCCACGCCATTTCGTCCCTATGTACTTATATACTCTGTAGTCACATCGTACAACTTATCAGATAGTTCTTCCTCTTTGCTACCAGTAAGAGAAGATAACGTACTTTTCTCGTGGAAAATATAATCAGGAACATTGAGAGGAAGGATTGTTGAAGTCAATAAAGTAAATGTTTAGTGAGCCTAACTAACCAGTAGTTGTTGCCAAATACACTGTTAATGTTCTCGCTGGACGTGGTAGCTACGGGGTCACACACTTTTATAGCGAAGAGACCGGACCAGTGATGGCTAACACCTAGTTCCCGCAATGACTCAGGTTTTGAGCCGTAGACTAAAAATGACGTAGACCCATTATCAATACAAATGTCAAAATCACATGGTCAGCAACGATGAACGTGTACGTTTATACCTTAATTTTCACATGATAAGCTTTTATATGAATAAAATATCTTAGCCAATTTGAATTCAATTTAATTGCACAAAAATTGGTAAACGGATGTATACGAACATTTCAAAGTACGTGTTTAAGTAAATTGTGTTCTAACCTCAAATATTGTCCATGTAGTTTTGGTTGAAAAACAATTTTAATTTTGGGACTCGGGTGCGCGCTTTATCCATTTTCCCTCTACGGTTTGAGCACCGAAGTCAGTTGGTTTGCAGGCCATCATAGCCAGACTTTCCTGTCGTCTTTAGTCTGCCGGTGTACTGCGCAACGTAAAACCCAAACAATATTGAAATTGCTAACAAAGCAAAATCAAACGAACAAAGCAGCAAAATGATATTTGTCAACCAACTATAGAGTAAATGAACTGAATATTTTTGTTGGTGCAGCAAAATATGCGTCCAAACAATTTATCCGTTGATTGGTTGGCAAAAGTAGAAAAAAAAGTTACATTGATCCAAACACTTTTCTCGGTGACTTGTTAGCAGTTATGGTTTTTTAATGTTCTCGGCTTTAATGCCCCCCCGGCTCTCAATTGGAGGAGTGAACTTACTCCATACCATGTGCATTTTTAAAACCTACACCATAGTATCTACTTATTACTTAAGTATTTTATTTCATCCCCTAGATCTTAAATGTTTTCATACTGAAAACACCAAAATAAAGACAATTCCTCTTCCGCGCTGAAGTATTTCACCCCATGTCCGCAGCTTTCATATTTAAAATGATAAAAGATAAAGAAAAATAAAGCTAAACCCGGTAACATAACGCACTAACGTTACCCCTTTATTCATAAACTTAATATTTCTAAAGCAAATATTCCCTCAAAAAATCAGAACCCTTTGAGAGTCAAATTATATTATTATCATTTTAAGTTTAGCGCTTGAAAAAAAAATATTAAGCAAAAATGTGGGTACGTTATTGAAATATGGCTTGTAGAGTGCCCACGAAGGGTATTTTTGAAGAAGTTTTAAACTGATGGGTATGTGTCAAAGGCTTCAATACTTCAATACTTCTCGTATTATATTTATAAAAAATATAATTTTTCTAAAGTTTTGGATATAAACATAAGTAACTAGCATACTTATTCATCTTTTGATGCAGTTTAATCGCAGGCTCGTGAGACATAGATGTCAAGCTAAGGTAAAATATACATAATACCAGCCGGTTTAATAAACTACTTAAAACACTTGTAGTTTCTTTGTCTGGCTGTCTGCCAACATTAATACCTTCTTGTCTCGCAGTCTTTTATCGAAACACGTTAATTTTTTTATGTTCATTACAGTGAATCAATTTATTAAATTCAATACTGTGAAATCGAACGTGATGATTCCATGTGTATTGTTCGACGATGGTATCTTCAATACTTCCTTTGTTTCCGAAATTATGTCATTTATTATCGATAATAGTGATTATAATCAATATGGAATGGAAGATATGGGTAGTGGTAGGTTGGTTGCCGAATATATGTTTAGGTTAACATCGGTAGGATTTAATTGTTATTAAAACATACTCGTATATATCGTTATGGACAGTCATAAATATTAAAAAATAAAAATATGACTGCATACTAAGCTGTTTAGATTGCGACGGTTGTCACATCATTTGAAAACACCTACACATCAGAAACGGCGTTATGAGCTACGCTTCACGTGGATGGAGACAGACGGACACGTCGCACTTTCCTGTGTGGTGGCTCAAGCGGGCCCCGTTGTCCGGGGTTGCTGCTTGGCAGAGCGTCGAAACTCATATGCGGTGCGGAGCCGTGTACCGTTTCCTTGAATGGAAATATTTGGCAACTCTTAACATCGAGGTCTTGAGAGCCGATGCGGTTGAAGTCAGGTGAGTATGGAGCAGCGCCAGAATGTAAGGATGGGGAAAATGGGAGATCCCCGAGGAAATCCGCTGACCAGTGGCAACGTCCGGCACAATACCTACATGCGAAAATTCGGGAGTGACACCACTGGTAATCGAACCCGGTTCGCCAAAGTGGGAGGTGAGTAGTCTGACCACTACACCACCGTGGCCCCTATTTCCTTGAAGCATCATTATTTCCCTTCATTTCCCCTCTGCTGAAGACTGTGGTGTTGGCTTGCGTTGCGTATGGGACGTCATGAAGAGACCACCTTCGATGTTGTAGAAGCGAGGACTATATTATCCGATCTTTCAGAAACATTTCATGTTGGGCGTTGGATAATACACTTTTGTTTGTGAAAATTGCAAAACCCAGAAAGAATGGCCCGAATGAATCCAAACTCGCAGAATGTGTAGAACAGTGTACCAGCAATAAGTGATTACGATTGTAGATATATGGCGTACACGTAGGCCCAGCAGTGCCCTATTTTGTTTGACCGGAAAAGTCAGACGTCAAGCTCAGTCAGTGAAGAACCGTCAAACGAAGTGGAAGCAAGTGTCAGTATGTCTCGTCGACGTCAACGGGCGACATATCAGCATGTTAGTGCATTCGAACGGGGCATAATGATCGGTCTCCGGGAAACGGGTTTGTCATACCGTGACATTTCGACTTGTACAGGGCATGTTGCTACTACAGTGTTGCGTGTGTGGAACCAGTGGATAGAAGAGGGTCGTACGCAGCGACGAGCGGGTACTGAACCACGCAATGTGACCACAGCACGGGATGACCTCCATCTTAACCTCATGGCAATAATGGACCTTACAGTTTCGTCCACAGTGTTTGCTCGACACTGGAGCGCTGCAACGGGTGTGAATTAACTCATAAAATTATACAAACCACAAAATTAAAATGTTTATTAAACTCGCTGCCTTTGTTATTACATTTTACCGAGCATTTACAAATTTTGTTGTATCATTATATGGTTAGCTTCGTTAACTGCATCCCCACAATTTTTTAATATTATAAACTTATTACAACACATTATTCCATTAACTTTAACTCAGTTTTATTAGTATCAAACATATTACATTACTGGTTATACGTATAACACAGTTTTAAAATGGAAGTATTAATTTATCTTGAAGGACCAAATAGTTACGGTTTTATTTGTTGCACCTCACACTCACATCTAAAGAAAATTGAAGGCTAGTAGTTAATACTGTATATCATATGATTGGCCCTTCGTGGGGGATTGAGCAGTTGGACAACAGTAGGCAAGTGCGCCAATTTAACTGTTGCCCAACACTGCGATAGGGCCTACTTTGTATTTCCGCAGCAGGATCTACTATAGCAAACACTTTCTGTAATGTGGACCACTGACTCACCAGGTACAATCTTCATATGTTTCAGGGGTTTTAATGGTAAATTCTGTTTTTTCTGTTGAGTTGTATTTCAAAGCCAACTTATTTGTGAATAGCCTTTCTAGTATATGGCACAGTACATTATCAGGATTTCTCCCTCCAACTGTAGCAAGTTTCTTCCTCCAACTACAGTAAATGTGGTTTTATATGTAAGGGACAAAGTGTAATATTACCTAGAGGCCTGTGTCAATGCAAAAAAAAAACACATCACAGCAGTAATGCATGCATGCTATTGTAAATTTGCTGTGAAATGAATATTTCTCGAAGCCCTTCATTTATGAACAATATGTGTCTCCTGCTGCATGTGAAAAAAAAACCACTGCCAAGTGGCTTTTAATTTTCAAGCACGATGTTGGTATTCAAGAAAAGAAAAACAAATCTTTACCTATAAAAAGGTGACAAACCTTGTTTAAATATAATAATTTTACAGTGAATGCACTATATACACAGCTCATTGTTTGCTTTTTTTTAGAAAACAGTGCATAGTCCTAGACAATACGAAGGCTTATGTCCCAAAAAGAAAAGATGTATGTAGTAACATGCTGCATGTGAAATAAATTTGACTATTTTAACCTCGGCAGGTAGATACAGTATTATGGGTGCATGTATAAAAAAATCATACGTTTTTAACACTAATAAGATTATTCTGATTTTTTACCACGGATTAAGTTATTTAGGTATTCCTATTTGGTTACACAAATTTTTATTGCGGATTTAAGTTTATTTGCTAGGCAACAGTTGAACCCTTATTGACTGGCACAGATGGTCGGTCAATAGGAACGGAAGTGCACCTGCATTCGCCTAGAAGAGGCATGGAAATCTAGGAGAAAAATTCTTGCCCCATATCTGTTGTTAAGTGTTATATAAGTATGCTATCATCACCAACTCTTTGCGTAAAACATTTTTTTTTAAATCAAAGATATTAAATATAAAATTTTTGGCCATAAATGGATGATCAGACACCATAAATCGATCGCATAAATACTTCTTTCCCTGAAAAGATGCTTTGAGTACTAACCTACACTTTGAATAGTCTCATAAAAATATTTGAGACTTATGTTATATTATTAAAATTATAATTTACGGTGTCGCAACACAACTTCAACAATAGCTGCCCAAGATTTTAAAATATGAACAAGCGAAAATAAGATTTATTTTGTTCAAACAGTTCTTGATGTCAGTTTAGCCAAACAAATTAAACTGTGCTATATCATAATTTGATATAGTTTTTCATAACATCATTACTTTACCCGAACACATTTACTTCAAAACAACATGGTCAACGTTATGTATAGGTAATAATTTTTCGATACGCAGTTAAAAAAATAAAACAATTTACCTAAACATTGCTTTATTAAAATACGTAAGTAACTTAAAAGATATAAAATTATATTTATAGAGAATTTCAGCGAATATTAACCGGAATAACATTATTTTTTGCATAGTCTCGTGATAATAAGCAAAATATCGCATTCAAAGCATTATGGGTGTATTAAAAAAAAGTAAATAAAAGACCATATCGGAAATATTTTAAAAGTTATGTTTCGTTTTGAAAACAAGGATACATTTCAGAAACATAACATCATAGATAAAATTGTAGCAACACAACGAAACATTTCGAAACATCTCTGAGATATGGATCAAGAAATGTTACCTAAATGAAAAATTGTAAGAGATCATAAACACAAGAGCAACATTTTGTGCTGTAAGGGATGTTGATAATTCACAATGAAAGAAGATGCGAAGAGCTATTTCAAGAGCTCTATGAAACAGTACAAAGAAATGTTTTTGCAATTTAAAAAATTGCTGAAACTAAGGAATTTGTTACATATTTTTTTATTTGTGGCTGGCCTAGAAGTTTTGTAAAATAACTTATGGTAAGCTGTCCTTGAAATGAGTTCAAGCAAGACCTTTCAGTAGGCCGAGTTAAATATTCTTTAAATAGTTTGGTTTATTTTATGTGTACATTACAAAGAAAGTACAATTTTTAAATTGGCATGTAATTTTACAAAAGTCATGCGATCTAAAACAATTTTATCTGAATATAAAATGTCTACAAGTTGAAAAGTATGTGGTAGACACGTACAATAAGAATTTTTTTTCGTGGTAAACGCTCTTATACGTAGCGAACATCTTTACATAGCGCCGAGTGCGTGACTACGACCGACGTTTCGTGCAGCCACGCATGCAGAGCTGGCTTTAAGACAACCTCGCGGTGGAGGAAAAGAAGTCCCGGGGTAGTTGTCGCGAAAGCCGGGCGCTGGGAATGCAGGCGCGGCGACGGCCGTCGGCATGCAGGCGGCGAGGCGCACGCGCCAGAATGCGCGTCCCTTTGAAGACGCCGCCCTGCGGCGCGCCCCGAGAACAATGCGCTCGCTTCCTCCCAGCTCTTCCTCCGCCGGACGCTTTTCAGCGAGCCGTTGGCATTCAGCACGCGCGCGCTAGGCCCGGGCATCATGCTGCAGCCTCCTCGCGACAGGTACGCGCGTGTCCTGGACCATACCCCCCTTCCCTTCTCTCCTTCTCTCCTCGCGCCATCACACCAAGTTGCCAGGCTTCGCTCGGTTATCCGCTGGGAGGCTCTATGTTAAGGGACGCCCTGGTATAGCGTGCTCACTGTAAATTGAACACTTTTGAAAGCCCTGCCGAAAAGTGTTCAAGTGTCGACAATTATTTAAAAAATATTTTGCATATTGCTTATTTATGTGTTGTCTGAACGGTTCTTGCAATGGAGGTTATTGACTGCTTGTATAATTATGGACATACATCATTGCAATCACCTCGTGATTGTCTCAGAAAACGTACTAGATAAAATAAAGCATTTTTTAAATTTATGTTTTTAATATACGTCACGTTTTAGTATAAGTTTCTTTATTTTATGTAGTAGGTTTTCTGAAACTACAATGGTAGTTTGCAATGGTGTATCTTCATAATTGTTCAAACAGTCGCTTGTTTTTGCTGTCATATAAAATGATATTCTTTAACAGGTATAAAAAATGTTGGAAATCACTAACTAAAACTAATAAAAGGAACTATACTCGTAACTTTTGTCCCACTAAATCAAAGATGAAAACAATTAATGCATTGGGCTGCAGCAATTATAAATAAGCTGCGTTGGTAATGCCTAGTAATAAATAGTTCATATGTCTTAGGAATGTCCTGAAAATATTTTATTGGTAATTTTGTATGCTGTTCACCCTTTTCAGTTTTAATTTTTTTGGGGTAGAATGTAAAGTCAAAAGAGGAAAAAAGTAAGCTATAATCGCAGAAGAAATTGCCTAAATGACAATTCTGTGACATCAAGAAACACTTTAGCTGAAAGAAAACGCTGTGTAAAAATATCTTTATGAAACGTATACGAATTAATATTTTAAGTTAAATGTACATTAAAAACCATCATGAATGTAATTATTCTAATGATTTGGTATTTTTTATCAAGTTATCCTTAATATGAAGTCACGTAAACCATAAAATATCTTCAAAATTAAAAAAAAAATTTTTTGGCTCTTGAACAATTTTTAGATGGTTACATACCTGGAGATAGTTTCGTGTTAAGGCTGATAAGTGAAGGAGCGGTAAGGGCTACATTGACAGGCGCACCAAGTGTTCTATCGTTGCTAAGCACAAAATCTCTGAATTGGCATGCAGTGTTCTCGTCGTACTTCGTATACATATAGGACTTTCAGCGTTGACCGTACAATTCAGTTGGTGGAAAGTCTGTGGCATGGTTCCATACAGGTTCCTATTTTAGTTTGGCTCGTGTTCGGCTATTACGTTTTACGATACGGCAGTCTGAAAAAAGCCGTTTTTAACGATGTTGGAGGGCTCCAAACCGTAATTTATATCATATGCATTATATACTTATTTAAATTACCATTCACTACTCGCCTGTGGCAGATGTTATTTTCGTACGTTCATATATTAAGGACAGGTTCTGTAATTTCGTAAAAGAAAACCGCGTTTTTCAAACATTTCATAATGTTATTCAAGTGTGAGGTAGGCAATCCCCTTGTCGTTATATTCGTGTAATGCAGCTCTGTATTCACAATGAATTAAGAGCGGCGCAAAGGTAAAATTTTCCACTCGAGAAGTTGACCCAACTTCAAAATAACGAAAAATTATCGTTGTTTTACTCAATAAAATTCATGAAACAATTCTTTTATTTGGTTTTCTGTATTAATTTTACATTTATACCAACTTCCAATTGGAATGTTTATTGTGTATTATGTCACGATTTCAACATACGTCAAAGTTGACAGTTTCATTTGTGGTGCATTTGAATGGTAAAATAAATGAACGCTTTGAATAACTCTGGAATTAAAGAAAATGCCCGTGCGAAATTTGGCGTTAGTGCTTGTGCGAGACGAGATTATTATTTGCACTCAGAGTAAAATGGGCTAACTGCTCATATTTACGTATAATTGCAAATATACACGTATATACACTTGCCTTTTCCCAGATCGCAGATATGGTCTATTCGCGGTTTCTGCACAATTTTTTTGAATCGAACCGTTGAAAAATCATCTCATGTATAACGTGTTTGGTTGTTTCCTAATTATGTTATGCATCACACGCGTTTCATCCTTGCGTTCATATTATAAAAGTACATTTTATTTGTTGAGTTGAACTTTTACTTACATTAAATATATACATCATATTATTCACTTTAATTAGTATGAATAAAAACCATTATAAATAAGCTGCGTTGGTAATGCCTAGTAAGAAATAGTTCATATGTAAAATATTATCACGGACGCACACGAATACGATGCGTGGTCCCTTTGGTGTAATTTTTAAAGACTCGGTTAAGAGTTTTTTTTTTTTTCATGAGGCGGAAGAATATCCTGGATGTTGATCTTCAGCAGAGCTTCAAAAAAGTTGGAAGTAATGTTGAACGAACTATACAGAATGTTTGGTAGCACTGGGTTACAACTTATAAAGAAAAGCCTTTCTTATCTCGAATGTGAGTACAGTTAAGATTTGAAGAACTATTTTGACACAGAGTTAACGCAAAAGTAAAATAACAAGCCCCATGTAAACTTAGATGTGAATCGGCCTTAAGAGAGGGGTCAGTTGGTAACAGTGGACTCCAGCTCGATGCTCAGATTTTAAGTCACGTCGTGGGGGAATAACTGGAATCCCCATACTGTATCGCGAGCGCTTTAGAGACCACGGACATTAGCGCTTATTAATGACTTAATTAAAGGATATAAAAAAAGGAAGTAACCCTGTCACGGAAGAAACTGTCCCTACGATTATTACACTATTAAAGGAAGCCTAATGTGCTCTTATTATTTTATTTTTTTCAAAAAGGCATTCCCATTCTTGCGTATCTGTTTCAAATTGTGTTTAGATGATCAGTCAATACGCATGCCATTCATTGCCTTATTTCACGCAGTTATAAAAATAACAGTTCATTCTTTCTAAGGCCGTTGGGAATGTCTAGAAAAAAATTCGAAAATGAAACACACAGATGGAATAACAAAATATAAAGAATGGAATATAAATTTTTGTATGTGAAAAATTACATAAAATTCTTTACGATAAATGTACAATTATTTTGATTTTTTAAGGCCAAGATGACTAATATCAAGGTAACATTTACTGCAGAACGAAGTCATGATTAAGTTTACAGAAATTAAAAATGACGTCCTGTATTTAACACGGTGATAGCATGAAGCGTCACCAACTGCATATCCATATCCCTTCTTCCGGAAATAATTTTAATGATACAAAATATCTGAGAAGATTACGTATGCTGAACGTCTTTGAGCATATGAATTTACAATACTTATAGGCATATGGTGTGTAAAATTTTATGCAGCTAGTTAGTCATCTGAAAACATGTAGGAACAACAAATGACGCTAATTAATTCTGCTGTAATCAATGTTTTTTTGGGTGTTCGTAGTTAAATTAGCACTTTTGTAAGCCGTACTTACTATATACTTTTCTAACCATATGCAAAAATAATATTTTAATCGGCCCTATCATTTTTTTCATACGTCCATCAAGCGAAAGTGCGAAACTGTTATCAGCATATACAGTATATGTTACTGATACGCCAGTCCTTACTGACGTTTTCATAAAAGAAACAGAATCTAACTGAAATTAATTCAGTGTCGATAAATTTAAAACATCACACTTTTAATACGACGTTAAAACTGTTGCGGGCACAACACACTGAATGAAGTTATTTGTAGCGTTTTTGTGCAGTCGGTAATAAAGAGAAATTAACACTTGTTCCCAGAGCCGAAGGGTGCAACGCAGCGGACCGAGAGCAATCTTTATTGGTCAGGGCAGAGTTGGATGCCCCAGGTAGTCATTCGCCTCACTTAAGGAATTCAGGGTCTTACTGTGAATTGGAATGTTTGTCTTCTTCGGGAGAAAAACCTCGGCCATTCGCTCTCACTGACATGGGGGACCAGAGAGAACATAAAGGGCACTACGACTTCGCCCACATTCCCACTCCTCCAACAACGAAAGTTTGTTTTAATTTAATTGGGATAACGTAATATAGAATTTCTACACACACGCACGCGCGCACACGCACACACATATACAGAATTGTTAACTTTTTGAAGTTTATAAATATATGTGTAGGTTATGTTAACATAAATGCTATTACTGTTTTGGCACCAAGAATAGTACTTCTGAATGAAGAGTATATATAAATATAAATGATAAGGAACGAAATAGTTATGACGAATTCTAGCAACCAGATCGGTTGTATTAAATCATGCTAAAAGTCTTAAAATAACCCGTTTTGTTTTTTTTTAATATTTACATTTTAAAGTTAGTGCCTTTTGCTCTAAGTTTGGAAGAAGTACCGTAAGGTTATTCTCGCATTTACTGAATTTTGGAATCCTGCCATGGAACACTACCATTACTTACAAAGTAGTCAAAAACGCTATCTCTGTTCGAACTTTACGTCCTATTGTATGTCAGAATACGCATGCCGTCACTCTCAAAACCGATCACTCTAAGCATGACCTCAAAATTTCCCCCATGTCTTACTTTAATAAAGTTATGTAGTAAGCAATATGTTCTGGCTAAGGAAGCAGCTACATATACATATACACTAAGCGGGTAATCAAAAATTCTCAATTTCTTGCAGTGTGTCCCAAACGTGCACTTGATATACCGGCGGGCTCTAGTCAACCTGTTGTTGATTTTTTTCTTGTAGTTAAAATGTTTTTACGTATGGTTTTATTGCATGTTGTGAGAGAGAAAACCTTTCATCTGCTTTCAACATATAAGGTAACAAATGCCTATTCGTACCAGTTAACGATGTAGGTGGAGAGATACGCGGTTTATTCAATACTATCTTTTTTCGAAACGTGGAATCTTTGAAAATACTCGAATCGGAATTCCTCCTTAGAGTCCCTAAATTAATATACGTGAAACAATAATTGAGTCACAAATGACCACAAGGACAACGGAAGAGTAATGTTTGTAGTTAAAGAAAAGCAAACCATTTTAATTCGGTTGATTAACCGAATCATCTTGCCGTAAAGCGCTCCGATGCAGAGTGAGATAGCAGCACGTAACAGAATAAGAGGACCTAAACAAGTTGGAATTTTTTTCATTTACCTCCATGTAAACTGACTACGTGAGATAACAGATATATTGGGGCACATTATAAGTGGGATTCGGGTAGACATTCTTCTACAAGCACTTCCCATATTACTTGACACACCTACTGTACTATGGCAGCAATTGTTGATATCACAATTTAAATGACATGGAGTCTCAGCAGCTGTCAAATGTGACATCTGAAAAGAATACTTAAACTCCTGTCAAACATGTAATTAACTTAGTTATCCGTAATAAGACTCACCAGCATCAGTGTCACAAGTTCCATAAGGTACATTTCTATCCAACGATTCTATCTCACAAACTGACTCGTGGTTATAGTAATTTTGATCACAGTTACGTAATATAACGATGTAACGTAATTATCTGTAGGCTTCATTAAACTGTTTGTATGCGTGTGTTCTACAGCTCATGAACAGAAATATGACAAATAATGTAAGCTTCTTCTTTTTGTGATTACAAGTAATATAATTTCAAAGGGATTCAATATCACTTTATTTACTTTACAATTACAACAAGTCGCTCTGTAGGAGAGGAACCATGTTTGCTTTACACATGTGTAACCTGTATGAGTAGTGCAGGTATGTAAACGTATTTACACTAGCAAGGTATCTGAAACTTCCACCACAACATAATACATTTTAAGTATATTTTTACCCAAGAAATAAAATTTCTGCTTATCAAAAATACTAGTAAGGGAACAATGCATTTTCGTGTGGCTTTTTATTTTTAGTGCTTTATTAAAACTTTACTTTAAGTCTAAATGTATGTTATTACATCGCGTATAAACATTATCAATAATGTATTGACGCAAATCAATGTAGAGCGACGTGAAGCACCCTTCAAAGCTCTGGTTAAATGTATAGGATGAATCCACGCACTTTTTTTTTCTTCATCGTTTCTTCTTTCCACCTAAATAAAACGCAGCGACAACTTAAAATTGTATTGCAACCATCTTGTTTGGCAAACTGCCATCATCTGAGTTTGCCGCGTGGCATACGCCAAACTGTATACACTTAGTATCCGTCCGCTCTACGCCCGCGTAACGCGTACCCCGTACCCCGTAGCATAAGCGCGACTGTGTAACCGGCCTAAGGTTACTGTCGTCACTGTCGTCCAGTGCATCATCGCCTCTATGTTCAGTGCAGCGAAGTGTCGTACAATATGCAACCATGGGTTTTCAAGCGGCCATTCCTCCCTTTTATTTCGTGTCAAAAATGGAGGCAAACGACTGCCGAGCGTATATACGTTACTTTTTTGAGCATGCATATCGTCCTGAAAACATATATTTTAAGCTGTTTGGGAACGAGTAATGTAAGCCTTTCAACTGACGATAAACTATTTTTGAAAATGGTGGTAATAAGAAAGGTTCCATTCATAGATACAGGGGGTATTGCCAAAGCTATGAAAACCATTTGGCAACTCCATAAAACTATATGTTGCAGAGACAGTCATGTAGATTCCAGCAAAAATTACACTATCAAGTATTCCGTTCCTTTGCCATATCGCTATTTTAAATTATTAAGTGCGAACAGCAACGATTGCATTACCACATAAGCGTTAGATTTAGAAACTGAGCTGCAGAATACAAACGTTAAGTGATTTTACAAATAAAAAGAAAGTCAGCAAAGTTTGTGAAATTCAGTTGCTGCGAAATGTACGCTGACCTATTTTCTAGTGCGTCAGGAAACAATTATTGAGACTAACTATTCCTTATTAATTAAACTATAAAACTGCAAAGTTACTGAAAGTTTGCCTCATTTGCAGTGGGCACTTGAGACATAACAAATGTGGGGGAAAGGTGAGCAACCCCATGTGCCAATCAGTCATTCGGATCTCTGAAAGTAATCATTGGTGTTATGAATACGTAAAATAAGTTTTCTGTAAGTAATTTCTTAAAACTTGTAGTGAGACGTGGTTAATGGCTGCATGTCAGGAACATCACCCTGCCAACATCACAGCTCAGATATTTTGATGAGATATGAAAGTTATATTTACGAAGAAAAATATTTAGTTGAAAATTATACATAACAAAATATACGCCTTTAGAGGCTATGTGCCAGAAAGCCACCCTGAGGTATGAGTTGTCATAATTCTGTTATCAATATAAGGAATAAGATGTAAAAGTAATTCAGGTATCTCTCACGACTCCTCATCAGTCGCTTTTCTATGTCTTTTGTATTACTAAGTAAATCACCACAGTGGTTGTTATATCCAATGTATATATATTATCTTAGCTTCTCTAAATTACATTTCCTCCGTCAACTTATTTAATTTGTATTATACCTACATTCATAAAAATTTGCAGAGTCTGTTAAAATCATCCGATAGTTGGTAAGAAAATCAAGTGGATGATATGAAAACGATTAGAGTTTCATAGGATGGCGCATGCACATAGGTTGTAAGAGGGCGTTGCCATAGCTTTTCGTGTGGCGTATATAAACACTTTTCATAACAGTGCATGCGAAGTGACATGCACGATACTTGCCAGAAGTGATGAATAAATGTCACGCTGAAGGCGACTCCAGTGTTTAGTCACGAGGTCTTTAGACAAGTTTGGAGCAGTACCCCTAAACTTAAGACAAATGCTGGACGACTCCGAAAAGCCATCGGAAGGAAGGATAATTTGAATGCCAGAAGAAATTACGAGGAACAGCGATATGAGAAAAAATTGCCAATGCATAGTAAAGCAAACAAGCATACAGTGACTCACAGTGAAAGTGGTACACCTAATAGGAACTGACATTAGATTGGAAATGATTATTCCCTCTAAATAAAAATTACTGGTAACCCAGTTTATGTAATGCATAACATATCCAGCTTTTAGGGTCCATAAAGATACGCATCATTTCTATCATTATATCTCCATAACATGGAAAACACTAAAACAACTGCAGATTGTACTCTACAGTGAAAGTGGTAAACTGCCCAATACATGCCCCCCATTGGGCTACCAGGCGTGCCATGTCGGGCTCACGCAAACTGAACCACAGCGTACCTGCGTTCCGTGCATGAAGGCAAGCATTACATGTAAGTATGCTTTCGTAGATCAACATGGAACGTGAAAGAGGTTAGACATCTATGGCGGTGAAAAAACTGGTAAGTTAACTTTACCAAAGAGGCAAATCTCTGCGTGAGATCGGCAAAATTGTGAATCGCAATCATTCTACTGCGCAAAAATGTCGTTCGTCGCTTTCGTCAGTACAGTAGAATGGAGAACAAAGAGAAGCGTACTTCCAGAAAAATATTCACTGCATGAGACGAACAATGAATTCGACGTCAAAAAAAGAAGAATACCGTGTCATGTGCACCAACACTTGACCAGGAAGCAGAAATCGTATTGGAGAAAAAAAATTCCGAGAAACCGTGAGGAAAGTCCTTCGTAGAGAGGACTTCAATGGTCGAGTAGCGTGAAATACACAATACACCAGCAAGAAGAACAAACGTCTCAGGTTCCAGTTTGCCACAGATCACACTGATAAATCTCTTCACTACTGGAAAACAGCAATATTTACCGATGAAAGTATATCCAATGTGTTTGCATTGGATGAGAAGGTCAGTAACTGGTGTAAGCCAAACACGGTGCTTGCAGAAAGACATATTCGGCCGACGGTGAAACACAGTGGTGGGTCCCTGATGTAATGGGTTTTATGGCGGCTTCGGGTGTGTAGAAACTCAATTTCACGGATAGTACTATGGATCAAGATGTGTAGTTGGACATATTGAAGAAAGAACTGACACCTAGCGCAGAGAAAGTAGGCTTGCGGGATTGTTTCACGTTCTACCAGGACAATGACCCGAAACATAAAGCCCGTAAGGTACGCATGTGGTTACTGTATAATTGCCCCCATGTAATCTATACCCCTTTACAGTCCCCAGGCATCAATATCATTGAAAATGCGCGGAGTGTGTTAAAATAAAATATCAGTAAACATCACTTATCTAACCGGAATGACCTCAGAATTGCCCTTCAAATGGAATTGAATAAGATTGAGCCCTCTTATTGTGAAAGGTTGGTTCGATCTATGCCAGATAGACTTAAGGAGATGAAAAAAAACTGTGGTCGTTACTCTAGGTACTAACTGTACACACATGCCCTTCAACGACAGTAATATACAGACGGTACCATTTTAATTGTGGTGTACATCTGGACTTAAGAATGTGTAGTTTTTCGTTGTAAATTTATATGTTAATATGTGAAGATATTTGCTTTTTATATCTGTTGTATGATGATTGTACATACATTTATTCACCAATACACTCAATTTTCATATCCAAAATTGTTGTATTGCAACAATGAAATATCATAGAATAGGCGTACCACTGTCACTGTGAGTCACTGTATATCCTTGGTTCACAACATGTAATCTATAAAGTTATGCAAGAGTTTTGCTCGGATTCCTGCATGAGAGCCGTTGAGTTGAGTTGAGAAATATGGGTGGCTCTTAACGAGGTCTTTTAGAGCCGATGACGGTGAAATGGGGCGAGAATGGAGCAGCGCTGGAATGCAACGGCGGGGAAACAGGAGATCCCCGAGAAAACCCGCCAACCAGCGGCATCGCCCAGCACGATTCTCACTTGTGAAAATCCGGGAGTGTAACGAGAGACGTTGCAGTATCTCTTTTTCTGGAGCGAAAATACGCTTAAAATGGTGATCCTGTAAAGAAATGTGCATGAATTGTGAATGAACCAGAAGTAATTTTGTGACTATTGTCAAATTCGCGTACGGAACCCAATACTTGTTATTTTTAATACATTCCGAAAACAGAGAGGAAATGCATATTGCAACCACTATATCTTTGTAGTCATAACAGTGATTTTCATTTTGATAAACGTTGCTGAAATGAAAAATATTCTGTGAGAGTCAAAAGCAAAACAACATTAGTCTTTGGCACGTTCTCGAGAGCTAATGAAAGAAATGTAATTTATTGTTGCCACTACTCCGTCTGTTGGATTAACGCCAATCACCAGACTAACAGCTTCACGGCCATAGTAGATGAAATAAAACACTCTGATTTAAAACATCTCTCGCCATCATTATCGTAATGAAGAATGAAAAGTAAAGTCACAGAGTTATGAACGATCTGATACATATAGCGACTGGCACATATTAGAAACTTAAAACTGGAAGCAAACAAGCCAAGAAATTGAAAAATCGAGAGAGTGAGAAGATAAAGTTCTTTATATAGTTGAATATCTTGTAATAGCTTGTTGAGTTGGCTGATTCTGAGTGAGAAAAATGTCGCGTGCATGACGTGGAATTTAGCTACTATATAAATAAATAAATACATTTATATATATATATATATTCACGTAATGCACAGCGCCTTCTTACTGAATTCTCAACCTCACAGTGCAGGAAAACAGAGAGGAGCATAGCAAGAAAATGAATCAGAATTTTTCTGGAATCTGGAATGGAAACCATATTAGTAGAAAAAAAAATCTTCTTCGGCAGAGCAGTATGTCGATATCAAACCCGTGACTTTAGTAATGCGAGCCAGACATACTAAATCCATCGCTAACCATGTCGGATACAGCTTGTCACCTGCCCCATATTCTTGAAGTCTTCGAAGGAAGCATTTCGTAGTTTTTTATTCATTGGTTGCGGGACGGGAAGCTGTTCTTATTTCTTACAAACTGGCATTGTATACGAGAATACGAATATAACCAACAATCGGCGAATACATATCAATTGCGAAATGTAATTTTAAAAAGTACATGGCTCTAGATCTAGAGCGATTACGGTGTGCTTTCTAAGGTCTATTCCATTTGTACCACGCAGCAAAAGCAAACGAACTGAGTAATGTGGCAGTGGCGCGCGTGGCGGCGGACATTGGCACTACTTTTGGCTCAGATGCGCGGATCTCTCTGTTGAAGTCTAATACTCGTGGTCTCTATGTATCCCTTCTCTTTTCCCTGCGCATGTGCCGTGTCGTGGCTGGTCAGTGGCCAGGGCTAGCCACTAACGTTGCTTGTGTGCCTATTCACTTCTCGTTGGGTTATTCTTGGAAGAGGTTCTAACAGAATCGAATGTAACTCTACTGGTCTAGTTGTCAGTTGTATTGGGAAATTGTTCCCTCGTGTTCCGTCGAGGCGGCGGACACGCTCCTGCAAGAACGCAAAAAATAACAAGACCCACCTACCTAACTTACGGAACTGTTGGAGGTGATTCTGCACCGAACTAAGAGCCTGGTTGTATACAAGTCGCATTCGTCATATGTACTGACCAAACTTTTCAAATTACAAATAATAAGCCGGAGTTTCCTTTTCGGAAGTGCCTAAAGCTCTGTCTGACTCGCTCAATGTACGATTTGAAAATTCAACACGAACTATTTAACAGTCAACTTTCTGCTCCAACACCGCGCCTAAGAATATAGAAGATGCTTCTACTTGCAACACAGATATTTTATTGAAATATGGCTGTTGTAACACATGAGATGAAGCAAGGATCCTTTTAAAAATGTTAAACGCATTTTCCTGATCTGCCTCGCAAATAAATTCAACACCTTTTTTTTTTCTTCAGCCGGTTGACAGGAGCAGAAATTTCAGAATAGTAGGGAATTAAATGAGAGTTATAACCCATTATGCCCAAGACTTTCTGAACTCTTTTAAGGTTACGGGGTTGGGGAAAATGAGGAATAGGAGTTACGCGATCTGGGTCAATCAATAACTGACTACCATACACTGAAGAGCCAAAATATATGGTAAACCTGCCTAANCCCCCCGAGAAAGCAGAAGTGCCGCAAGACGACGTGGCATGGACTCGACTAATGTCTGAAGGTATGCAGGAGGCAATTCATACTATGAATCCTGCAGGGCTGTCCACAAATCCAATCTGCACCAATTTGGAAAGGGTTGTACGTCTGTCACGTTTAATGATTCTCGCCAGTCGTTGTTTGACCTTTTCGTTCACGATCTTTTTCCGGCCACAGCGATATCGAAGATTTGATGTTTTACCGGATTCCCGATATTCACGGTACACTCCGTGAAATGGTCGTAGCGAAAATCTAAATTTTATCGCTACCTCGGAGATGACATGTCCCATCTCTCGTGCGCTGACTATAACACCACGTTCAAACTCACTTAAATATTGATAACCTGTCATTTCAGCAGCAGTAACCGATCTAGCTGTCGACCGCATCGCGTTACTCTGATTGGTTCCATACCTCTGTTATTTTTGGTTAAATAAAACTTTGGCTATATTTTATCTATTAATTTCAATAGTTTATTCGTAATTACTACGAATAAGAACAGTGAGAAAATAGGTGTATTGGTAATGCCTATTACGAAATAGTTCTAATGCAAAATGTTGTTACACTGAGTGCACACGAATGCGGTGCATTGTCCCTTTGGTGTTATTTTCCCCAACTTGGTTAAACTTTGTTAGCATGTGGCGATGGAATATCCTGAAAGTAGACTTTGGCAGGGCTTCAGAAAAGTTGGAAGTAACCGCGAGTGAACTATACCCAAGAAATTGATCCATAGTAGTGGCCAAATATACTTTGGAGAGATTCATAATTAACCCTACTTCCCATATACGTATTAGAATCTGACGTAAATGTTGCAAGTGAGAATCAAAATCAGAACTCAATAAAATGATATCATCAATATAATTAAGACAAAACATGATATAGTACAGGTGACAAAGCCTGACTTTCAAAATTTTCTTCCAATGGGATGTGTGTAAATTCATATCGGCTCCAAGGAGTTCTGAAAGCTGTATGCTTGCGACAAGACATATCTGGTATATACTGGTGAAAACTACTGTTCAAGTCCGATATTAAATAATGCTTTGTTCTTGTTAAATATTGCAAAACGTTGGCCACCGTCGGAAGCGGAAAAGGATCCTGGTTTACTTTGGGGTTCAAAGACATGATTGGCAACAGCCTAAAATTTTCTTTTCCACAAGAAACCCGGGCCAATAATATTTTGAGATAGTCGGAACAATAGCTCCTGCCGCTGATAATTTGCCAATTATTGTATGAATTGCCTCCAATTGTGGAGGGTTCCAACGAACATAACTTTCCCCTAACCGAAATATGATCGGTTTAAGTGAACATGTATGATAAAGATCACACTTACCAATTAATTTTGTGAATACGTCTTTAAACTCTCACCGCAACGCGGGATAACGTTTCGGCGAATCGAACGGTAACAGACTTTCATTTTCGAAAACATAGGAAGTTTCATCAAGAGGAGTGGGCCGAAGATGCATCTTAATATCAGGAAAGGATAGGTACTGTGCTCAAAATTTAATGCAACCAGCATGATTCCCGAAAATCCCAATCCCAAAATTAAATCTTCTTTAATCCCAGAAAGGCCTAAAATTTCCAATTTTAAATTGCAAAAGCCCTGACAGAGATAGTTTCAAAATTTCCCCATTGCAATACACAGTTGTACAGAACTCTTCTCCTTGACACATGAGCGCAGGTGACCTTGCCTTTCTAAACGATGTGGTAGGAAATGTAAAGTCAACAGGCAATTCGTAGCACCTGTGTCAACCAGAGCCAATATTTGTTTGTCATTTAACCACACGGGCACGTAGCTGACACACTGTGGATGTGGATTTGTGAGCTCCAAATCGTAAACACCGCACACGTTCCCGACTCTTACGAGTTTCCCAGACACGACGGGTGGACATGTCCCTCTCTAACGCAGCGAAGACAGCGGCGTTCCTGCACCTACACAAGTGGCTGCAAGAACTGACGACGAACGTGACCCCTGTGTGCACAATTACTGCAACATATGTTCGTGTCAGCAGCGACATTCGTACATGAGGGCAAATCCTCTGTTCACCTGCCACCAGCACCCGAGCAATTAATATTGGCGCTGCGCATTGAGGAAAACTCGCACAATATTCAGCGGCTGTTGCAAGACGGCCTTAAACTTCACAAGCAAGCGTGCGTAAGCCGAGAAGTGTGGTGGGATTTCCTAACAACGTCCACAATTGCCATACGTGATAAGTCATATTATTCATTTAAATTTCTACAAGCTTTCCCATAGTGTTATGCATATTAAAAATATTTTCATGCAACATCGCGGAATCAATTAATTCTTGCAATGGCTCCCCATGTTTTTGAAAACGAAAAACATATTCGCGCTCACAGTGTCTGAACACGCGTGGAGGAAAAGCAAAATTCAGAACCCTCTCTTTAAACCAGTCAGGATTTCCCTCATTACTATGATTCACCTCTATTATTCGTTTGAAAAAAGGGCAGACCATTTCGTGGACAACGTGCGCAACTATTTTGAGTTGGGACACAAACCCAATGAAAAGAAAAATCCAAGACAATTTCTTTGAATCTGTCGAAATTTTCCTCATTACAGTGAATCTATTCAACAATTAATTTCAAAAAAATGGCCAGAGTACATAGTGGACAAGGCACGTAACAATTTTTTGTCAGTACTCGGGACCCAAACGCAAGTCTACCAACTTCATAAGTGACACCAAAAATGATAATACATTAGTTGATTCCGTGGAGAGGACTGGCCAGGTTTTAGCAGGACATTTTCACTGAAGGAATCATTGACACTCACCGTGGTCTCAGCGTGGTTAATGAGTGTGAGCCCAAGGCCTCGATACGATCGCGCCAAAAGGCGACCGCGGTACGACGCAAGTCTGGTACCTTAGCTTCGTCCGTTGCAGGCAGCCCATGATCATACAGAAATACTACCAATTATTCCTTTCGGAGGGTGTAGAGAAAACCCACCAGGCATTAGGGTATAGAACAAAATAAATACTCGTATTAGTCTAGCAGAGTGGCGCAGTTTGTGCCCTTCAAAGAGGTAAGCAGTAGGGAACATAGAACATACGAAGATAATACAGAGAAAGGCTATGCAGCACACCGATCAATTAATATACATATTTTTATAATATTCAAACAAGAGTTACAACCTATTGATGTATAATAATCATTAGCATTGTCAACATACGATATAAAAATGTATTATAACTATGTGTGCCAAAAATTACTATGTCAGAACACTGGTGGTTATTACTGTGCAGACACATTAATTTCATTATTTTGAAATAACATATACAAAAAAATTTCATGTACGTGTTTGAACATATGTTTTTGGGATCGTTTGTATAAGTATTAGATAAAAGTTGATAAAATTCTCCCTAAGGTTGTAAGATTCTTAACTTATTTGATTTAATGTATGTTAGACTCTATAATTTATGATTGTTCTTATCTCGGAGGTGTTCTATACTAACTTTGTGAGGCCGGTGTATTGCGCCTCACTCCTCTCCTTGCCTGTAGGAACTGTTCCCTATTTTCCTATTCTCTTTACTACTTCGTCTCATCTTGTTTCATGTTTCTTCTGCAACCTGATCGACATCCCCGGTGCCTTTTGGACCTGTATCGTCGTGTCAATAGGAGAGCTATGGATGGACGGTGCTGCCGGTGCGTTGTGTCTCGAGGCTATTGAACTGCTTCTGAGTAATGGTTACCTTCATTTTTTTTCATCTACGACTGTTTCTTCGTGATGTTATGCTATTAATTAATAATGGTATTAATTTTGAACATGAAGATATTTTATTATTTAAAATAATTACTGTCAAATAAAGTGAGGGCGGGTGTGCCATTTAGTTGGAGTCAGGTGGTAGCATTTCACTTGACAGCAAGAGGTGGAGCGTTTTAGGCGCCTCCACCAGTTGATATATGATAGCGTCATGTCCATATTTACGTGATCGTCTTAACATGCCGCAAATTCATATCGTCCATACGAAACAGCACCAACAGGTTTGTATTGTCGCGGAGCAGCTGTTTGGGTATGCGCGAATAAGTCAGGCAAAGGTACACGCAGTCCGCCTTTGCGTGCCATCCCATGCTAAAGCACTCCTGGAGGCACTTTTGTTTCTCGCAGGCAATGTCATCGAAGACAAATATCGAGTTGGCCAATGCTTCGCTAGGAGGCACGATGGCTTCATTATCGCTGCAAAGGAAATAACCCACACCATCTACGGACTGCAGTACTCATTCCAGTCGTTGGTATTTCGGTTGCTGGAGTGATTTTGAATATAGGTAAACGTTCGCGAACTGAAGGCTGTTCTCTTTTTCCAGCAGGCTCAGTAGGACGCATGTTTTCCTGCAATTTGATGATCCCGCGAGATGATGCACGTTACTGTATTCGGAAATAGACTTCCATGCCGTGATTCGTGGGAGATATATTCATCTTGAGCATGAATGCATATGGGTAGAGTAACATCTTGATTGATAATACATAATGTTACAACTATTATGGTGCTGTGCATGTGGTAATAACTCTAATGTGTGCACTGCTAACAATGGTTCATGCAGAGCTACTGTGGTACATGTGGTGCTAACTATGGTGTATGCGGTGCTAACTGCAGTGTGTGCGGTGCTAATTGTGGTGCTAACTGTGGTGTGTGCTGTGCTAATTGCATAGCCAGCAGTGTGAACTGTGGTGCTGATTGCAGTTGGAGAGAACCAGTGCTACAAGTTTTAGAATGTCTCTTCAAAATATCACTCCGAGTAAACTGCCTCCGGCTGAAATGCCATACTTGAACTTTTCATTCTGCAGGTCGTCATTTCATGTCGACGCACACTGTGCAGAGCTGCGAATTATTTACCGCAGAAGCGACAAAGCAGGTGCATAAATATCATTTTACATCCGTACTGTTCCAAGTCTGAAATTATACTGGAACAAAAAAGTGTAAAAGGGACATATTTATACTTTTCTTGGTCAGTTCAATGCGATGCCCCGAAGAGGTAAGACCATAGCTGAAAGAGGTATCGTCGATACATCGAACAAAAATCTACCATTCGAGCTGCACATTCCCTGATACAGGTTCTGCGGGCACGGAACCAAGCTAACTAAAATGCTGTAACATGGTGACATGGGTATCAACAGGCTGGAGGAGGCATTCAAGCAGCACGATGTCACCTATTCCCAGCACAAGGATCTGCAATCTAGGCACTAGGCAGACAAGATAACTGCACAGAAGGCGGACTAGATAATAAATTCATCAGACACTGGACTCTGAGAAAAAATAGCCGGGTGGGGTGTATGTATCCAGTATGATGAAGGGCAAGGTGAAGATGGGAATGTGTGATAAGTTCAAGAGAAAGGCACAGGTTAAAATGCGAACTTGTACAAAGAGCAAGAGAAACGCACAAGTGAAACTAAAAGCTGTGACAAAAGTAATAAAAACATGCAAGACAAAGAAAACATCTACTGCGGATTTTTCCATTGCTTTTGCCGGCCCTCGGGGGCCTAATCGGAGCTACGAGTGGTGTCATCCGAGCAGTCAACACATCATCGAACGAACAGAAGTAGTTGTCCGAGGCCCAAAGACACAATGCAAATATGGAAGCTATCGCCATGGGTAAAACAATGGTTATGGCCAACATACCCAGTAGGAAGTGGAAGTGTGCAAAAGCACAGCAGCAGGAAGAGGTGGTAATTAAATCTTAACCGAAACGACCGGTCACGGACGTGGATTTGGAACTGTTTGCACGCAAATTGGAAATACTGCATTTCAGGGGAGTGTTTATGAGAGATGCTTAGCCCCCTAAATCTCAGAGGGAGGGGGGGGGGAATGCGACATAATTAATCTGGTCATTAAAGCTAGGCCCAGTACACACTGGGTGACTTACGCAAATAAGGGCAAACATGCAGACTATTATGAGAGTTTTGGGGATTTGCATCCTCCACCCGAACTCCAGCGTTACCTGAAAAAAACGAAGCAGACATACAACTACAAGATCTAGCAGATGCCCTACACATGAACTGTGGTCATATGAGTCTTCGCTTCCTGGTTCGTTCGTACAAGTAATTATATAAAATGGCTTCAAATTGAGAGGAAACCATCAGTCATGTCGATAATGCTTACCTTGAAGGGGTGTGGCTCCGAGCTGTGTGCGGTACACTTTCCGCCACTCGACCTGGAAGGGGAATGGTGGATAGGATTTATCGATTTTCAAATCTATAATATGATACCGAACATATATAAAAAAACCTGCAAGCGGTTCCTCGTAAAAAGTGGTAATGTTTCCCATGAGTTGTCGCTGGCTCTTATGAGATGTACGACATTGCAAGATACATTGAAGATTCGCTGTCATCCCACACAGAATTCGAACTACATAGTAATCCCAATACTCTGAAGAGTGTCTTCAGATACAGCGGAGATGTCGACCTAACGAAACAAGATACTATCGGACATATGCTGGTGTTCGAACCACGCATCTACGAAGCTGGCAAAACACACGGGTAAACAATTTGCCAGTTAATGTGATATGAATAAACTTCAATATAGCGAATGACACATACCTATATGGCAGGCCGAGTAATATGCTGCACGAATTTTCGCCTATAGTCCCTCCAAGTTTTAAACTGGTCGTGGCATTGCAAATCATAATTTATGTTCCTGTCGTCGCGAAGAGAGCACACGAAGTGGTCGTGACAGTCATCGAACAGCACGGAGAGTTGGTAAACTTTCTAAACGAAGAAATCACTCTACGCCTGCATTTGAGAAGATGGGAATAAGATTTATGTCGACCAGAAGCAATAAAATAAAGTGATGGACTATACCTGCAATCAGTACACCACAAGTCTCCAAGGAGTTAACACATGCTAGGGAAATTTTCCTCCACAGTCTCGGCTTCAAAGTAAATCGTCATGGAAGATTACCTAGACATCGAAGAGCCGGTCATTTTTGAAGACAGCAAAATGAAGGTGGAACTTCATGCATACCAACCTTCCTGATCGGACCATACACATTAACATCATAAGTTCGGATAGCTGTCCGACACCAAGACATCTGCACTCTTCCATGCCAGTCTTTCCTGAGAATTAGGGGGACTATGATGAAATAATATGGATCCAACCCAGCATCGACAAAAATAACGAGCAATGGAATATTTCACCTGATCTATCGCATCATGTATTTTCTCAACCGTGTCGAGGTGGACCAGTCGCGAGATGTGGAAATAAACTCAACCATCAAAAATTACTTTTCGGTCACGCCGAATGAGCTGTCTGTGGCCAAGATGTGGCAGGATGTGGAATCGAAGATGACTGCATAGTTACTATATACCCTGGAGGTAAGTTCGAAGTGTGCAACCCACTCTCCATGCTATTGATATTCGCCGAAAACTAAATACATATTATCTTCAATTCGAAGCAGGAACTGGTGCTGCTTCTAGCCAATACGTATGCAGACACCATCATGTGTATGGGAGAAAACCTGGAGACAGTGGAACTGAAGCTACTGTCTATTGAATGGATGCTGCCTCATGTGCAGTTGTGCACTGGTGAACGCATAAAAATGTTGAAGAATGTGAAAGATGGAAAAAACCTCTATGTGGCTTTCAGGTCGTGGAGTCTGGAGACATACCATGGATTGCCAGCAAGCCAGTGCATCAACTGGATGTGGAAGTCCAGCTTTGTTTCTGAGAAACCAAGGTCCATCATAATTGGGCTATATTCCGGAAGACAGCACAATGTGAGAGTGAGCTGTTCGCAGTTCGACTCATGTCAAATAGAAAATGGGAACATATTTTGAATAACGAAAGCTATGCGTGTGTTGACCTGAACATGAACTTTGAAAATGGGCAGTACCTGCTGGCATATAAAATGTACGCTCAATTCCAAAATGCAAATTATGGATACCGCCAATCTACGATACTGAGCCGTGATACTTTCAAGTGTTTGGCCCCGCTCATGGTATCTGATGTGAGTAAACAGGACGAGCATATCACATACAATGCACTCGACTAAAGGATCGAATTCACTACACATAAAAATATACCTGCAAACATGTTCACTTTCTTCTTGATACTTCACGACTGACTTGTATCGTACAATTGTTGAGACAAGACAAGACAGTCAAATTACTGTTTGTGAGCACAGCTGAGAATATATAAATATAACTGTTCGCACACTATTACTGTTTAGTCGTGTTCAAGCATCGTTAGCTTCAAGATGTTCTGTAATCTGTAGGGTTTCCAGAGCCAAAATGGCTTCGTCCTCAAGAAGATCGCAGTGACCTACATCAATGATGGTAAAACCCGAACCCGCAACTTCCGAACTCCATACACCTGGAAACTGTTGGGCGCGAAGATCAAGAAAACAAACACATGGATGAGCAAGTACTACCATGTCCTGGAATGGGACGAAGACAAGATTCCAAACCATAAAATGGGAAATGTGCTGTGCGACTTGCCGATGCAGTACCCGAAGGCCCCGATTTATGTATCTGGACCTGAGCATAAAAAATGGCTCCTTCGCTTCGCAAACTCTTTGAAATGTATGGTGAGTCGCATCGTCATGTCTGCGACAGGTCAGAACGCGACTGGGCCTGCACACTGAAGAACATGCAGCTGCTGCACAAATGGTGCACCTCACCCTTGGACCAGGATTCGGGTGCCTACGAGTAAACACGAAATCGTCCAAATCGACCGGATGTTTTCGACCATTCTTCACATGCATATAAAGGCAGGAGCATCTCCCCACCAGTTGGCATCCAGACACCAGACGAAGATGTATGCATTTCACCCTGAGAATGTTTATGTGAGTGTCACATACATTCACTCTACCATAGAATACAGCTATTGTGACACTGGCTACCTTCGTATGTATACAGAGAGTTGTGGTGGTAGGGGCATTCAGCATTGGAGATTTTCGCAGTTTCCCCTGACATACGACCCAAGCCAACAGCTCATAGCATGTTGCGAGCCTGGAAAGTGCGCGGTCCTCCACATGTGTCTAGAAACACATCTTCCCGCCAGAATCGAATAGATGGTGTCTTTTTCTGCATGCAAGAATGCGATCGCCACCGATTGCACAAAGGGAAACTCGCAGCCACCAGTCGAGACTGTTGAAGCAACAAGCCAGATGACCAGAAGTTGGAGAACACCTCGTAGGCACCATGTGGCCATCAGCAGTTCCACGAAAGACGATGCTGCACCTTCCGATGAATGTGCCTCCAACTCCGGAAATAAGCCGGCACCTATCCGCCAACATCGCTGTCGTCTCTCAGCAAGGTGTACTCGCGAGGCTGCTGATGCTGATTCTGCCATCGGCAGACCTGGTATCGATGAGCCAGATGTTAGTACTACAGTCATCGAGCCATCTGCTGCTTACCGCCCTAGGTGAATTGCTCAGCATTTTATGGGATACCCTAAATCCATAATTGAATATCTGCAGATATAATTTGGACTCTGTTTGAGGATGATTTGAAATAATATGATATCGCTTTTGTGTTGGTTATATATATTTTACTATCAGCATAACACATTTCGCAAAAAAAAAAAAATTATCTTTGTTTTAATTTTTTTACATCTACATAACTATTATGCTGATATTAAAAAAAATAATATTAGAAATATTACTTTGAGTATGAAGAAAGTCAATTGAAAGAAAATGTAAACACCACACAGTTCATACATGTGTCGGTGTAGCAATAGTTCAGGTCGACAACTGTTGGTGTTTGCATAAATGGTCTTGTGAATATACATAGTCTTTTGGGTTTAAACATGTAGTGGTTTGGTGGTATGACAGTTAAGGTGGTGATCATGCTAGGAGAAAGAGAGGTGGGGGATGTAATTGGTATAAATAATGGCGTTTGGTGTGGGGGATCTGCAGTTGGCTGACAGAGAAGAGATGGATCGTCTCATCTAGCTTCTGCAGCTTCGCATCTAAGTCTTATTATGCATGTGTGATGGCTTGACACTCCAGAGCTAATAGTACCTACAGCAGTGCCATCGACTTCTTCGGGAGTGGTACCAGCAGTGCCAACGACCTCTTCGAGTGGTATACCTATAATAGCATCGCCATCGACCTCTTCGGATGGGTTGCATACAGTAGCATTGCTGTCATCTGCTCTGGGCATGGTACCAATGCCACCATCGACATCTTTGCTCATACCACCAATTTCTTGAGTGTTATCTTCATCCTCTTCAGTCAAATCATCTACCTCTTTGGTTGAGGCACCTATGTGTCTACGGGAATTTCCAGGGTCTTCGGGAATGTTTGGCACAGGGCCTGCAGCAGTGCCATCCAGTTCGTCAGCTGTTACAACTGCATCGCCAACTTGACCATCGACCTCTGTTCCAGCGACAACTGTATGGTCAATCTCCTCTGCTGAACTATTCCGACATTGTAAGAGTCGCTTCTGTGAAAAGACCTTCACTTGCAGCAGCAGTGTCCATCGACATGAGAGCCATGGCTGTACAAATAGCACCATCCAAATAAAGTGCACGTATTCGAAGTGTGGTGTGTCGATTTCATGGATGGATGATCTAAATTTGCATATGAATATGTGTATGGGCTTCCTCCATGTGACATAGAGGATGGGCCTACACAGCTTTCAACATATGTTGACCTTCCCGACTTTATCAAACACAAATATGTCGTAATAAATCCCCACAACTATGACAACCAATGTATAATCGTAAGTGTTGGCAGGATTTGTTAAGTCATCCCATCCGCAGCATGTGGACAAGAGGAATGTCGAGGTGGAAGAAAAGTTTGATTTTAGCTGACTGGATTTTCCGACTCCTCTACAGCAAATGAGGGTCTTTGAGAACAACTCTGGGCTGTCTGTTAATGTGTACTCGCTGAATGCTAGGGGAAATGCGGTGCCAACGCGTGTGACTAAGAACAAGAAACCTGAACACATCGATCTTCTGATGGCGAAGGACGAAACGAAAAATATTTTGCATTAATGTTACATATAAAACTTTTCACGACTAGTTAACTCGCATGGGTACAAAGTTCATGTCTGCAAACAGTGTTTTAAGCATTGTACCGATTACTCATGTAAATCAGGACTCACTGGGGAACAGTGTCTTATTATGCACAAAACAAAGTGTAAAAGTTAAATTAGCGATCTGTATATGTGTTTTCTCATTTTGTACATTACCAAATAAAAAAAATTGTTTTTAAAATAATATGTTGCTGTTTATTTAATTTAAAAAAACCCTCAGCTTTATAAAAAAATTATTTTTAATAAAAATATTCATCTTAAAAAATATAACAAATAGATAAAATATTACAGTTTACATACTTTCAGGAATGGTACTTGTTACCATTCGGTACAGGCCGATAGCAGACAGGATAATCTAGAAATTAATGCAACCTATGTGATGAAAATATAATCCTGTATAGAGGACGCCGACAACACCACCTATACTTTAAAAACATAAACAAATATGGCTGTCACCTGGTGGCTAAATCGACAGCTTGCCAGGTTGCAATATCGATTATTAATACACTGGCGCCACCTAGGTGATGTAAAATTAAAAATATGAAATCCGAGATGGTGGCTTCCCGCAATGTACGAGGGTTATTCGGAAAGTAAGATCCGAATCGCCGTAGCTAATCGAATGTCGCGCGAACATTGCAACCCGTATGCGCACCGACTCCCGGCATGTCTTGCTCGTCAAACGACGCCATTTGCATTGGTATTGTTGCAGTGTGCTGTTTACAGTGTCAGTTCAACATGTTTAAAACAATTGATCAGCCCGCCGACTGTGAAATACGGTCAGTGATTCGGTTTTGACAGCAAGAAACGTTTCAGCAGCGGAAGTTCATCGACAGATAAGTCAAATGTATGGCCCCAATAATGCGATGAGTGACAGAAAAGTGCGTAAGTGGGTGAGAGCTTTCAAGGACGGAAGGGAAAATGTCCATGATGAACCGCGATCAGGCCGACCATCAGTGATCGCAGAAGATTTAGCCAAAACCGTGGACGAAAAGATTCGTGAAGACCGGCGATTCACAATTTCAACTTAAGCATTGGAATTTCCGAATGTGGGTAGAACAATTTTGCACAAAATTGTCTCTGAAAATTTGCAATTTCACAAATTGTGCGCACGTTGGGTTTCCAGGCTGCTTACTGAGGAACACCTAATGAAAAGAATGGCTTGTGCTCTTGATTTTTTGGACCGATATCATAAGGAAAGTGATCAATTTTTAGATAAGATTGTCACATGGGACGAGGTGAAAGAAGCAGTTACAGACTGGTTATCCTCACAGGTGGCAGACGTCTATGACTAAGGCATACAAAAGCTTGTAGAACGTTATGACAAATGTTTAAACAAATATGGAAACTATGTAGAAAAATAGAGAAACATGTAAAGAATGAAATAAAAAAGTTATTTGAAAAAATCTGTGATGGTTTATGTTTTATACGGAATCGGACCTTACTTTCCGAATAACCCTCGTATAAACAAATGGAAAACGAAAAAACCACCAAGATGGCTGCATTTGAGAGAATGAGCTAAGGTGAGCGGAGTTAGCGTGAGTGGGGCAGAGGGGGGTTCGAACGGAAATGAGTAATTGGTGGTGGGGGGTAAGTAATTAACGAATGAGCATCATGGATGGTGATGGAGGGGTCTAACGAAAGCGAGTAATTGGGCCATTAAATATATGTGGAGGGGGTGGAAACCTGCCGTTTCATTGATCGAGCGAAAGCGAGTAATTGGTGGGGCAATTAAATATATTGGAAGGGTTGAGTGGTGGGGGTCAATCGTCTGCTGGACGTGGTACTAGGGAACCTCCGGAAATGTAAGATTTTTAAATACATTTTTTAATAATACATTTTCAATCATATTTTTAGTAGTAAACTTTTAATAATGATATTTTAATTATTTAAAATAAATGATGTTTAAATAATTTTTTTAAAAATAAATGTTTGATTTTTTATAAATTTTTAGGGTTTTCAGATTATTTTGGGTTTTCAAGGTCAGGTGGACTGGACACCGGGGACTGGAATGACAGAGCACGAACAGCTCCGATGCTCCGATCCCCCATGCCCTTGTCGCAAACACATCTTTTTCCTACTACTTGCAACTTTAAATTAAATATTTACTAATTTAACAATTTTGCATTCAAAACATTTACTCAGTTATTAACTGTAATTAACAATATTGACCAAAACGTTGGTGTTCAAGCTGGAGAATGTACTCCAACTATAGGTCTTACGCGGTGAAACAAACTCATCCTGTACAGTACAGTATGTGTGCGCAATTTCACCATTTGTTCAGAAAGTAATCTTTAGGTTTACAGTCTTGTGATAACCAGTTTTTTCCCTCTTTTTATAATAACTCCATGTTCGACACGGATGAGGTACCTCAGACATAGAAAATGTAACAAACTCTCTAAGGAACTAGTTGACAGACTATACATTTGGCACGCTTAGTTATATTTTTAATAATCTCTTTGGCATTGAAATTTAGAGATAAGTTTGGGTGTTTTTGTTTCCTTAAAGCTAACAGCATTGTGCTGCCGCAAACGTAAATATGCCGCTCTATATGCTTGCAAATCCACCATGAAATGTTTGTTTTGTATAAATTGGTGACGGACTGATTAACAGCACATTTAATAATATACGCTCTGACCATACAGGAATTTGTGTTCTTGCGATGGTATTATTTATTTGTAGAGAATACAAAAATTATCTAATTTATCTGGCACCAGACAAAATATTAAAAATTGTTGTTTTCTTCTGCAATTGGACCACTTTTTTTTCCACTATTTATTTGACTCGTTCCTATAGAGACTGAGCTAATACTAAGCCAGCAGAAAAAAAAGACAACTACATGTATCCCAGCCAAAAAGTAGAATGATTTCCCGCGAAATGGAAGTCAATGAGTAAATGACTTTAGCAAGAGTTCCCACAAATCTTAGAAGTCTGAATTTAAATGCTTTGAATACGTGAATTATTTCATTCCTTATTTATTTTGAAAGCAGACATGAACGTTGTTCTATGGTTTGGACTTTTGGAATAGAGAAATGTGCTATCAAATTTATTTTCTAGACAGGCATTGTTATGGACTAATTTGTGGCAGGTTGGCATGGATAAAATTGTGTAAATGTATTACACGCATTAGAAATTTTGCAAAAACAGAGTCTTTATTATGTTACCTAATGCCACATCATCGAGTTCTTGAAAATATACAATTATTTCCATCTTGCATTCTTTACTTTTTTATCTGAGAGACACATTTTCAGAAAACTGCGTTTGCGAAATAACGCGAATCTGTTGCAAGCTATTGGTGCAGTATTCCAAACAATGAAATCATATTAATTACAGGCAGTAACAATCAGTTTATTTCTTATAATTAGAACATTCTCGAAAAAGCAATTTTGTAACTAAAGAGATATAGTTCGACTACGGAGCCATGCTAACGAATTTGATTACAGGTGCTAACTCCGTTTAACAATAGCGGAACTATATATATATATAAATAAATATATATATTATATATATAGCTATATATTGGTCATTGACGTGTGCGTCGTTGGTAAAATAACGGAGTGTCTTTTTGTGCTCTAAGCTAATTTCAACCTTTTGTTGAAATATTTCTTACAACAAATAATTTTAATACTGTTTTGGTTGCAGCTGGTATTTTGTAAAGGGCTATTTGTGGTTATCGCCCAATAGTATTTAGGGGCCCCGGAGGTGCGGTGGCCAGAGCGCTCGTCTTCCACCAAGGTGAATCGGGTTCGATTCCCGGCGAGGTCGCTCCCGGATGTTTACATGTGGGATTCATGCTAAACGATGTGTCTGGTTGGCGGGTTTTTTCGGGGATCTTCCTTTTCCTCCACCCCTGCATGCCGGCGTCGCTCCTTACTCACCTCGCTTCACCCTCATCGGCTCTCAAGATCCCGCTGCTTGGAGTAGCCGAAATATTTTCACTCCACCGAATAGTTTAATTAATATCGTTTGTTCCTGTAATATAATTAAAATTTTTTAAATAAAATTAAAAAAGATAGCTTTGGCTGTGGGGTTTTTAATTACATAAAGTGTTTGGTAGAAGACACACTCTTAACAGAAAATCTGTTGATATATTTACCTGGCTATTCCTCTTACTTTGTGGTAATATTTCTGACAGAGAATTTATCTCTGGTGTTTAATTTGTTACTTTAAATAAGTTTATCAACCTTTGCTGTGCAATCACTGTTCTTCTACTTTAGATAGGCGTTTCTGTTGAGTAAAACGCGTGTGGTTATTTTTGTCACATACGTCCTGTATATTAATCCTGAAATATAAAATCTTCGCAACTTCTATATTTAAAATAAGGTGTATATTTCTGTACGTCTACAAGGTGTTAATAGGATTTATGCAGGAAACACTTTCTCCATCTCCATGTTGTAGTAGACCTAGCCGCGGCGATTGTTAGTCCCATTTGAGTGGTGTTTTCTTCCCCGCCGAAGAGAGTGGTAGTGCCTACACAATACATTGGATATTTTTCCGAACACTGACTGTGGTGAAAGGACTGCCAAGCTGCTTCGGCGCACACGAGCCCTGCAAGCACAAGCAACCCAACAGACAGTATTGCACTTGCTTCACGGTTAATGGCGCCACCTACTTGGAGCTTCTTGGCGCGTTTCAGGCTCAGAGGCAAGCGAGCGATAAGGGCGACACTGACACGCATACCTAGTGCCCCATCACTCCTAAACGCAAGGCGCTGAACTGGCATGCAATGTTTCCGTCATTCTGCGTGTACTGATAGGCCTTTAAGCGGTGACCATGGATTTTCATTGGCGGAAAGTCTGTAGCAAAGTCCAATGCAGGTCCCTATAATAGTTTCGTATGTTTCCAACCAGTATATTACGAAATACAGCAGTGTGAAAAAGCTGTTTTTAGCTACTATGTAGAAGGCCTCGGAAATAGCATTTATAATGTACATGATGTATTGAGGGTATTATTCGTACTTAGTCTTAAGTGTGTTTTCTTTTCGTACATCGGCATGATGGAAACACGTTTAGTGGTTTCGTAAAAAAATGCGGATTTCAAACTCTCTGCAACGCAGTTCAAGCAACAGGTAGGCGGCGCCCTTAGCTGAACACTTTCGTGCGTCCTTCTTAATTTCTTCTTCCTTACCCTTGTGTATTCTTCCGCAACTCACGAAAATTTACATTGCTATGAAATTAAAGAAACGTATCAACGCGTCGATGAAATAAAAAAAAAAATGTTTGGAAAAACAAAAATACGTTCCTGTAGTAAAAATTAATTTCCTCGGGTTAGGGACAAAACGAGATTTATTAAGGGAGAGTTTGGAATAGGGAAAATGTCCATCGCAAGTTGCACTGCTGTTTTTAAGCTGGCGGTAAATTGAGAAATTCCATATATTTTGTGTAAAAGTTAGTGTTTGGCTCGAATTGTGATATATACCTATTCGATCTAGCCAAAATTTTAAACATTTACTTAATTCCGTAACTATAATTCACGCCATCCAATGATGTTTACAAGATCAAACAATAAAAATACAACTGCGAGTGGCATCGGGCTTTCATAAATAAGCTTAATTCAATTGGGAAACGTTACGAATTTAAGTGCGAAGAAAATATACCTGTCATAAATTGGATCTTTTTACTTTTCTCCTTTTGGTTAACGAAATTGCGCAGCAAAGCGCTACAAGCGATATTTATAATTATTTCACTATTATATTTTTTAATTTAGTTGTGATATTTAAATAAAGTAATTGCATAAGCCTATGTTTCGCTAAATCCAATAACGACAGAATATTTAAGAATATGGGGATATTTGCGTTATACCTACTTCCAAAGTTTATTCTTTACGTTGGGTATACAACTATAAAACTTGGAAGATTTTACACAACTAAATTTATTTTATGAAAATTACAATTATCCTACTTATGTGCCTACAAAACGGAAAAATCCGGTACACATGCAAAAACAGTGCTACCTTGTGGCGAAAAAATTTATTTGCCAAACTAAAAGCATCGAGCTTCACAACCTGAGTAGAATAAACCTTAATGTAGTCAGTTAACGGTAAAGTAAGCATTTTTGAAACAAACCTTTGAAAAATATCACTTCTAATAGCTATGTAAATAATCATTATAATATGGAGCGCAGGCTTCTAGTTAAGTTGGCAGCGAAATAATGAAAAAATTTTCTTAACACTTGCCACTATATTGTTAGAATTATGTAAAAACTTAGCATTCGTTTTTTTTTAGAAAAAAACTTCATAGTGTGAATTCACATATTAGTGTTTTACTTACGTTACTAACAGTTACACGGTTCCACTTTGGTACGGCGTGAATAAAGTGATCAGGCATAAAAAATGTTAATTTTACTTATAGCAGAAGGATACAAAATGAGAAAAAAAAGTAGCTCATCAGCAGGGCTTTCAAAAGTGCTCAATTAATCGTGAACAGCCTATTCTAGCTGTACCTTCGGCTTCGCCAGCTAGCAATATGATATTTGTTATCAGCAGATTGAAAGTAAAGGAAGCTCCATCCCCCTCCCACCGTTGTTTTTGCACCCTAATAATTAAATTAATACCTGACAAGAGTATAGAAAAGGAGATGTTTTTTGATAGGTTTGAGGCAGAGGAAGAGGAGAATGTCGAAACTGACATGGAAGAATTAAATATGACGGTAAGGAATAGTGGTTTAAAGAAAGCACCGGTAAAAATAATATGACAGTTGAACTAATAAAATAACAATGGGATGATATAAAGGATGAAATGTTGGAAATCATGAAAAAACGTGCTAATGAGGGTATTTTTCCAGAAATATGAAAATGCACAGAAGTTATAATTTTATATAAGGGTACCATCAAATATGAGATCAACCCTAGTTTATATATACCTATTTGCCAGCTTCCGATGATTGTAAAGTTGTTGGAGAGAATAATATTAGATATAATTAGAGTAAATACGGAAAGTATAATAAATATAAATCAGTATGGTTTTAGAAAAAACAGATCAGCGGGGCGCCTAGACAACTTGGCAAGGGTCCCGAGCACCACGCTTGCTGGCAAGGCTGGCACCGGAACAGTGAGAGCCTTGTTTATGATATCTTAAATTATTCTATATGATATTTGATTGCTCCTGATAAATGTTTTGTAAATAATATAAATTATATAGCGGGAGGGAGATAGGGTCGGAGTGACAGCCTCCCCGTGGCTCCCCACGGTAACTGGTTATTCCAGGCAAATTTTCACCTCTCGCCTCCCGCGGGGATTCCCAAGGATATGACTGATATCTATTTTAATCGATTTTAACTTTGGAAATTTAAAATGTTGTGTAAATCATGATTTTAAAGTTTTTTCAATTTTAATATAATTATTTTACTGTTTTAATGATAAAACGTTCCAATGGTGATGGATTGGTTTCAAAATGATAATGTATGATAAATATAATTTTATTAAGTTGGAGAAAATTTTAATACGTTAGAGATAATGGTGCTAGATAGGAAGGCCCGAGGGCCTGAAGGCTAAGAGGGTTGTGCTATTATTTACTTGAACTTGCCAAGACCAAGTATACTTATGCTGTTAGACTGGGAGGCATCCTTTGTGATGTCGCAGGTTTGATACTGGCTTGGTGCGCTACAGACATTCCTTTGCAGCTTTCCATTTCACATTCCAGGCGAATGGAAGTACAGTTAGTTTCACCCTTTCACATGTTAAAACCCCCTCCTCACTCTTCATTTTTTCCTTATCATTCAAAACTGTTATCTCGGAAAACCATGGAAATTGACTAAGACATTCATAATATTAGGGCAATACAACACTCCACTGAAAAAACCCCCTCCCCCATCTTTTTTTCACCTCATTTCTTTCCGAAGACAGTTATTACAGGAACTGCGTTCAAGTGTGTTTGAAAGATACGTTTTGAGATTCAGTAACTAAAATTATTGCTACTGTAATCAGTTTTTTTTTCAAGAAAAAAAAACTTAAAAATTCCAGATACATTTTAAAATAGCTACACAAAATTAATTTTATAAATACTCGTTACCAGTCAAATGACAAGATCATCGCTTGATGTCATTCAGTTACACGTTTAACGACGAATATGGCTAAATGCAAAATCTCTGCCATTCGAAAGGAGACGTGGCAATCTCACTCTTAGTGCATGAGCGCCTTTGGACAGACGTGGCTCGTAGCTAGTCTCCATCGTAGGTAGGTTGAAACTTCGAAATTTGCTCTTTCAACTGGTACTGACGTTTAGTTGAAGCTGTAAAAACACTGTCCTGTTAGGTTGGGGTACTAAGGTAGGAAATTACAGGAAGAAACGCGCACGTGCAGAAATGATGACAGTCCACAAACGCATGAGCAGGAAGAACGGGCCTCTTCGATGCACAAGCTGTCTTAGTTCAGCCTTACTTCCGTCCATCGTGGCGCTATCTTTTAGCCAGCCGATTTACTTACAGCCTTTCTCTTCCTGTCCCTATGCCCACCGGCGCGCGTAGTAACGGAGTGACGTATTCTGTCCGGCTCTCTTAAGGCGGATTCACATTGAGGTTAACATGGATTTCGTTACGTTAACTTTGCATTAACTCTGTGTCAAAACTTTTTATAAAATCGTAGCAGTGTTCGCACTCGAGTTAAGAAAGACTTGTGTTTAGGAACTTGTAATGCAGCGCTAAACAGGCGTTCATAGTAAAGTGAGCACTATTGAAATCAACCTCTGTAAAAAAATCACTGCCCATAACTACATGTATGCTACGGTACACACTGGCATGCAGACCGCCAATTAAGTTGTCATCGAATGAATCAAAACAGTATGGTTTACCGTTGTATTGGGAATGCAATATGTAGATTTATGGCTATTGCAGTTAGCGTTCCTTATTTTATTCAGAGAAGAGCACGAATTTTCACATTACTAACACATTTACTTTCATGAAACAATTTTCACGGTTTCCTCTTGGATGACGCATGAATAAAGTGAGGCGGTCCATAGTTTTGGCGGAAGAATGCGAGATGAGACTATAAGTAGATCATGAGCAGGGAGTTCAAANATATATATATATATATATATATATATAGCGGAAAGGCACAAAATGAAAAGAAAAGTAAAAGAGGCCCTTTTAGAAAGCAAACAAAAAAAAAGTGAATGAAAACATCAGAATGTACTTTTGTTTAGGCAATGACTTTATTTATTACTATGGTTAGCTTTATACAAATCAAATATAAGTGAAGTGATTACTGGTTTGGGAATTGGACTGATGTTGATGATAAAGGTTTCTTTCGAGATTCCTGTTGTGCAAAATCTTCTATTATGTTCTCAAAGTCACATTTTTTAAGGATATCACTTTCTTTGCACATGATTGACAAATTAGTAAGGCGTTCGTGTAAAATGGTTGTTCGTAATTCATTTTTATTCTTTTTAGCAGTGAAAATGATCGCTCTCCACTACAGTTGGTGACCATTAGGCAAAGGAATATCCTTGAAGCAACTTCCACATTCGGGAAAGTTTCTTCTAATTTATCTGCCTTTATTAGATTATGTAAGGCTGAGATACTCAAGTCCGCTGATTCATTAGCAAGGTTTTTCAAGTACTGCCTTAAATGTAAACATTCTGATTTGAGCTCAGTGCGTTAATGTCTTTGTGATAGAATTCTGCAAATTGTTTTCATTTATTTGTCAACTGGTCAGAATCGATTGTTTTTAACTGAGAAAAAAACTAAAATGTTTGTTAATTTCCTTGTATGATTCTGATTGTTTCTTTAAATGAGCATCCGATGTGTCAATTATAGGAAGAAATGTTTCAATACAAAATTTTTCTTTGCCATTCAACTGCACAGTCTCTGATGGTCCTTCCAAAAAAGTGATGTGTGTGCTGCGAATTCTTTGTCTTTGAGAATTATCTTTATAGTCAGCATTTGAATTTTTTCTTTGGCAGCAGATTCGTACTGATAGAAATTACTGCGTGCGCTACTGATATAATCGGCAAGAGGTGCAAAAAGTTTTGTTACAACGTCCATTGTCATGGTATTATTCTGTAAGCTTATGTTTGTTTTATTGATAATTGCCAAAAGGTCATTCCATATCTCCGTTAGGAGAATGGTCTCCAGTTTTTCAATTTTATTGGCATGGCTTTGAGCCTCGTTTCCTGTTTCTCCTGGTTGATCGGTGTTTCTGGCAATTGATGTTAAAGCTTTAAAAATATGACTGTAACCATCATGCAAAGCATTAAGAGCATCAGCATGTGCAGACCATCTGGTTTCAGAGAGGGACTTCAGAACTTTATTTGCACCTAAACATTCTGTCAAAATTTTCCGTAGATTGTTTGAACCCGAGAAAAAATTGAACAATGTTTGGATGAATTGGAAGTATGCTACTGCTTCTGAAACACATTGAACCGCCTGAACACCTACTAAATTCAGTGAATGTGCGGCACATGGGACAAAAATTGCAAATTCACATTTTTCTTTTATTCTTGCCTGAAGACCAGAATACTTCCCAGCCATATTTGATGCATTATCGTAACTCTGCCCACGACGGTCCTTTATTGGAATATCAAGGCTTTCCGAAATGTTTAAAACTGTATCTGTTATATATTGAGCCTTATGCTCCTCCATAGGTAAAAAATGCAAAAATCTCTCAATAGGCTCTCCGTCTTTTACGTACCGAGCAATGAAAGTTAGCTGGTCAACATGGGAGAGATCTGGTGTGGAATCCACGCTTATTGAGTAGTATTTAACTGCTTTTAGTTCGTTTACAATCGTCGCTAAAACTTGTTGTCCCATTATATTAATAAGTTCATTGCAAATATTTGAAGACAAATATGATGTACTTCCTTTCCCACAGTTTTGCATATGATCAGCAAGAAAAGGGTCAAATTCACTTATTAGTTCTAAGCATCCCAAATAATTCCAGTTATTTTGAGACCCCAAAATTTCACTATCACCACGAAAACCCAAGTCCCCTTGAAACCAAAAATTTCACAACTGCAACAATTCTTTTAAGTACATTCTTCCAATAATTGCCCTGTGCACTATATTGGGAAAGCAATCCACTATCAACTCATCCAGTAGTTTTGCTTCTTGCAACNCACACACACACACACACACACATATATATATATATATATATATATATAGCGGAAAGGCACAAAATGAAAAGAAAAGTAAAAGAGGCCCTTTTAGAAAGCAAACAAAAAAAAAGTGAATGAAAACATCAGAATGTACTTTTGTTTAGGCAATGACTTTATTTATTACTATGGTTAGCTTTATACAAATCAAATATAAGTGAAGTGATTACTGGTTTGGGAATTGGACTNATTACTATGGTTAGCTTTATACAAATCAAATATAAGTGAAGTGATTACTGGTTTGGGAATTGGACTTATGTTGATGATAAAGGTTTCTTTTGGGATTTCTGTTGTGCAAAATCTTCTATTATGTTCTCAAAGTCACATTTTTTTAAGGATATCACTTTCTTTGCACATGATTGACAAATTAGTAAGTCGTTCGGGTAAAATGGTTGTTCGTAATTCATTTTTATTCTTTTAAGCAGTGAAAATGATCGCTCTCCACTACAATTGGTGACTATTAGGCAAAGGAATATCCTTGAAGCAACTTTCACATTCGGGAAAGTTTCTTCTAATTTATCAGCCTTTATTAGGTTATGTAAGGCTGAGATACTCAAGTCCACTGATTCATTAGCAAGGTTTTTCAAGTACTGCCTTAAATGAAAACATTCTGATTTGAGCTCGGTGCATTAATGTCTTCGTGGTAGAATTCTGCAAATTGTTTTCATTTATTTGTCAACTTGTCAGAATCGATTGTTTTTAACTGAGTAAGAAGACCAAAAAAATTGTTAATTTCCTTGTATGATTCTGATAGTTTCTTTAAATGAGCATCCAATGTGTCGATTATAGGAAGAAATGTTTCAATACAAAATTTTTCTTTGCCATTCAACTGCACAGTCTCTGATGGTCCTTCCAAAAAAGTGATGTGTGTGCTGCGAATTCTTTGTCTTTGAGAATTATCTTTATAGTCAGCATTTGAATTTTTTCTTTGGCAGCAGATTCGTACTGATCGAAATTACTGCGTGCGCTACTGATATAATCGGCAAGAGATGCAAAACGTTTTGTTGCAACGTCCATTGTCATGGTATTATTCTGTAAGCTTATGTTTGTTTTATTGATAATTGCCAAAAGGTCATTCCATATCTCCGTTAGGAGAATGGTCTCCAGCTTTTAAATTTTTATGGCAAGGCTTTGAGAATAGTTTCTTGTTTCTCCTGGTTGATTGGTGTTTCTGGCAATTTATGTTAAAGCTTTAAAAATATGACTGTAACCATTACGCAAAGCATTAAGAGCATCAGCGCATGCAGACCATCTGGTTTCAGAGAGGGACTTCAGAACTTTATTTGCACCTAAACATTCTGTCAAAATTTTCCATCGATTGTTTGAACCCGAGAAAAAATTGAACAATGTTTGGATGAATTGGAAGTGTGCTACTGCTTCTGAAACACATTGAACCGCCTGAACACCTACTAAATTCAGTGAATGTGCGGCACATGGGACAAAAATTACAAATTCACATTTTTCTTTTATTCTTGCCTGAAGACCAGAATACTTCCCAGCCATATTTGATGCATTATCGTAACTCTGCCCACGACAGTCCTTTATTGGAATATCGAGGCTTTCCAAAATGTTTAAAACGGTATCTGCTATATATTGAGCCTTATGCTCCTCCATAGGTAAAAAATGCAAAAATCTCTCAATAGGCTCTCCATCTTTTACGTACCGAGCAATGAAAGTTAGCTGGTCAACATGGGATAGATCTGGTGAGGAATCCACGCTTATTGAGTAGTATTTCACTGCTTTCAGTTCGTTTACAATCGTTGCTAACACTTTTTGTCCCATTATATTAATAAGTTCATTGCAAATATTTGCAGACAAATATGATGTTCTTCCTTTTCCACGGTTTCCACAGTTTTGCATATGATCAGCAAGAAAAGGGTCAAATTTACTTACTAGTTCTAAGCATGCCAAATAATTCCCGTTATTTTGAGACCTCAAAATTTCACTATCACCACGAAACCCAAGTTCCCTTGAAACCAAAAATCTCACAACTGCAACCATTCTTTTAAGTACATTTTCCCAATAATTGCCCTGTGCACTATATTGGGAAAGCAATCCACTATCAACTCATCCAGTAGTTTTGCTTCTTGCAACANCCAATAATTGCCCTGTGCACTATATTGGGAAAGCAATCCACTATCAACTCATCCAGTAGTTTTGCTTCTTGCAACATAATTCGGGTCGTAAGATATATTTTCTAAAATACTTGTAGTTGGTAAGTCGCAGTAGCTTGAAATGAAAGATTCAGGCTGTGATGTGTGTGTGACAGTCTTTAAATCTGAAACTGATGAACTCGAAGCAATCATTTTATCTTCTATGTCAAACGTGGACCCCGTTTCTGAGCTTTGAGATTTAGAGGCATCTTGAGATGATGAGGTCGAAGAATCAGTCTGTCTGTTAGTTTCTTCAAGTGTAAAAAATTAGGTTAGTTTAGGTAGTTTGCTGATATTTTCTTTTTGAGCTGTAAGTTTTTTTCTTTTTTATGAACCACTTAAATGTGTTTTTTTAAATATAATTATATAAGACAACAAAACTACACACAACACTTACGTAAAGATACTTTATAATTTATATGAAGTAAGCAAGTAAACAAAACGAATCGTTTTAGTTTGAAACATCAGGGGAATCCCAATCCAATCGACAGCGTCGACATCTATGTATATGTGCGTGTGTCACCTACACATTGTAAGCACGCACCGTAGGTAGCGCTAACGTAGGTGACCGCTAGATTACATAGCTTCGCCTTGATAACCAAGTTGACGGTCATTTGACGTAAATCTACTGCCGCACTCTACCTCAACCTGATGTCAAGATGACTACAAAAATTTAACGTGCAAGTTAAACGACGACGACGACGGCATTTCGAGGCCCCCATCAGGCCGGGGGCCACGGGCTCGCGCCCCACGTGTCCTTATGGAAAAGACGGAACTACTTGTGTTGTACTACGCCTACAAGACATGTCGGCCGACTCATTGCAGTCGGAGTTAGCACGCTTAACTACTACCCTCCAGGCACCGAGTTCGGTTCCCGGATTGGTCAAATCTATATCTTGATAAGCAGGCTTCGGGGTAATGTTAGTACTTTACCTTGTAGCATTAAACGTAGTACATTCTTCCACAGCGCCCCTAGCGTTGTCGTATTCCACTGCAATAGGCATCCCAACGTTGTTTTGGTTGTAATATTCGACGGAGGCGTTTCCGGCATTGCATTCCCTACCTCAAATGGATGCTGATGCCCTTCTCCATAATCCCTGGTTTGTAAAATTGTCCCGGCTTCACTCTGTAGAAGTTAATGTACACATAAATGATTGTTATAGTATTTAAAATATTGGCATTTGCGTGCCAATAATAACGTCATCGATCACCTAGACTGACGCTTATTTGTGCTCTTATATTATATTTAGTTCCAAAATTTTCCAAATAACTCATTTATCGTTTGGATACACACAAACGATATTAAAACTCCAGTGTCCGTTGCAATCGTATGGCATAAAACAATATACAGTCCAGTCGGAAGTTAGTGGGAATAAATAAGAATGTACAAAACTAAAGAAAAAAATTCTTTCTTAAATCTGAATCGCTCAGACTGCGCTACCTTTACGTTATGCTGAAGTTTGTTAAGCTTATTAAACGAAAACTTTGACTTTACTTCAACTTTAATTCAATGTGAACACACTGCTACCCCACCTATAACATAACATAACGATAACGAAAAGTTAACTCAAAGCGCTCCGTGTTAAGATCATGTGAAGCGGTGCTTTAGAAAGAGAACGAGCAACGTCTATGCATAAGATGCCCGGTTTTTCAAACGAGTGTCACGCCATAACTCGGAAAACGCCGAGAAATTATCTAATGGCTTGTTCATTCTCTAGTAATATATAAATTGAATGATCCAGTTCCTCAGAAATGGATAAAAATACAACGAGAAGCAAAGTGTTCTTGCGACGCGGTCAGTACGAAAGCGGATGAAAATCGTTGTTGAACACACTTCAGATGTGAGCCGGATCACGTCACCGCAAGGTAACGCCACAGGCTATTCACACAGTGGATATCTTATCTCAGACGAACTTCACCTTGACAGTCTTACGTGTCTGACAATTGAGGCTATTACGTCAACGTTGAATGACAAGGACTCTTATCGCGTTAATGGGGGTACGCCCAGGCAGTTCCAGCACTTGCCGAATCAAACTTGTGTAGCTTGGTTTCTGATCTTATAACAAGTGTCACAAAAGTGTCCAAAATATTCACCCCTGCAGCTGGTTGGCGGCAAATTAAACAAAAAATTAAAAAGCACGTATATTTGTACGTAAACAGAGACTAAAGTATACAAGTAAAAGTAGGTCGACATTTTAAAGGGACGTAGTTATATGATGAGGAACCAAAAACTAAAACACCTTTTTGAGCGACAACCGTTATCACAAATTCTTGTAATAAAAATTATACACTTATAATGCAGCCACAAAATGTACATCACTGCATTCTATCGTAATTCATTTTAAAAGTAATTGACAAGGATTTATCATTTTTTTTATTTATATCATTAAATTGAAAGGATAGTTGGTTCCACTATGTGGCCACTCTGGATTAAGTAATAATGTTCAAAATATTATTAAGGGCTCTACACAATAAACCTACAACCACGGAGTTTAAATTGGGAATCAATGTTAAATAAACTTCTACATGCGTCAGTTTTAAAGATAACTGTTTCAAACGAAAAGTATTATACGTAAAGTTTCTTAATAAAGAAATCTTACCAATTTTTTTTTAAATTAAACAAAAAATAAATTTTAAAAATATAAATAAATAAAATTATTTGTAAATGTCTTAACGTGGCATTATTCTCTGAGAATGTTGCGTTGACAATTTTTTTGTTTTAAACATTTATCTTTAAAAATGATCCATTGAGAAGGAATTTATTTAACATGTATTCCGCACTACGTGGCTGCAGGTTGCTTGTTAGGCAGAGCCCGTAAGCAGTTTAGTTGTATACCTATAAATATTAATTTGGTACCTTTAGTACATGTTTTGAGGTTAAAATACGCATGAATGCACTCTCATTAAAATCGGAGTTGAGAACAGGTTAGAATAGAGAGGCATACATGTTCATTAGTATTTCTTATAAATATAAATAAACAATTTTTGCCATATGTTGCTAAAAGTAATTTATTATGAATTACTATTTACTATGCACGTTATGACAGCAACACTAATATGCTTGAAAAATATATCGATTTGGAAACTAACCTCAGCCCAGTACATAGCATACACTGACGTTATGGCAACTAAGCAATACACTTTACATATTTCCAAACTTTCCTAGCCAAAATAACCATTGAAATAACTTAGCACATAACACTGGCATTCCTAGCAGTCTGTAAAAAAATAGCTTAGGGATATTTTACAACGTTTAATGTCATTTGAGTAATATCGCACAAATAGTCCGCATTACACGGGACATAACTGTTACATTATGAAGACATGTAGGCCTATCAACTGAAATATAATTATTCTAATGTGAAGTCCAACGCACCATCAACGCGCTCAACAGCGTCCACAACAATGGGATCAGCGGTTATGGTCCTGTAGAAACAAGCATCGCCAAGAATCAGGTGCATTATGGCTTTTAAATATGTAAGGCAATGCACGTTGCACGGTGTATATTCATGCTGTGAGGCGCCGAGTACAGAGCGCACGTCGCAAGGAAGCGCTGTAACACGGAGAGTAGTGTCAGCGGCGGGCACGCCACGCGGACGGGCCCCGTCGAGTCGCTAGGCAGGCAGTTGAGTTGTTGAGTTGGAGTGGGGCAGTGAGGTCGAGTGCGTTACGGCAATGCAATGCTGGTGCGAGGACAGGGGTACGATGCCCCGGCGCTGCACGGTGCCCAGCGACACGCAGATGCTCGCATCATGTGTACTCGCAGTGGGGTAAATCAAAGTTGAGAGTTGTAGCCTGGGACACGCAAGCTGTTACTGTACCGTTCGTTCGTTTCCTGAGTCCCTATGAACATCGGATCTGCGGTGATCACTAAGTGGCAGCACCCCCTTCCTCTGCGGACCTGGTGACAACCTCGAACTATACGAAGAACCCTTACAAACAGTTTTGACGTAAATACGTCTTTAAATTTGCAAACATACTGGGCAATCCAGAAAATCTAATGATAGCAAAATCTAGGGATAAAGTTTGGCATTGCAGCTCCGAATCTATCGTATGCATCTAAAATTAAATTACACCACTCGATTGCCAAAGGATCAAAATATTGGTCACGTGGAGTGAGGACAACGAAGCGTCGCTCGCGGCGGGGGTGGGGCACCGCCATTTTGAGTTCGTTTCGCCGCGTATCATAATTTCCGCGTAGTATAACTTTTGACGCGGAGTAGCCACGACGCTCGTTTAAGTTTTAATCAACAGCTCTCGTCGAGATCAACCGATTGAGATTATAAAAAAAATTTGTGTGGCGTGGTTATGGTGAAATTGTATGAGTTTAAAGTAAAAAAAAAATTGAAAACTTAAAACAATGTCTGTCTACACTTGTCAAAAAGCCAAGTCGAAATACTAAAATCGTATACGGTTGGAAAAAGCATCTGAAGTGCAATTCAACGATACCCATGAAACCCCATATGAATATAAAAATGTAGACGTATTCATGTAAAACAAACGGCCGTGTCCCCGACACAGCCACACCCCATGTTTTTTATGTAATTGGTTGAAGTGCCTACTTTCCCACTTCAGTGGTTACCTAATAACATTTTCTTGGTGAGAAAATTTAATTGACAATACGTGTACTGACAAGCTCTCATGTTTGCCGCTTTCAATTAACATACCCAGCAAAATATTACGCAAGTGTTAACTAAATGCAGAATATTCTCGCGAATATAAAATATTTGTTTTGCGAGATTAATAAATGACGATGAAATGTAGAACCTTCTTCAAGAATTAGGTAACGAATAATGTTGTTTGTAGGACATATTGAAAATATCCCAAAACTTTTCAGCAGGGCTTAGTATGGCAACAAATATGAAAATTACCCACAAAGCTACATTCTTTTATCAACTACGGAAAAATACTATGTATACTATGTATACCAAAAAAGGTGCTTGACGCGCTAACAGGTTGCGGTATCCCCCCGGCAAGACAGAATCGCAAAATAAAAATTTGGGATCTAAACAAGCGGAAGACATCTTATGGCGATGATCCATATGCCTGGCAGAGTTTCTAAAAATCAAAGCTAGTCAGTAGAGGGATAATAGGGACTTTGGCAGATCGGGACCTGGAACCGGAGCGTCGGAACTGTTCGTGCTGTCATTCCGGTCGGCCGGCGGCCATAATGGATCCAGGTGACCATGACCTTGACCTTTGATATTGACCCCGATGAGCCTTGACCTTTGGCACCGGTAACCTTTGACCTAAAAAATCCCCAAAAAATAAAAAAAAATCCTTAATATCAAATATATATATAAATAAATTAAAAATTATAAAAAAATGTATTAAAAATATTATGCAAAAAATGTATTTAAATTTTTTTTTAAATTAAAAAAAAACTTACATTTCCGGAAGTCCCCCCTTACCTCCGCCACACTTCACCAATACTCAATCTATCATGTGCAGCCATCTTGTGTTTTTGGTTGGTCATTTGTTTATAAATTGCTGGCAGACGCCATTTTGGTATTTTAGTCTGTCATTTGTTTAAACACTGCTGAAGGACACCATATTTGTTTATTCGTTTGTCATTTGTTTATGCATTGCTGGAGGACGCCATCTTGGTTATTAGTTTGTCATTTGTGTATACCTTGCTGGTGGACGCCATTTTGTTTGTTTCGTTTGTGATTTGTTTATACATTGCTGAGGACGCCAGCTTGCATCTCGTAATTTACCATCACCTAGGTGGTACTAGTGTATTAATTAACGATTTACCCATCAGGCGAGTTGCCTATTTAGACACCAGGTGGTAGCCATATTTGTTTATGCTTTGAAAGTATAAGTGGTGCTGTCGACACCCTCCATATTGGATTCTATTTTCAACACATAGGTGGCGTTGATTTCGCGATTTCACTGTCGGTATCCGCTCATCCTGACGATTCAGCCGGAAACTGAGCTGTCGGCACCCACATTTGTTTTATATACATAAAAAATACTTATAATTTTCCATCCCATTTGAAAAGTTTTTTTTCTAAACAGCGGTATACCTACATGCAGAATTTATTAAATCGATAATTTTTTGTATTAAAAACTTTAACAACGACCGATCAAAAATCATTTTTAATTTTAATGCTAATTAAATTCATATTGAAATCTGTAAATTATTCTGTTACCCCTTACCACAAAACTTTAGTACAGCCAATTATTCACCCACGCTTAAACTCTTACCGCTACCCCTCTTGTTTTCAGAATTGTCCACCAGAGCGTGGTAGTGTGTGGAAAGTATAAAATGGGGAAAATGACATTCGGCACAGTTTCTCGTGTGATGCCAGAGGTGACAAATCGCTCTCTCACCCCTCGTATTTTAGCATTCTGACTGGTAAGTTCAGATATTTAATTCAATCAGGTCGCAGGATATTATCAAGCGTGCACATACTATGCATATATTTTCCCGCTAAATTACAAATCTGCTCAAATTTGGAGTACCGGTTCGGGCCAGCTAGTATCTAGAGGAATATGTAATCTCATAAAATACAGTATAGAGTTTAGTTTTTTTTTAAATTTATATATTCACCACGTATCTAATTTGCAAAGGAGTTACCTCAGTACCCGTGAAGCTACAGTTACACTTCATTTGCATTCACCAAATGTGCTCAAAGACACGAAAAGTACGAATGTTAAGATAATGCAGATCGAGTGACATATAAGTGTGTAAATGGTGGCATAGCATTTGCTAGGCGTGATAACATTCAGAGGCATGCAAAAGCCTGCGTAGCTGCAGGACCTTCACCTGCGAAAATCAGTCGTGTAGTCTCCTTCTCAGCAGCGCACGAGTGTACTTCCCACAAAATGAAGGGTTCAGGATGAGCCACCACTATCGTGCCAGCAACCATTACGCCCAAGAATCATGGCAGCGTCAGGGTTGGTTAAAGTCAATGGTTTTTCATGGGGGCCCAAACTGCATTCCATCACAGTCTAAAAAACCTATGCCTCCACAACGAGAGCGCGTATTCGAAGGATAGTTGCACATGATTAACTCGAAGGGGGAAAACATCGCTGTTGGCTCTCCAAATAAACACACCATCAATAAAATTTTATGTGTGCATGGCTCAAACACAGCATAGCAAAACCGACCCTATTCAACGAAAGGAAGTTATACGAATCGAAAGGCAAGATATCAAAAGATACTCTAAAAACCCCATACTGGAAATGCACGTCACGAGAAAGAAGCATACAAAGAAAATGTTTCGGGGTAAAAATTAACGAAAAATCAATTACCAAGTGCCCATTCCTTTCTAAACAAAATTCTTGCCCCCCGCAGTAAACATTTGTTTAAAATTCATGCTGGAAAAAACTCATGTGTCGTGTATGGATGCATTATGCAGCTTTCTATAAAGTAATCACAGCTCGAAAAACCAAAAAGAGATTTAAAACCACTTCACTACCCCTCACGGTATGCGATACGCACAGTGAACGATCCCGTACTTTCCACCTCATCAACGTATAGACTCTCATAATTAAAAAACATTTTTCCCCAAGTTTAAAATCAGTACGTCAGGAAATTTAGGCAGCGGGAAAAAACTATCCATATGGTTACTCTACGTGCAACGATATTTCTACATTAATGTCCACATATAAAACTCTTTATACGTGCAAATAATGTACATATAAAAAGTTTTGTGGGGAAAACCGTGAGAAGACGCTAGCGTAGAAGTACACCCACCACAAGTACAAAATCATACAAAATAGTTACCGTCGGCAAACAAAATTTCTTTATTTTCATACATTCGCGTGCGCTCGCTCCATAATGATATATATCTGATACAAGGTAAAACACCCCCCCCTTTTTTTTTTTCAGATTCACACCACATTGCTGCGTGACTTTAACCAAATGAAAAGTGACATGCGAACATGTGCATATATATGTGCGGCCTCTTATCCAGCAGGTGTCAATAGTATTAACTCTTAATGAAGTATGCTAACTAAAACATAGTTTTATTCCCGAGATGATAGTCCACCATGCAGATTTATACCACTACGAATTCTAGCAAAGACACGCGCATACAGTTCTCATTCACCACCCTTTTACCTTGTCGAGACATATAAGGAAAGACTTGAAAAGTGCGGAGAAATTAGAGGATATTGCAGCCAGTGCCTTACGGAGGCCATGAAATTTTAGAGTTATGTTAATTCCTTTCGAATGTAGACAATTAATTATATGCACACATTTTCTGTAAATAAATTACATCTTGAAATCCACCTTTTTTCGCATAAAAACTCAAATGTGAAATTTTTTTATTTATTCCGGTGAAACCAAAGATACATTGTGATTCAGTGAAACTAAGAAATAGAAATAAATAGTACATTCTCCACTTGATCATACCTCAAACACACACACGCACACACCTACACACACAGAGCCCGATATATCCCAATTGCAAGAATAGAATAAATGTTAAATTTTCCACTATATGTCAAACACACACACACCTACACACACAGAGCCCGATATATCCCAATTGCAGGAATAGAATAAATGGTACATTCCCCACTTGATCATACGTCAAACACACATACACACAGAGCCTGATATATCCCAATTGCAGGAATAGAATAAATGGTACATTCTCCACTTGATCATACGTCAAACACACACACACACACACACACAGAGCCCGAAACATCCCAATTGCAGGAGAGACTGATAGACGCATTAAAAAACTATTAAGACAAAGGCTTACTTAAAGAAGTGGATACGAGTACCATTGCAGAAGTAAACGAGAGACACGTGCAGCCGTAATCTGAGCTCGTGAACACGACCAGCCGCACTGCACCAGGTGTTGAATTGGACTTTGCCCTAGCGCACTGACCGTTGGAGTGCTGAGGGGAGGGCGCTGTGGGTTTGTCACTCCAGCATGTTTTATTTCTTACACACGCCAACTTTAATTGATAGGATAATAGACACAGATATCTGCACGTACAAGTCAACACCAGGAGAGACCCATGTTCAAGGGTACTCGGGTTCGATTCTTGACTCGTTCATCCCGAATTTCTATTTTAAAAATCACTCCACGCGAATGCCGAGATGGTTTCTTGGTCGAGTCTTTACTTTATCCTTCCTGCCCTTACAACTAGTTTCGTCTCAAAATAGTATAACATTTACTTTTACTTTTATTTTAGCTAGCACAACAGCTATAAAATGTAAACTCACGCTACTATTTTACAAGAATCTATTACAGACACGAATAAAATATATTTATATGTGTTCATTATAAGAGGAAGGGGGTTGCGCCGTTTTCTCTCACATCGAATGCGCAGCATTGGGCTTTCAGAATTATGAGCCATCCACGTTTCGAGGGCAAAAATCATAAAAAAATCGAAAAAGTAATGCAGGCAAATACCGTAGGTATTAACTTGAAAAAAAAAATATCACTATATTGAGCACAAACATTTATTTGGTATCATCATTTCCTTGCATTTTTCAGGCATACCGTGATACCATTTGACATTTTACAGGTATTTAAATATACCATTTCGCACACGATTCGTTGTTGGCCAGTCTGATAACTCTAGGAATATATACCGTTTTGGATCATTATTATTCTCTTCGTAATCCAACGGACGAGTCCTCTCATCCACTGATGCCTTTACTTAGAAATATTTCCACGTCCACCTACACAGTGGTCAATTAATGTTAAACAGATGGGGGAAAAATCTAACAGAAAATTTTACCCGCTCACATCTGCAAACACGAGTTTAAACCTCCTTTCATGAATAAAATATTTAACCCTTGTTGCGACGGGTAAGCCTAAGACATTTTTGCACTGATTTTATATATACTCACACACGGTCTTGAAACGAAATTAAGGTAAGAGAAAACAGACCACCCATTACAAAAATAGAAAAAAAAATTGTCCCTTACCTGGCTCGGAGTCTCGAATCCTCCTCTACTAGTCTTTGGATTAAGCGACTCATTCCGCTAAGAGCTTCTCATCCTCTTATTTGACTGAGGATTTTACGGCACTTCTCCAAACGTATCTACTATTGTGGAATGATGACCATTTTTATAAAATGAATATAATAATTTAACATTTTCCTATTTATATAGTTTTAGAACCTACGTACTCTTCGCGCTAGAGTCGAACAATAACGAAATATGTCCACATGTTGCTTAACATTTTGTGGTAGAGCTGGATTTAGCAAAAATGTTGGCTTACACAATTACTTAATTTAAATTTGCTAACTGAATAGGAATCAAAATCAAAATGGTTAAAAATATAATTTTTAGGACTTCACTTCCACAGTTTCCTTTAGGGAAAGGAGAAAAGTACAAAGTTCCTTTTAATAACGGCAATATATCTTCCGCGCTATAATTCGTAATGTTTTCCTTTGAAATACGCTTGCTCGTGAACACTCAGTGCCAAATACATTTGTATTTTTGCTATTTGCTCTTGTAAACACCATTGGATGACGTGAATAATCGTTACAAAGTAAAGTTAATTGTTAAAATGTAGACTAGGGCAAGTATATGCCACAATTTGAGTCAAACACAAACTTTTACAGACACACACACACACACACATATATATATATAATTTGTTAATTTGCCGCCAGCTTAAAAAGTGACCTCTTTGGAACACCAGCGCACCTTGCGGCGGGAATTTTCCCTATGCCAAACTTTCCAATAAGAAATCTCGTTTTGTTCCGATCATGAATAGAATAAATCTTAGTGTCAATCACGATCAGTGTGTGTTTACTAGTTGGTTACAAACAGGTTATTCACAAATCAGAATTTTTTTCGAACTCCAGACTTCATCTGTTTCTGCGAAAAGAGATGGGTGTAGCACGGCTGGAGACCATATTTCTCGCTACACCGCTACTTGTGCCTGGCTGACCCTCTCCAGCACGTAATTTTTTTTTTTTTTGCTTCGGCTCCCCCTTCTNGCTACACCGCTACTTGTGCCTGGCTGACCCTCTCCAGCACGTAATTTTTTTTTTTTTTGCTTCGGCTCCCCCTTCTATGTGCTCCAAAGCAAGCCAGCAGGGCTGACGTACGTGGGCGCGGAGGGTGCAGGTCCGCCAACATTTACGGCTCGATAAAAATTGGCTGCGCGGGAGCCTGGGGAGGGAGTCGACGGGCCGTAAACACGCTGTGCGCACCCATAAACACAAGCAGCTGCGACGCATGCGCGCGCCGGGGGCCGCCAATCACGTGCTCCGCTCGCGGTAAAGCACAATCTGTGTTGCACTTAGCTGCCTTTCAATCAATACTAAAAAACACGTGCCTTGTGCTGATGCTACTCAATTTAGCTGTCGCAAATTGGTCATCACTGAAATTGTGATGCCAAGAGAGTGGAACTGCGAAAACTGTAACAAAGTGTGCGTGTGTGTATATATATATTGTTCACGGTTATTTTATCCCATTTGAAATAAACCTTTGAAAAATGGCACGCTCCCTAACTGCATATATTTTCGCGGGAACACTGACTGTCATACGCCCCGTAAAGTTGGTAACGACAAAAGGAAAGTAGTTCCATGTCTTAAAGTTGAATTATAAATGTTAGGTAACATTTGTGATACTGAAGTGATTTATTTTGCTTTCTGATTTACTTTTCTAATAATTTCATAATTTCATTTGAATGGCGCGTAAGAAAAGTGATCAAGTCCATGGTAATGCTAATTTTACATACGGTGTAAGAATACATAATGTGCATACAAGTAGATCTCATGCAGTGCTTCAAAAGTGCTCAGTTAATCATGAACAGCATACATACATACACACACATATATAAACTATAAATTTGAAAATAATAAAAGGCACTTGGGAGACGTTTTATTAATTTCGTGCTGTGACGAACTGCGGAAGTTCTAAAACAAAATTAGTTGCCTGCAGTCCAGTCAGAATGTTTATTCAACACACAACTCACATTTCAAACACGAACCGACTGAGGATTTTTCTGTAGGGCCAGGCGTGTTTGAGGCTGTCGTAAACACACCGCATCGCTCCGCAAACTTGAACTGGCTGACGTAAACTAATGCAGCGTCAAAATTCTTCCACTTTGACATGTGTTCCAGTACTTACGGCTGCGTCCGAAAAGTCAGTAGGTACTTATCCCAGTGCCATCTTGCATGCGTTCGTGGATACATGTACTAGTTCCGCGAGACAGAACTGTATAACTGTTATCTTTTTTCGTCTCGCCACGCGGTCTGGTGGGAAAGACAACTAAAGCATGACATTTCGCTATAAAGTAAATCGAGGCCTGGCCCCCGGCTAGTATCCGGACCATCTGATGTCCAGCAAACGAATGTGTTCTGTTCACTTTTAAATTGAGGTACAGATAAATATTATGTACTGAGCTGAATAAATACGCGGTTAAATCCAAGTTCACAAGATTGAAATTCATTTACTTTTGTTTACAGTTAGGAACTAGAAGAAAAATGACAACAATAACACTTGTTACCAAACTAAGAAGTAACTTTTTCGTTGAGTTCCGTCCATGTANTACCAAACTAAGAAGTAACTTTTTCGTTGAGTTCCGTCCATGTATTTCCTTGTCGGAGAGTTTTCGGCATTGGTTTCTAAGTGAGTCTTTGATACGTCAACGGCCAATGAATGCATTGTACGTGTAGCCTACTAGTTTAAATGCAAATGCTTTATTTAGGCAATGCCATTACAGGAATCTTGCCACACNCGCGCGCAGCACTACGTTGTCACGTAAAATCTTCGCCCGTAAAACCGACTTTACAGGCAACCATTTTTTTTCGTCTCGCCACGCGGTCTGGTGGGAAATACAACTAAAGCATGAAATTTCGCTATAAAGTAAACCGAGGCCTGACCCCCGGCTAGTATCCGGACCATCTGATGTCCAGCAAACGAATGTGTTCTGTTCACTTTTAAATTGAGGTACAGATAAATATTATGTACTGAGCTGAATAAATACGCGGTTAAATCCAAGTTCACAAGATTGAAATTCATTTATTTTTGTTTACAGTTAGGAACTAGAAGAAAAATGACAACAATAACACTTGTTGCCAAAATAAGAAATAACTTTTTCGTTGGATTCCCTCCATGTATTTCCTTGTCGGAGAGTTTTCGGCATTGGTTTCTAAGTGAGTCTCTGATACGTCAACGGCCAATGAATACATTGTACGTGTAGCCTACTAGTTTAAATGCAAATGCTTTATTTAGGCAATGCCATTACAGGAATCTTGCCACACAAACACAGGCACTTTTTATTAGTGGCTACGAAACATAGTTGTTTCCAACAAGTTGCGTGAAACAACGCAGAAGGGTTCGTTACCTCGTTTACGCACTACGGGGCACTACAGTCAAGAGACCGCAAAACAGTGTGTCAGGTAAAAGAACTTTGCAACATGCGAGGCGGGTTGACGCCTGCCTGGCAAACTCATTTGTGTGAAATAAACTGTTAACGTAACAGTTAACCACCACTCTCTCACTCAGCATCCAGTAAGTTTTAGCGCCAAAGTCATCCGTTAGATCATTTATAAAAACAAAATTCTATATTATTACCAGGAGAAATAATATCACAACAATTTGTGGTGTCAATAAAAAAAAACGTCATATTGTTGTCTACACAGAAAAATCGGCCTACTTCAAATTAAACTACTCATCAACAACACTGCACGACAGGAAAATATGACGTTCACTTTCATTAGATTTACTCCAAACGATGGTGTCACATACATATATTTTCAACCCAAATAATTTAGTAATGGTAATAATCCTGATAATACCACACGTTTAACTATTGTTACACTGATCACGCAATTACTTTTATTTACGTCAAAAGCTTAACCACAAGAATGCACTGCTCATATGTATACACATGCAACACTTATGGGGTGCTTGAGGAATGCAGTAAGGCCAACGGCAAAACTAAATTCAAAAGGGTGCGTAACACTGAATAAATAAATTTATAAACATGTACAGAATGGATATGAATCCTACCGACGNTAAATTCAAAAGGGTGCGTAACACTGAATAAATAAATTTATAAACATGTACAGAATGGATATGAATCCTACCGACGTGATTCCTAATCAAATAAAAATAGACTTTATATATATCCTATAACCTAAGATTTTCCGGAAAGTTGTAACCGCACCCTTCCTTGAAAGTGTAGCTAAAGCAGATTTTTATTGCTCGTAAAACAGCCAGAATGAGAGACAAATCTCTGACTTTCTGGATAATGCATTATTGAACGACGTAGTGCTAACCATAAAATACATATATTAGTTGCAGATATCAACCCTCTTCCATCACAACGGTTGGATTGGAACCCCACACGTGCATTTACAAATGTAACTATGTGGCATGTTTGTGTAGTTTTCTGCAGATTAACAATCGACCATACATGTTAAAAAAAATTCCCCTGGAGTTTTAACACATGCATGCCATTGTTTTCAAGAAATTAATGCATAACGAATTGCAACATTTGCAGTGATAGATCATGATGCATTAATTTCTCAAAAACGGCGGCGTTTAGCGTAAAAACACTAGGCGGCTTTTGCATATATCATGTAGGATAGAATACTAAGCAGCAAGAAGAAACGTAAAATATCACACGCAAACGGGATTCCAACCCTTCTGCTTTTGTGGAATGCGGTTCATAAACGCACCCAAATTTGTATGACCTNTCACACGCAAACGGGATTCCAACCCTTCTGCTTTTGTGGAATGCGGTTCATAAACGCACCCAAATTTGTATGACCTGCGCACCGTCATTCAATAACGCATAATCCTGAAACTTGGAGATATATCTTTCATACTGGCAGTGTTACTCGCAAAAAACGTCAGCTTCAGCTACTCTTTCAAGGGTAGTTACCCTTGCGGAATATACTTAGGCTGTAGGTCGTATATATATATTTAAGACCTACTTGTTGATGAGAAATTACTTGCCGAAGTTTATCGGTAGAGTTAATACCCATCCCTNGTATATATATTTAAGACCTACTTGTTGATGAGAAATTACTTGCCGAAGTTTATCGGTAGAGTTAATACCCATCCCTGTATACATTATATGCATTAATTCGCCTTGCATAAACACCATAACAAAGTAGTACTATATTGCTTTTAAGGAAACCAACAGGACAAAAGAGGCTGTCCACGAAACACATCATTATTTCCCATGCTCGTACACTTTTATGACAATGACAAAATACCGCAACGAGAGGGATCGCTCTTGTTGTTGTAATACCCTGATGGCAAGTCTAAAAAAGGGTTTGGTGGATGGGGACTCACGAAAATAAGTTTGTTTGTTAAAGAGTGTAAAAGACCACGTTCGATGACAAGCGCCATACCGAAGAAAACAGTTACCGAAAACGTTCTCGATAGTCGAATCAGAATCATTGGGCGAACTAGGAAAAAAGCCACTTCTAAAAACAATTCCTCATCTAAACGAATAAGATAGACTCCGTGTTACGACACTCGAAATTGGNGAAAAAAGCCACTTCTAAAAACAATTCCTCATCTAAACGAATAAGATAGACTCCGTGTTACGACACTCGAAATTGGCGCACAGTAGAGGAAGGGTCATGCGACATAAGAAACACATTCGTATACAGATAGATCAAACGAAGATATCGTCTAAAAACACTGTTCATAATTTCCATAATATTAATTTCAACCGTAACCAAGTATTCGCCGCAGGACTACGCTCCGACGACAAAAACCAGAACACAGACTATAATTCTCTGCGCCAACTGCCCAGTACTCTAACATGCATAATTTAACAGATGCGTGGCAATACCACAGCACAAAACAGTAGTACGCTGTGTAATAAACATTGCCTGAATCGTTCAGAATTTGCTACGTAGTAATTAATAAGGAGCTAAGTTATCAGTTCGACAGTTCCAATACAAAGGAAGTTACCTACTTAACGGCCATACATTTAACGTTTCTAAGATTAAGGAATTTTTAACCTTCGGCAGAAGGGAGACATTTGCCTTTCTTCTGTCTAGTTACACTATCAAAACCAACTAAATATTTTTTTGTGCAGGAAATGTCTTACAGACTGGAACAAAGTCCAAAATAGTCACTAGATATCGTAATGCATCTATAATGCGACACACTAATAACAAATACGTCGCAACTACATATGCCAAGGGCAGAAATTTTAATAGCCTATATTGTGGGCACACGTAGTACTTCCAATTTGTTACGTTACACACAAAATACTGTGACATACGAACATTCAGTAATTAAAGGCAGCGAAAAAATAGTCTCGGACTGCCTCGCCACATCATTTGGTGCCGCGCCTACTAGTCGTGGTACCAACGAAACATCAAAATATTCTATCAAAACACTTATACTCAACATTAAGAGTGACACCGCTGGACGTTTAACACAAAAATAAAAGGAGAAGAGATTTGAGTGGCTCTTAACATCGAGGTCTTGAGAGCAGATGAAAGTGAAACGAGGTGAGTATGAAGAAGCGCCGAAATAAAAGGGTGGGGAAAACGGGAGATCCCTGAGAAAACCCGTCAACCAGCGGCATCGTCCGACACGATTCCCATATGCGAAAATCTCGCAGCGACCCCGCCGGGAATCGAGCCTAGTTCACCGAGGTGAAAGGCGAGTAGTCTAACCACTACACCACCGTGGCCCCGTTACTCAGTAAAGCTAAAGTGGGGAAGGGATCGGCCGTGGCAAGTATTGATAACCATCCCACAGCGTTCGCCTGGAGTGATCTCGCGAAACCATTGAAAACCGAAATCAGAACGGCCGGACCGGGAATCCGTCTCGAATGATCACATTGTCGATGAGTCGTTAAGCTCTATCTACCTACCTATAGGCTGCTCACGGTAAAATTATGCCCTAGTTACTATTTTATTTGAACCACTTTGATCCTTTGACCACATTTTTAAATAGGTATTGCAACGTAAGTAATAAACAGAGTGTGTAGATTCCACCGCACTCGGAAGTTAATGTCTAAGACTTAAATAAAAAATATTTTTTGACTATTGTTCCAAATGAGAGAGCTCTTCAAAAGTGCTCACTTTACAGCCTATACCTTGAGTACCTTCCTCATGCACAAACTCTCAGATTTCCGCACCTCTAGACACGAGGAAACTGCTCAATAACCGCCAGTCTCCGAAACATTAATGAACTCTAAGTGACGTACAATTTGCTTCATTGGTCCAACATTTCTCCTGTCGTGTGGTCGCGACCCACTAACGTCTGATTTGAGTGACGGAAACGTCAGCTGGACGCAAACAAAACCTCACGTCTCGGGGCAGTTCTCAGTTGATGTGATGTTGGCATCTTCCCTCATGTTTACATTTTTAAGTTTAGAGCTTTGGAGAAGCTTTATATTCCTGGCCCCAATTTCATTTTCTGTAGGTTTGCACGGCTTACTTGATATATGTTTCACTCGTACGCTTACATACAAGAAACCTTTAAGTGACTTCGCTTTAACCCTTATTTCGCTTTACGTTCCTTTGAAAGAGGGCTGACACGAGCTGTTCAAATTTACTTACTTCTCTGATTTCGAAGTGGTGTTGAGTTGAGAGATTTGAGCGGCTCTTAACAACGGGATCTTGAGAACTGATTAGGGTGAAATGAGGTGATAATGGAGCAGCAACTGAACGTAAGGGTGGGGAAAACGGGAGATCCCTGAGAAAACCCGCCGACCAGCGGCATCGTCCGGCACGATTCCCACTTGCGAAAATTCGGGAGTGACCTGGCCCGTGATTGAACCCGGTTCACCTTGGTGGCGGGTGATCAGTCTAACTGCTCACCGTGGCCCCATTATTTCGAAGAGATTCTCAACCAGATGGCATTATAACCACAAAAAAAAACCCTTTAATTCAAGTAGATTATTGCAAAAGGTGAAGGTAGTCAAGTTATTAAATTGACTAAGATGATATTTTTATTCAATTAGCCTGCTAAAATTAATCAACTTGCTTATTATTATTAACACCAGTCAAAAATTTGATACTGCATTAGTGCAGATCTGACAACTACAGAAATAAAGCCAACGAAAAACTGGTGTCTTCAGCTGAATACATTTTAATTCAATCACTGTTTTGCATTGATTCACTGATGATGGTAGCTGACTGGTTCTATGTCTTGTAAATAAATTATTCGTTAACGGAAACCAACCTAATTTTCTTTTTGTAGACTATATTAGAGTAAGAATCAGCACAACAAAAAAAAAAGAGAGATTTTACAATCTTTCCAGTTTCATATGAAGTGATACATGGTTTCGTAAAGTCCATGATAGTGCTACACTGAAGAGCCAAAAAAAACTGGCATAGGCGTGCGTATGCAAATAACAGAGGTATGGAACAAATCAGAGTAACGCGATACGGTCGGCAGTGCCTATATAAGACAACAAGCGTCTGGAAAAGTTGCTAGATCAATTACTGCTGCTACAATGGCAGGTTATCAAGATTTAAGTGAGTTTGAACGTGGTGTTATAGTCAGCGCACGAGACATGGGACATAGCATCTCCGAGGTAGCGATAAAATTTGGATTTTCGCGTACAACCATTTCACGAGTGTACCGTGAATATCGGGAATCCGGTAAAACATCAAATCTTCGGCATCACTGCGGCCGGAAAAAGATCATGAACGAAAGGGATTAACGACGACTGACGAGAATCATTAAACGTGACAGACGTGCAACACTTTCTCAAATTGGCTCATATTTCAATGCCTCCTGCATACCTTCAGACATTAGTCGAGTCCATGCCACGTCGTCTTGCGGCACTTCTGCGTGCTCGCGGGGGCCCTACACGATATTATGCAGAAAAAATAAATTAGGGATATCTTTCAAAAGCGTTCAATTAATTATGATACAAGCGGCTGTAAGCCACAATTCTCTGTCAGGTGCTCATGTTTTCAGCCTGGAGCAGGATCAAAGTGGATGAGACAACGGAAGGCTGCGCTTGCTGATGTGGCCCGGGCTGCGCTACCCTATTCGGGCGACAGAAAGCAGGCCTGCAGTTCCCGTCCTCTTTAATTTACAGAATTTTCACCATTACTTGCATCGAAAATTTTGCATTATATTTTAGGCATCGACAGGGCACAGGGCATTGCTTGTCACGTTTTCTAAAATCTGCAATGTTTGACTACTGTTGCTAGTTTATTTCTGTATTCGCCCGCAATAAGAAAATAACTTACTCCTTGCCGACGGTCACTGTTCAAAAGATAATGAAGGCAGCATAGTCATAATAATGCGATAATGACTGAGAAGCTATTATTTATGCTGTGTTGTGCAAAACGTATTGTTAAATATTTTTTTATGTAACTTGCAGAATAAATGGATACATTTGAGATGGCATGGTCTGGTCTTCTCTAAGAGCATTGGCTACGGGTAAAATTGTTATTTTATATTTGTACCACATACTGTTCAACTTGTAGACATTATCTGTGACTAGACTACTTTTGCCTCCGATAAAAATTTTTAAGTCACCTGGTTTTTTGGAAAATTACATGTCAAAGTAAAACCTTTTACTGTCTTTGTAATGTAAAGTAAAATAAACCAAAGTATTGCAAAAATTTAAGAAGGGCAACTGAAAAATCCTGTCTATAATTCATTTTAAGGTATGTTTAGCAAAAATTATTTTTCGAAAATTATAGGACAGCCCCAAACCAAAAACATGCAAGAAATTCCTTATTTCCAGCAATTTTTCGTAATCAAAAAATTTTTCCTTACAACATTTTAAAGACGTCCTGAAGTATCTCTTAGCGTCTTCTTGCAGTGTGAATTATTACATTTTTGTACGTAAGATGGTTTTCACTATTTGTACGTTTCTATAACAGTAACATTCTGTTTTTGACACATATTTATGTCAAAACTATGCCCTTAAAACATTTTCTTGAGAGGAAAGAGTAATCACTGAAATTTAATTCATGCCGATGAAGGTCACGTTGAGTGGAGATGGAGCAATGGCGAAATTACATGATGGTGAAACGGGTGAATTCCGAAATGAAAACCACTGACTAATGGTAACGTTTGCTACGTTTCCCAGATACGAATATTCGTATCAAACCCGCCGGGAATCGAGTCCGATTCGTCGTGGTGGGAGGCGAGCAGTCTGGCCACTGCGCCACCACGGGCCATACTTTAATATCAGCAATAGTTTTTTGGGGTAGGTATGGATAACACATGAAACACGAATTGTTGCAACATTACATGTTGTCATATAAAACATTAACATCCCCACCATTATCAAATGTGTTGCTATGTGCCAGACGTTGAGATTCATTGTCAGAACATTATGAATTAATTAATCGAAAATGGCGGCATTAAGCTTAAAAACACAAGACAGAATTTTTGTTCACCATGTGCAGTAGGATAAAAATCCACAGGAAACCACAAACAAAGTGATATTTACATTTTTATTTGTATAAATGTGCAGCTAACCTCTCATCTTTCATGGATAGTGGTTGATATCAGAGCTCATATTTTTGTAATTTGCACTTCGTCGTTTAATAATGCAATATCCAGAAACTCACCCTTTTTATATTTCATTCTGGCTGTGTTACTAATAAAAACGATCTGCTTCAACTACACATTCAAGGGCGGTTTTCACCCCTTCGGAACAAACTTAAGCTATTTGTAGTGTATATATTTTCGACCTATTTTTGGTGAGGAATCACCTAACGAAGTTTGTCAGAAGAGTTCAATTCCACCCTGTGAGTGTAATGTTAACGTTACATATTCCTCAATTTTTAAATTTTTTTAGATTTATTTAATTTTATAAGAATTTCCAGAAGGTGTGGGGTGGAGATGTAGTTAAGGGATAGTGATGGTGGGGTGAGCAATGGAAAAGTGTCTTATGTTATATGTTACACGATTTTTTAAGATTTTTTTTAGATTTTTGTGATTTTTCTTGATTTTTCACTCAAAATGCACCAAACTGCTCCATTGCTGCTAATGTATCGGCCCATTTGATAACGTGTCATTTCGTCTTTATTATTTACATTTTGAACAGCAAATACAGCATTATCGCTGCCCTTATGAACGTATTTGCAAATGTATTTGATGGACTTCACCGAACTGCAGAACTCAACGTTTATGTGTGCTTTGTACTTGTAGGCCACTACCTCCTCACTCCACCCCAACCAAGTTCACTCTCTTACAAATTAATAGGGGTGGTACATGAGATGAAATGGAACATATTTGAATAAGGTACCCATTTCCGGAAATAACTCCTTATACCAAAACACGGCGATACGAGCGAGTAGGGTTAGTCGGCAACCCGGTGGCAACCGAACAGTGTAATTGCACGTACCGGGCATTACATGTCTAGGTTCAAGGTGTCTTGCACTGCCCCATTTGACGCAAAGTAGGGGGTCCCATTGTCTGGCCACATCGCTCCCACGACCTAAAGCTTTGGATTTCTAACTTTTGGGGCCACGTAAACACACTGGTATGCGACACTCCTGTGAATACCAGAGAAGAACTTGAGACCAGGTTTCGTGCAGCATTCGAAACCATCAAGAACACACCATCCATTTTCAATGATGTGCTCCGCAACATGCTGCGGCGCTGCAGAGTATGCATCGAATGCAGAGGAGACAATTTTGAGTAGCTACTGTTCTCTCTCTGTGTGGAATAAACCTGTTTACATTACTGATTCACATTCTCCTTCTAATACCTGACGCCACCCTTGTACGCTATAATCTCCATTTTGGGTATAAGGGGGCATTTCCGGACATGGGTACCTTAATAAACTATACTGAGGCGACAAAAGTCACGGGATACCTGTGTCGGACCTCCTCTTGCCCGGCGAAGTGCAGCAACTCGACGTGGCATGGACTCAACAAGTCGTTGGAAGTCCCCAGCATAAATATTGAACCATGCTGCCTCTAAAGACGTCTATAATTGCGAAAGTGTTTCCGGTGCAGGAGCTTGTGCACAAACTGACTTCTCGATTATGTCCCATAAATGTACGATGGGATTCATGTCGGGCGATCTTGATGGCCAAATCATTCGCTGGAATTGTCCAGAATGTTCTTCAAATCAATCGCGAACAGTTGTGGCCCGGTGACATGGCGCATTGTCATCCATAAAAATTCCATCGTTGTTTGGGTACATGAAGTCTATGAATGGCTGCAAGTGGTCTCCAAGTAGCTGAACATAACCCTTTCCAGTCAATGATCGGTTCAGTTGGACCAGAGGACCCAGTCCATTCCATGTAAAAACAGCCCACACCATTATGGAGCCACCACCAGCTTGCACAGTTCCTTGTTGACAACTTGCGTCCATGGATTCGTAGGGTCTGCGCCACACTCTAACCCTACCATTAGCTCTTACGAACTGAAATTGGGACTCATCTGACCAAGCCATGGTTTTACAGTCGTCTAGGGTCCAGCCGATATGGTCACGATCCCAGGAGAGGCGCTGCAGGCGATGTCGAGCTGTTAGTAAAGGCACTCAAGTCGGTCTTCTGCTGGCATAGCCCAGTACAGCCAAAGTTCGCCGCACTGTCCTAACGTTAAATGAACCCCAATACGGATTTAGAAGAGGAACAGGCACAGACTTCGCTTTTCACGACGTGATGAGTAAGATAAAGGAATCCTCAGCAAGATATATAATGGCGATCTTCTTAGATATATCTGGAGCATTCGACAATGCCTGGTGGCCGGAGGTAATGCATAGGCTTAAAGAGGAAAAGTGTCTTGCAAACATCTACAGGGTCATCCAGGACTTTTTCACGAATAGATGGAGTATATACTCTATCAATAATGTGCAAGTGCAGAAGAGATTAACGAAGGGATGCCCCCAGGGGTCAGTTCTCGGACCGATTTTATGGAACATCCTCTTCGATGAATTTCTGGATCTTGGGCTCCCTCCTGGCTGCACAGTTTTCGGGTATGCTGATGATGAATTGATCCTGGTATCTGGCAAATCCAGGAAAGAGCTTGATACTAAAGCTAGTGAAATCATGAAAAAGACATGGAATTGCTCCAAAGTCTCGAAACTAAAGTTTTCAGTCGAAAAGACCAAGATAATGCTGGTCAAGGGATGACTCAAAAGGTACCGGACTGTGCGCTTCGGGGGATGTCCTATCAAGTATGTGCAGGAGTTCAGGTATCTCGGAGGTTCTCGCTAGCAACATGAGCACATACATTTAAACCCGTCAAATGGCCTATCTATATTAACATGATAGGAGTAAAATTGTCATAAATTCTGGTCATCAATGTAGTATAGGATGAGGAAATCAGCATTTTCATGCAAGAGTTGTTTTGGCATATGTGAATAAGTTCGGCACAGTTAAATAGAATCCACTGCTACATGGTAGCCCATACCGAAGTACTGCTGCACGGTCGACTACTTCTCAAATGCCACATTATCGAGTTTGGCAAAGTATCACTTGGCAACATGACTTCTTCATTGTCGCAACATGGAAAATAGTGGAGGCCATCTACAGCTTCAAGTATTTGCGCTGGCCATAGGTACTTTGGCTTTTGTAGCGATTTAGAGTACAGGTAAACATTCTCGAACCAAAGACCATTGAGTTCCATCAACAAGCTCAGACGCATGCATGTCTTTCCACAGTTACTTGATCCCACTATGATACCTCGCATGGTGTTTAGCATAAGCTCCCCATGACGTGATTCGCGAGAGATAGTTTCATCAGCGCTGATGCGAACAGGAAGTGTGGTGGTCTGTTGTATTATTTCCATTGAACTGATAAGTGAACAGGTAAACCACCAGTACTTATGGCAACAGGACCACATTCAAGACCTGGTGAAGTAGCCGCCCCACATGCTTGTTTGTGCGCGCCCAATGTCAGGTGATGTAGATGGCCAAGTTGAAAGTCGAATGATGTGGATGGCCGCATACCACGAAACAAACATATAAAGTAGACATGATGGCCAAGTCGTGATAGTATGCTGTAATGTAATGTGGGAGTAAGACCAAGACGAGACATGGACTGGTGAATACACTGATCAACAACCTTTCTTTCGAAACTCACATTCGAGGGCTATAAATACTGCGAAGCTGGCATGCGACTCGTACAGCGATCGAAGTGTTGCGACATCCCTGTCAATTTGTTGGACGACGCATGTAAGGAACACGACATTGCCTATGCGACCAGTAGCAAGTTGGAAGATAGGCATGCAACCGATACTGTTCTTGCGGAAAAAGGTCGCCCAAGTCCAAACTCGGCGAACATCTAGCCGCATGGGGCATCTCCAAGATTATGAAAACTAAAGTCAAGAGAGGAATGGGTTCGCAGTTTGGAAGGAAGAAAAAAACCAAGAAGATACAGAGGAAATCTCGCAAAGTAGTAGGGAAGCAAGGAGACCTTTTGCCCTTCATCCTGCCAGTGCTCGGCATCCTTGGCAGCCTTTTCGGTGGTGCAAGTGGTATTGTGAGGACAGTGAACCCGACCAGGGCAGAAAATAAGCAGTTTACCGAAGCTATTAGACACAATAGGCACATGGAAGTGCCCGCTAGAAGTAAAAAAATGGCAGTGGCCTGTATATTTGGCCCTACTGTGTAAATGTCAGTGGGGGAAATAGCAAATTGAGGACCAAGCGAAAGAGGCGGTCTTAAGGTCACTGCTCAGTCACCCATTCTCAAACATAGACATACAAAAGTTTGCTCATAAATTAAAAATAGCCAATTTCCAATGCGTGTTCATGCACAACCGCCTACCGAGCAGTCTTAGACGAGTTGAGTATGTTATAGTAAACCTAGATATCATCCTCGGGCTGGGGACACATTGGACCACATATAAAACACGTGGGGATATGGCAGTACACTTTGACAGCTACAGTAATTTAAGGGCACCACCCGAACTGAAAACGTATTAGAGAGGCATGAGATTACATTATATACCACGAAGCAGAGCAACTGCCACCAGAAAGGAAGTGTGGCTACTTATGCCTGTGCTTCCTTTCAGTGTAGAAATACAAAACACTTCACTTAACGGGGACGCACTACTTAAAAACAGCAGTCATTTCTGTAACCCTGATCGTGTCGGACAAAAGCTCGGAATTGCATTCCGCACAATTTCCTCCTCTGAACTTTGATGGGGTGTGATCCGTTGCGCTCGTAGATAAATTTAAACTTACTTCTCAGTACCGAACATAGATGATCGCATTTGCATGTTTCGTTAAGTCAGGGAGGATGGTGAGAGAGGCGAGGCGTGTGTACCCACAGGTTCGTATGAGATTCAAGATATACGCGAGTACCGTAAGAATGCACTGGAGCCGGAAGTGATGTTGGTGCAACGAGGTAACACTAATATGCTACACAGCAAGATGTATTGTACTGCTCAGATAGGCTTCATGGGACGCGACACACTTGCTGCAGTGCTCTGATTCGCGAAAACGAAGTACAAAGCGAAGAAAATGCATGAATCCACCCTGTCAGTAAACGTTTCCCTTGTTAATGTTATAAGATTACATTTTAATGTCATTACTGGATCGTACCTCAATGGCAAGTCCAGCCAAACACTACAGGAATTTTCCGCGATGGTACCTCCAGGCTTTAAGATGGTAGATATATCAAAGACACCCATTTACGTTCTGGCCACGATAGAGAGTGTACAGGAAGTGGTCTTCTATATAGTAGACCAAGACTGTTTGGATAAATTTATAGAATCAGGAAATAACAGTACACCTACATTTTTGCAAATATAAGTCTGAAATTCAAGCGAGCGAGTACTAAGGTAATAAAAGCAGCTTACTTTACCAAACAAGAAGTCAGTACGAGACGAGCACCCAACATGCTAATATCTGAAAACATACGTTTTCTTAAAATATTGGGGCTGACAGTCAAAAAATATGGATGTGGAAATATTAAACGTAGCCGAGCCAGCGGGGTTTGAAGACGCAAACTCCAAGGCAGAAATTCACACATACACCCTATCTGCCAGGTCCATACGTACCCTCGTCCGAGGTGCAAATTCTGATACAAAACCAACATATATACACCATGCTGTGTAATTCATATTTGAGGTTCCGAGGAACGATTACAAAGGCCAGCGGCGCTGTATCTGGGACATCGAAAATCATCAGAAACGGTATACTGCACATGATAAGTAGAATCGTATGTGAGCTGAATGCATGTGAAGTGGATGCGACAAGAGATGTTGGAAATATGGCCACCAAAAATATTTATCTCTCATTGATGCACAACCAACTGCCGGCAGCTAAAATGGCAGGCTGGGGGATCGAAGAGGACTTTAAGGTCCCCGTCTACAGTAATGGAAAATTCGAATTATGCATTCCGCTAGACATGCTACTAGGATTCGCTGAAGACTACAGGCACGTAATTATTAATGCCAAGCAGGAGCTAGTTATACTCTTAGCACACATACAAACGAACGCGATCATGGATATTGCTGCCATGCCCGAAGCAATGTCACTGGCGTAATGATCCATCGAATGGTTAATTCCGCATGTCCAAGTAAAAATGTCGGAATGTGTGAAATTCTTGAAGTATGCGAAGAAAGGCAGGAATGTTGATATTGCGTTTTGTACATGGAGTTAAGAAATGTACCCGAGTGTACCGCGCTCCATAAGCTAAATTGGAATGTCAAAACAAGTTTCAAAAGCGAGAAACACTACTACATAATAGCTGTATTTCAGATGGGCAAACAGAATGCCATCAATGCACACCCCTCGAAATTCGATCATGCGAACATAAAGCATTTTAAAGTATTCCTGAACTCTGAGTGTTACCCATATGGAAATTTAAACATAAATTTCGCAAATGGTATGTACATGGTACCGTATCAAATGTACACCGACTTTCAGAGATTGTACTTTAGGCAAACACAGTCACCTACACTAGAACCCAGTGAATTCATGAACATTGCCCACCTGCTGGTGTTTGATGTTAGCAAACAGGACGGTAGGATAAAGTCTGGTATAGTTGACTACAGGATTGAAATGACAATCTCAGAGAATTTCCCAGCCTAAACTCAGGCTTACGCCTTAATAATCCACGATAGACTGGCCACATACAATGTGCGCGACAGACTTGTTAAAATACTGACTTAATTAACCCCTATAGTCCATTCCCCATCCATCCAACAATCACAATGTTCGTGAACATTCAGGGCTGCATGTCACTGTGCAGTTTCATTATTAAATGCATCTGCATAGTGCATGTAGATGGTAGCATAACGACATGTTTATATTTAGCTCCGTTTTCATGGAGGGCACGTGATAGGAAAAGTAAGGTGACGTATACATGGTTGGAGAAACACTATCATGGTCTCAATTGCAACGATGCAGATGTAGAAAACAAAAAAATACGTGATGTACTCACCAATTTGTTGACTGCGAAGACAGATGGCATGGTCTTCATGGCCTGTCTGGAGCAGAAGAGATGATTCAGCATATATTGCAGTATGAACGTAAAACTATGTGATCTGAAGTCAGAGTATACCTGCTTATCATTATGAGCATTGAAGGCTCGGTACACGAAAACCAAACACGACTGTAATGCGTGAAGGCTAGGCTGGACTTGTCCATGCACGAACGCACTGCCAAGGACGTGGACTATAGAGTGTGGCACATACCAACATGGTGGTGGGGGGCAATGGTAATTGTGTTTTTTTAGCAGCAGAGCATATAAATAATGGCCCTGTGCTGAGGTTAAACCACAGTACTACTCATGACCGCCTCACGTGAACGCTTGCTCTCTCGATTTACTTACACGCGAACACTAGCTACCATCATAGATGGGCTTATAGTGAAGCTGAACAGTAACATGCATTATAGGTTACTTATGGACCTGGTGATTGGGGAGCGGCACACTGCATCAGATTTCTGGTTGCCGGATACATCTTATGGCAAATGCATGACATGTATGTTAAATTCAGAGTTTAGATATGTTTACCTACATCCTATATTCAACTGATCTTGGAGACTGACGTGAAACTGCTTAACGAGACTATAGTGAACATAGCATATAGCGGCATCAAGCCTATCTGAAACAGGAAGACAATGCACGTGCTCGAATTCTTGTAACATGTGTGCACATACGAAGAATAAAATAGATAGTGTCCCTCTTACTTCAGTAGAACTCTAGCTCTCTACATGCATGCACACATCAAACATGTACACCGCTATCAACCCGGTGGACATTGCCAAGTATGGCGATGTTTTGACTGGGTACTGCAGTGTTCACTTCAAACCTCCTGGACTGCCTGAGCAAGTGGAAAGCTGCAACTGTCTCGAATACTGGGTGTGCAACAACATCGAGAGCGAAGAGGGATTTCTGGTATTATACCCCCTATGCCATGCAGTGTTGTTGCATGTCCTGTGTATTACCTGCAGTCGGACACGAAGCTGCCTTGCTTCATCATCGATATAGTGGCTCGTGCAAATTAAGAGTATATACGTCAGGCGTGGATTATGCAGTAAATTGCATACGAGCTGTGACATCCTAACAGTGGTGAAATTACACGTTGGACTGAGACCTGTACAGGTGAAAAATTAACACGAACACCTTGAAGTGTGGAAAGGTTAGGTGGAAGACAATGTGTTCTCCGCTAACGTACGAAGTTTACTTCGCTACAGTAACGTGAGCATGCCATCACGGACATATAAGAAGTAATGTGTGTTACATCTCGCTAGCAATCAGCAGGAGTGCAGCATTTAGTAGACAACCACCATCACCATGAACAATGTGTTTGGCAAATGTGACTACAGTTTCGGCCAATAAATGTGAACTTGTACGAACAGTACTTTGCCGGGTGCCGACAGGTGGTATTTAAACCATAGTTGGAACATGAGCAAGTACGGGTATGTGATGGTGAAAATCATTTGTGGGGATATCATGATGCGTGGGATAATTTCCACAGCCAGATTCTACAGTGATACAAGTATGATAGGCATGCCGTCGCCAATCTCCGACCAAACAGTTAGTTACCTGCAGAGAAGAAGAAAGTGGACTGTTTCCTACGCTATGTAGACAATGGTGCAATCTGCCGGTTGACAGAAGAGTGTATGGGACACATACATACCACTATGCTGGAAAACTGGAAGCAAATGGATATTACCCTGTGTGGCCTTGATCTATTGTGTATATAAGTAAATAGATTAATTAACTTATGTGTGTGTGAGCAGTGCATCATGGACATCGAAGCGCCGAGTATGATCATGGACAGCACGGTGGTCCAGGCAGAACTGACATGTCTCAGCCAGTGCCAATGTATGGAGCTTATCTGTGTCCTTGTTGCACACATTCTGGGACTATTGGTCAAGGTATATACTTAGCAGTGATGTTACACCCCCACCAACCATATAACAGCCCTGTATCCAGCCCATTGGCAGCAGTAGCAGTCTGGCAGAAAGGATGGTTACTTCCCACCAAGAACATGCCTACTATACCAGCGCGACCCCGGGTCACAGAAGCATGACATATACATTCAAGACTGCGATAGCATCGTGCACTGTCTGTCGGCACATGAGCCTGCGTCGTACGAGCCTGGTCAACAACTGATCGGGTGTACGACGTACGGCAAGTGTGCCATATTCTAAATGCGGGAGGACACGTCACTGCCCTGCATGGAGGAAGCAGCCCTTGCTGCTGCATATCTGCACGACACAGTGGCATTCCACCTGACGGGCTATGCGGTAGCTGCAGTGAACCTTTCCCAGGCCCAGGACATGGTACTACAGCCAGGGCTACCCAGCTGCCTACTGTCGTCTCCACCCATGACATCATCATCAACAACACCGAGGCAAAGAGGGCCACATTGACGATGGTCCCAGACATCGTCACGGTGGCTGTGTAGCTGCCAGTGTGACGTAGACGTCCCGAGTCGCCCAGAGAGTCACAATGGAATCGAGGTGACTAGCACTGCTGCTGCTGCGGTCACTGCTGTGCCCCATGGTGACAAAAACAGTGACATGCGAACCGTTTGTCCGGTGTGTAGACTACTACCAACTGTACAGCCACACTTGCCAGCAGCAACAACAGCAGCTATTCCAGCCTCGCTACAGTTAAAGAGTACCTGCATCGACTAATGAACAGCATTATCGATGCTCTCTATATATGCGGTGTGTATGCCATGTAAGGTTTTTTATATTTCACGTACGTGTGTAATCACACACACTCAATACATTAGGTTTTAAAGAAAATATGAAGAGCAGGTTGTCATTTGCAGTATAAGTAGATATGTAGTAGTGTGTGTGTGTGAGAGAGAGAGATACATTTGTAAAGCAGTTTTTGGTTTTTTATTACATGTATATGTGTATTTACACAGACACTCCATTAGGTTTGAAAATAAATATAAAGCGTTGTGTGTCATATCAGTACAAGTAGTGAGAGAGACATTTGTAAAGTAGTTTTTGTAAAAATCAAAATTGAATGTATGTAGAGGGGAGTGTGTACTGGTAATTCGTTGTACTGGTATTTCATTGTAAAAACCGTATATATATATATATATATATATATATATATATATGTGTGTGTGTTCATCAATAAATGTGTATGTNTATATATATATATATATGTGTGTGTGTTCATCAATAAATGTGTATGTTTTTAATCGTACCCAATGTGTTCTTTATTCAACATTATCTGTCTGGAGAAGAGAAATGAATCACCTTTAGTAAATGTTTGGGCCATAAATTCACGATACAGTTTATCGACACATTTCGTTTCATGTCTGCCAGTCTCGCAACACTTGTACATAACATGCCACAGTAGGAGTTCAAGGTCACTGCTCACCAGGAAGGGTGTCTTTACCTATGATTGCATGGACTGTCTGACCAAACTTGACGAGACACAGCTACCGCCCATTGAATAATTATACAACCGCCTCATCTACGGCGACATTAGTCTGCGCGACTATCAGCACGCTCTGACAGTCTGGGAAGGGTTTAATTTCCGTACATTATGCAAATACAATGTGACCTCTACCTGAAGACTGATGTCGTGCTGCTGTGCGACGTGTTCGAGAACTTCCGGGGGCTATTTTTGATGGTGTACGGAGTAGAATGTGTCCGATATGTGAGTGCTCCCGGATTCTCATTCGACACCATGCTGAAGGAGACGAAGATAGAACCCGACACTCATGTCCGAGATCGACACGAGCGNGCAAACAAGAACGTGATCGGTAAATTTAAGGATGAGTGTGGTGGGCAGAATATGATCGAGTTTGTTGGGCTGAGGGCCAAGCTCTACAAATGCAGGTGCACTAGCAAGAATGTTAAATGGGCCAAGGGAAACCATTTTCGTAGTTAAGGATCGTATTATGTTTGAAGATTATAAGAATGTACTGATGACCAGAAAGTAATGAGAGAGTTTGTGAAAAATATTCAGTCGCACAATCACAACGTATAGACTCAATGTTCCAACAAACTGGCACTAACATGCATGGACGACAAACACAAGATCATGGAAGATGGTATTCATACCGCCCTTTATGGTTATCACAGATGATTATGATGATGTTCTGTGCACACACCTCTGTGACAGGCATTTGTCATCATATATGTGTCTGTCCCCGGGAGAGCGAATGGGGTCAGGATGCATAGTAGGAGGCAGTTCCTCGCCCCGGGCTTGTCGAAACTGAAGCGCTTCCATTCCCCTCCCCCACAACGAATGATATGCGTGTGTGATGATTTATTCCATTTATGTGTTTTTTCCAGCAGCATACTATATAGCTCATGCAAGAGTCATATTCATCTCGTCAGGTATGTTGCTGTTGGTGTAGGCTGGTGGTATGCTGTGACCCATGCTATCACTCATGTGCGTAATTGTGCACTGTTCCAATTATGTGTTTTTTCCAGCAGCATTCTGTAGCACACGCAAGAGCCATTTTCATCTTGCCGTGCAAGAAGTATACTTATCTTGTCAGGCATGTTGCCAATATGTCGTGATGTGTGTAATATTTCACATTCTATAATCAATCATTCACGTACTTGTGCACGGGATTTTGCATCTATGTTAGGTCTCCGACCTGGGGTTTATAGCCATTTCCTGGGGGGACTCAACGGTTATCCTAGCGAGGGCTGTGATTGTGAAATTATATTTGTATCATACTAGCACTGCAGTAACTGGTGGTCGAATCGCACTTGCTTTATTATTTTTTTCAGTGCTGCCCTCCACCCCTTTCCTCTTCATTACCATATACTTTACTCTTCCTCTGTGGCTGTCATCTTTCTGTGCATTACTTTGGCAACTTTGAATTTTTTTAGCTGGGACGATTTCCTTTCCGGCGACCCGTAAGCACCGGTACACTATGCTTGCGACGGCACAGATGTTTTTCGTTATGCAGACATGCACACATGTTTGCGTAACGAATAATCCCAGTGATGTTTGCTAGTGTGGTTTACAGCCCCGGTCCCAAGACCGGGAGCCGTGCGCATGGCCGGACAGCCATGCGGGCGGTAAAGTGTGAGGGCGAGCGGTAGGAGATGGCGGTGAGGTAGCGTGGACACACAGTTTCACTCCGCGGCATGTTGTGTGCGTAAATTCCGTTTCACTGTGGGTTGGCGTCTTTAATGCTAATTTTTAAATATGCTCATTTATTTATGTTATTATAATTTCTCTTATATACGAACGTGCGGGACTGTGGCCGGGGCACTTGATAGACTGGCTGTATTTTTTTCGCGCTATTAATATATATATATATAACTTTTACTCAAATAAATAGTGTGTGTGTGCAATGTGCCTGCAGTATTTTCCTATGTGTACATTCGTCATTAAACATTCTCTTTTTTCGCGATGACAAGTTTATTGTCGGGTGAGAGCGTAGGACGATGGGAGTATTTACTTATTTTTTTCTCCTTACCATATAATGACGATTTTGTCACGATTACATGTTTATTGTCTGGCGAGTGCGTTGGCCGATGCGAGTATATACACTTTTTCTTCTCCTAACACTTCCTATGCAAGATGATCGTGTGGNTATTGTCGGGTGAGAGCGTAGGACGATGGGAGTATTTACTTATTTTTTTCTCCTTACCATATAATGACGATTTTGTCGCGATTACATGTTTATTGTCTGGCGAGTGCGTTGGCCGATGCGAGTATATACACTTTTTCTTCTCCTAACACTTCCTATGCAAGATGATCGTGTGGTCTAGACATTGGACTGACAACTCAAGGGAGGTTGGATCGAACCTGCATGCCTCCAGCATCTTTTGAGATCCGAAACAGCTACCAACTAAAAAATTCCTAGCACACCTGGCAGACACCACTTGAACTCCACTCCCCGATGCTAGCGTGTCCCTGCAGGCGACGAGTGAACCAACCAACACACAAAATGGCTGAATCGATACCAGCGGTCCTAGCTGCGAATGGTGCAACCTCCCACACTTTGGTGGCGGGTGCGGGAATAAAATATGGCCACCTACAGCAGACGACTGGCAGCAGGCATGGGAATTAAAGATGTAGAATATAAAAAGTAAGAAGTTAGCACACTCTGGTTGTAGGCGCGGGAACCATAGATGACCGTCTGCAGCAGATGACTGGTGGCAGGAATTAAAGATAGCTGCCTACAGCAGACGACGACGGTGATGGAAGAAGCCAAAAGCTAGAGAGGGGTGGGAGATAAGGGAGAAAATAAAGGAGGCTGGAAGGAATATCAGAAAACACCAAAGTATAGAACGGGGAAGAAGGAGAGAGGGAATGAGAGAGCATGAGTAAAATATTATCGGAATCACAGAGAGTGAGGAAAAAGAAGAGGAATGATAGAGCAAGAGGGAGAAAAAAGTAATTCCGAGGGGAGAAAAGGAAACCCAAGATGGCCACCAATGGCGAAGAATGACATAGCGTGACATCATCCAAGATGGTCGCCAGCCCGTCCGCACGTCCGAAGCCAGCAGCCATCCGAGTGAATCCTCATTTTCTATCTACTAACATAATTTCTAATGCCGTATATTTTAACTAAATGCAACGAAATCTCATAATGGTATTCCTGATTATTTATCTTTAATTATTCCAGGTAATATTTTATTAACTTGGGTTATTATATGTTCTAGTATATAATATGATATATCAGAGTGATCTATATTCATTTTAATATCTCCATATACGTCTTCTGTTCCCATATTTACAATGTGAGAATCTGTATCGGTAGGTAAGAGTCTTATTTTTCTGCTACAATTATTCTTTAATAAACTATAAGAGAATGTGTACATTATTAATATGTTAGTTTGTTTAATGTTACTTTCTGTTTATTCTTATACAATAAAACATTATCTAAACGGGCGACCAAATATCACAAAAGGAACACATTATAACGGAAAACGATACTGCAGTGAAGCGGCTTTAGTAACACCAAAAAAGAATTTTGAAAGCCTACCAAACCAGAAATTTGAAAAAAAACCTACTAAACAACAGCACACCTCAAAACACTAAAACACTGCGCCACGATTAATTTAAAAACTACGAACACATTAAAATGGCCAACTTTCGACGCACACTCATGACTCACCATTACAAAGATAAATGCCCAATGAAGGCGAACGGTCATCTGCATCAAATAAGCGAGTGGTGTAGCTAGGGAGTAGAACTCGAGAAATGAAGCGAACTCCCAACTACATTAAGCAGGTCGAGCTAGCCGACAGAAACTAAATGCCAATGCGATTGTGAGGGGGAACCAAGGAACATGGGATACAGAGAGGAAAAAAGGAGAGGGAAGCAAAGCGCACACACAACCTCGCCGATGAACATAAACGCAAATGGCGCTACTAAGTATAGCACACAACACGCCAGCGGCGCAACCGGAGTACACAGAGAAAAACCACAGACCAATGGCAACGTCCTGCCCGTGTCCCACTTGCAACTAATGCAATTCGGATCCAACGGGAATTGAACCCAGACAGCGCAGTTAGTGAGTCACTTAGAACTCACTCATATACATTGTTACTAATTTATTTGTATTATTTACGTTCTTATTAAAATTTCTCTAAAATAATAACAGTAATATGATATGGTCAAATCTTGCTGCTTTATAATGATTTTCTCCCTGATTATCCTTGCAAGTTGAGTTCTTTACTTCTTAGCAATTTCCTTGAAAGAATAAAAAAAATAAAATAAAATAGTGGTAACCGACGTACAAGACTATTTTTTAAATGACCTCCATATTTAAGTGTATTTATATTATCATATTTTATTTACGCAAAAGAACTGCCACTTATCCATTCGTGCAATCAGTGAAATGGTAGATCACTTAAATATTGTGAAACCAGCAAAAATAACTAACGGAATTTATTAAATTTTCCACCTTTCCACGCGTCAACGACAGTACCCTGCAGAAAATGTTGCGTTTCGTAGACGTGTAGCCAAGAAGCACTGTAAAAGATTACATTGGACACGATATTTTTAGTGGTTAGAGGTCTGAAACTACGGTGACTAATGTGGAGTAATTTTCTTATTTATACTCGTGGTCAGCAGGCAACATACTGTGAAAATTGCAACACCCAGAAAGAATGGTCCGAATGAATCCAAACTCGGAGGATGTGTAGAACAGTGAACCAGCAATAAATCATTACGATTGCAAAGATAGCGAACACGTAGGCCCAGCAGCGTCCTCTCGTGTGGGACCAGAAAGGCCAGTGTTACGCCAAGCTCAGTCAGTGAAGAGCCGTCAAACGAAGTGAAAAGTGCCAGTATGCCTCGTCGACGCAATATCAGCATGTGAGTGAGTTATAACGGGGCAGAATGATCGGTCTCTGGCAAACAGGTTTGTCATACGGTGACATTTCGGCTCGTACAGGGCATGCTGCTACGACAGTGATGCTTGCGTGGAACCAGTGGATATAAGAGGGTCGTACACAGCGACGAGCGGGTACTGGACCACGCAATGTGGCCACAGCACGGGATGACCACCATCTTGTCCGCATGGCAGTAACGGACCGTACAACCTCGTCCACAGAGTTGGCTCTACACTGGAGTACTGCAACGTGTGCGGACCTGTCTGCACGCCGTCTGCTGCTGGGCTGGACTGGTGGCACGCATGCCATTGCGTCGGCTTCCATTGCCAGAAAGCACGAACGCTTCAGAATGCAATGCGCACGTGAACGCCGTCGCTGGCGTGCTGAGTGGCAAAATGTAGTGTTTTTGGACGAGTCCCACTTCAACCTGTCCTACAGTGATAGCCGCATACGTGTTAAACGCTACCGTGGTGACTGCAATCTGGCAGCCTGCATTGTGTAGCGGTATAGTGAGCAAACGCCAAGTGTGATGGTGTGTGGCGCCATTGGATACCACATGCGTACTCGACTCCTAAATATTGAGGGCAATATGAACATCAACCGCGACATCAGGGAGGTTTTAGAGCCCGAGGTGTTGCCTCTCCTTCAGGCGACTCCACGTGTTATATTTCAGCAGGAAAATGCCCTGCCAAATGTGGCGAGGAATGTGCAAGCCTTTTTCAATGAACGATGGGTACCACTGCTTCCCTGGCCTGCATGTTCGCCTGACATGAAGCCCATCGAACATGTTTGGGATATGGTTTTTTCGGTGACTTTGATGCGTTGTGGACTCGCATACAAACCGCGTGGAGGGAGATTCTCCAGGAACATATCCAGGTCCTATTTGATTCCATGCCACTATTTTTAAAGGCTCTGATTTCAGCATATGGGGCTTCACACCATACTGAATTCTCAAAGACAGAGATCATGTACAGTTCTGTAATCCTAATCAATTGTGTATTGTCGTGTTCCTAATCTGTGGTGCACAGTTTATTTCAATCACACTTATCCTTCTTGGTGTTGCATTTTTTACAAACGTTAGTGTATGTCGACTGCACTGGCGACGCTTATTCATGTTCGAGCTCGCAAAAACTAAAATCTGTCTCGAGTATATTTTATGTCGACTGGTGGTAGATTTATGATATACCGTCAACAACAAAGGAGACTATTTATGAGGTATGGTAGAGCAATACGACATGAAAATGCGAGTTCTCTTCTTAGTAGTTACAAAGTAATTCAATGAGCATAATGTTAAAAATCTACAATTGTGTAAACTTTGAAGAAAATTGAATCGTAATGAATTGTGTCGATAGATAATAATTATTGTATTTTATAAGTAAAAAGAATATTGCAGTTGAGTTTAAAAGTTAATTGATAACTGTAGTATGAAGAAATTCAATTAAAAAAAAATTATTTTTCGAAGTTTTAATTACTAGGAATTATAAATTAACTGCAAATTTAAATTTTAAAATTTGTAAATTTTATGGGTGTCAGAAAAGGTTACTTTGCGTTGCCAATTTATTATTAGAACATTTTAAAAGTGTTATGAACAAAATGCTCTTTTTGTTACAATTTTTCATACCGCTAGATCTCAGGATTTAACGGAATGTCGGAGTTCCCTTTGAATCAACAAGTATTTTATTGTTTCTCTTCTAAGAGCGATATTGCGGTTGTCAGTATGCTTTATAAACAATACGAGAATGAGATGGCGTGATGCGTTACGAAACAAACATCACAAATTCTACATTGTTACATCTTGAGGCAGGTTAAATATGTCGGCGAGATTATGCAAAGTTGCCGTCAGGCGCAGTTGGCTGTCATAACCGAAGGACAGACATGCCATTTCAAGCGTGTTTGACAAATGTACGAGGTGAGTTGAGGTCAGGCTGTAGGAAAGGAGAAATAAAGATGAGGAAGATAAGCGGTGTACCTTGAGAACACCGCCACAATGTAAATGTTCACGAAGTGCATGCATGTTGGTTGGCTCAGAGGCTGTGGCCTTCCATTGATATGGTCTCCACTACGATTACAGCAGGCTTATTCTGTACCGCCAAAGCTAAGTTGCTTCTGGAAGCTATTTGATTTACTACTACTATACAGATAACGTTTCATTTCTTGCGAGCGATTCTGTAAGCACAAGTTTACTTCGGGAGCTAAAATTTGCTTCTGCGCAAAGTATTGCTTCAAGGAAATAACTTCAGAGATTTTGCTTCGACGGTAGCAGTAGGTTGGCTGACCTTTGGTCGCGAAATATTTCGTTTCACAACGTAAATGAGACAATTACTGCTGCTTAAGTTTGTCCCTTTGTATGTTTATCGCTCAGGGTTGTTTATTTCACAAACAAACTCACATTGTGTGTTTAGTAAGCAATGCAATATATTGAAGTGTGAAATGTCAGCAAACGTGTGCTGTAACACAGATTAAACAGTAAAATTGCACAAAGTACTTAAACAGTAATTTAAAACACCCTTATAATTGCCAGAGTCATTTAATACCATTTTACATTGATAATTTAAAAAGTTGATTTAAGGCATGGATTTGTTACACGGTAGATATTGTATTTTGGGCAACGTTTATATATATGCACTTGTATGTTACTATGATTTAGGTCTTTATTGTAAGTATGTACAACATTATACAATTCCAGTTTTAATTACAGCACATCTGTGGCTTGTCTTTCGCGTTCTGCTGGAAAATCCGTTGTAGTAATCATTATTCCACTGCAGAAAACCTGCAACGTACTTAAATTAGGTTTAAGATTATTGCATGAGACATTTTCTTTCAAACCGTGGGCACAAATATTTTTCCATACCCATTCGATTCACACAAATGGCCTAAGCTAATTTTGGCGTATGGCAATACTGGTTAACGCACTAAAAATATATTGAATGGCCTTCAGTTCTTTAACTTGTTCATAATTATTTTTCATACGTGCCATTTAGATTTTTGCGAATACAGTTACGTGATAATTTTTGGGCGTGCAGATGCTTCTTCCTTGTTTACCTTGATTTCATGCCACGTTCAAAATAATAGGTATTGTTGCGTAGATGGGGAAAACTTTGTTTTAGAGGTTATTAAAATTTATCTTCAAATTTTTGCTACTTAGTTTACTTCAACAGTAGCCCTATCCGTTTTCGTGAAGCAAAAATTAAGAATAAAAACACCCTTTTTGGGAAACAAATCTGTACCTTAAAATACCATTGCATTATATCTGATTCCAAATTTTTACTTAAAAACATTTTAACATCGGTTATTATGAGTGGTTTTAGGCCTCAAAATGTTGAAACCATAATCTCAGAAACACTACACTACGACAAACAACGATATTATGTTTTGTACGTATATATATTTTATTATTAAGAAACATGATTTAAACCTAGTACGTCTCAATGACCTCATATTTTCTGCTGCCTTTGTCGTCTTCAAGCCAAAATTTGGCACTCATGTCCTATTTTCCTGATTACACGAAATAGTATCTATTCGAAAACTCATCTCGGGAATCGTGAATGGTTTGCTATCCCATTTTTTACGTGTTGCCGCTAGATACGTATCTGCAGTTGTACGAAGAGAATATCCACATTTCGTCAACTACCAACGGTAGGTTATCGATGCCACATTTATATGTTCAGATTAAATGAAACAAATACAGACAGATATGCATTTCAACGAACTAAATGTATGTGAGCTATGTTACGAGTTGTAGAATTATTTTACGGTCATTTAGAAACCACAGAGAATATTAATAATCACAGTAGAGTAAGAAACGCAAACGATCCGTCGACTTTGCGCGGCATCCGAGACTCGCGCATAATTGCTTCAACGTTTGCTTCACCTTTGCGTCGACGCACCGAAGCGTTAACGCAACGTCGGTGGTACGGAATCGCTTCCAAAGCAAAGTCGACTCAAACACGGTTTGCGCACGCAGTAAACTTGGATTGGCGGTACAGAATAAGCCTGCAGGCCACACCGGCCGGCAAAGTGTTTTTGGCTGAGGAATCTCGTGCGAGCAGTGTGGAGGAATCTGCTGTGATGTAGAGGTTATCTCGGGGTACTCCCACTTCTTTTTCGGTCTTTATTCCGCCGCTGATCCACCCCCATTTTGTCACTCGGATAGGCCAGCCTCCTATCATTCTTACCCTTCCCGGGAGGTGGGAAAACCGTGCACATTTAAAATGTACAAATTTATAAGTCATATAATTCATAAGCCCCATTACCATTTAAAAAAAATCATTTAGTGGTAACCAGAAGAGCTAGACTGGAGAGGTTGACGTTAAACAGCGAGGACTTTTACTGTACGTCAATTCGGATGAAGCAAGGTGAATATGGAGCAGCGATTGGATGCAAGAGCGGGGGAAACAGGAGTGCCCTGAGGAAAATTCAACTACCAAAGGCAACGTCCGCCACGTTTCCGAAACAAAATTCCGTTGCACATGTGTATACCAGTTCGAGGATCTCCATTTATCATTAAAGCTAATTTTTTCGCAAGCAAAAATGGTTAAAATCTGATGTTTTCGCTGTCGTTTTAAAGTATAAACATTCAGTTGCAGAATATTAAAAAAGATAATGATAAGTACAGCACACTTTTACCATTAGTATTAGGGCATAAAATTATATGGTCACTGTTAAACGTCTCATTAAACGTCTGTTATCGGCGGAAAGATGACGCACCAATTCAGTGATATGTGCCTAGAGGCTACGATATGGCATGATGCGCATGGCTGGGTCGTCCTTAGCGCTCCCATGCTTCTAGGCCTGGGACGTGCAAAATACCTACAGCCAGGCGGCCACCTTAGGTGTTCCACCTGCCTGGCGCTTGAACTGCGTTGCAGAGTGTTTGAAATCCTGGTTTCTTAACGAAACTATTAAACGTGCCCCTAGTATGTTTACCTACTGAGAGACATCACACCCCACACGAAGGAGGAATGACACTTTAAAGTTACCATAGATACTGTACATATTATTTTGGAGCNCCACCTGCCTGGCGCTTGAACTGCGTTGCAGAGTGTTTGAAATCCTGGTTTCTTAACGAAACTATTAAACGTGCCCCCAGTATGTTTACCTACTGAGAGACATCACACCCCACACGAGGGAGGAATGACACTTTAAAGTTACCATAGATACTGTACATATTATTTTGGAGCCCCCCCAATACAGTTAAAAGCGGCTTATTCAGACTGCCATATATACGGCATGAACCTGTATTGAACTTCGAAACAGACTTTTCATCAATAAAATGATAAGTTCACCGCTGAAAGTCCCTTAGGTAGACGCACCACTACGAGAACTCTGCACGCCAGTTCAGAGCCCTGCGCGTAGCGGCGATGACGCTCTTGTAGCGCGTGCTTGTGTAACCCTTATAGCTCCCGCGCTTCTCGGCCAAAAAGAGAGAAAAACGATGCAGGCAGGAGTGTCACTTAGGGTGATCAGGCCCCGCCACATTGCACATTTACTATTTTTGCTCTAACTCCCATTTAATATTGTGTAATAGCATTTTTTGCATGAATGGCTTACAGATAATTTCTTAAATCTTATCAAACTATTATAACTCTACCGCGTTTATTAATTTTTGACTAGTGACTGCCAGCAAGAAATATGTAATTTTTTCCTTGCGGGCTGTTACAGAAATGATTCTGGCAACAAAAATCTAGCAAATAATGTTCAATAAAATTTGCAAAGCAGTGCCCTACTCCTTGTCGGTGCCGAAAATAAAATACAAAATCTGTGATGCAAGTTATGTAGAAAATTCCGTAAATCCAAGATGACGGGGACTGATTGCCCTCAAAAGGGCAAAGTTGAGCTGCCATTTTGTACCCAGAATCCTTCGCTAGCGAACCTAGCGGCGTTTCAAACAACTTGGTCCAAAATCTGTGGCATTAGTTGACATATTTTTCGAAAGATGCGTTACCATCAACGCGCCTTACACCCTCCAGTGTTCTTTTATTTTTTCTATATTCAATGTCCTCTCACAAAGGGGGAGGGGAAAGGAAGCGATGCGAGGAGCAGGTCGCAACACACTGTTGCCAGATGTAAATGATACATATAACAAGTTTTACGAACGTGCGCGTGTCTGCCATTTGTTTTGATGCCAAATTGAAGGGCGGCGAGGTCGGGACGGTAGACAGCAGGGTAGAGAAGAGCGGCGATGTACATCGCGGGGCGCGTGTGTGCGCTGGCCCACTTGGCACTGGTCGCCGCGCATGCGCACACGCCTGGTATTTATACCGGCTCTTGGAGAGTCTACACCTCCCGTTGAGGTGAGGTCCGCGCACGCTCAGTCGCTCGACTAGCCAGCGCTGGTGGATCCAGTTCACCGTTTAGAAGTCGTCGTATAGTCTGTTCGTGGTTCCTCCACATTTTCTATATCAAACATTTCAAGAAAAAAAACCCCGTGTATGTGGTTGCTTCCTCAATTTATCACACATCACAAGCGTTTTATACTTGTGTTAAAATTAAACTACCTAGTTTTTCGTTAAACTGAACATTTACTTGTGTTTTATCTATTAATTATAATATTTTATATATACCTATAAGAATAAAACAGGGAGAAAACAGGTGGGTTAGTAATGAGTAGTAGGGTTATAATGGTTACAATGGTACCATGCACCGGATTTTTGGATTACTCGCCTGCGATGACATCACAGGCGTCCGGCGGCCTGGGGCCGCCATGTTGTAATGGCAACCGATCACCATATTGTATCTTGGTGACCTTTACCTTGATCTGCTCGTAATATTGAACTAAAAGAATTTTTTAAAATTCGCAAAAAGTTTTTAAAAAATTATAAAAATCGAAGATTATATAATGTTACCCTAGCNCCAATAACAGTTTTTTTTAAGAAAGCGCAAAAAAATCTTAAAATATTCTAAAAATCGAGGAACATATAATGTTACCCTACCCTTATTCTCGCTCAGTCCGCCAAACCTCACCTCACTCCCTCCCTACCCCTATACCGTTCATAAAAAAATCGAAGAAAATAGCAAAAAAAATTCTAAATAATTGAAAAACATATAACGTTAACCTCACACTGATCACACCACCCTCATCGCACCCCCTCTCCTTCCCCCTTTTCCAAATATAAGAAATTGATTAAAATAGCAAAAAATCGAAAAATTTAGTTTTATAATCGAGGCAAATAGAACGTTTACCTCACACACACCACACCACCCTAAAACCCGCTCCTCTTCTACCCAGAAAATCACCTTCACACTCCACAGTGATAAAAAATCGAGAAAAGAATTGTCAAAATTGAAAGGCACTAATAAAAGTGTAGAATCATATTACATCACTGACTCAGACACCTATGTTGGAATGTTGGATACCAGTGGCATTGACCTTGATCTCAATGAACTTGAAAACAAAAACCGAGAAAAATTTGTAAAAAATCGAAAGAAACAAATAAAAGTTTAGGGACATGTTACATCACTGACTCCGACACCCATGTTAGCTGTTGAGACCTTGATCCCGATGACATTGAAAACAAATGATTAAAAAAAATTGTAAAAATGAGAAACAATTCACAAAAATCGACGAACATATTAGGTTACTGACTCCAACCTCCATGTTGGATGTTGGTAACCTTGACATTAACCCCAATGACCTTAATCACTAAAAATTTAGAAAAATTGCAAAAAATCGTGGAAACACTTGAAACTCGACGAACATAGATACTGACTCCAATCGCCATGTTGAATGTGGGCGACGTTAATCTTGACGCCATTGTCCCGCAACTACAATTCATAAAACATTGAAAAGATTCTTAAAAATCGAGTAACATATAACATTAGAACCTTTTCTCTTCTCACTCTTATACCCAACACCTCCCCCTCCTTTTCGAACCAAATTAATTATTGCCCTTACATTACGAATTATCCCTCCACCCACACCGCTCTATTGTATCTGTCCATTGGCAACAAAATTGCACCTTTAACACATTTTTTGTTCACATTTGGATACTAGAGCGTGTGCAATTTTTTTTTTTCATTTACCACCAGAGAACTCCATGTCGTACATTTCCAACCCCCTGATCACAGTGACAACGCGTGCCTTCTTCGTCTTGACCGGCCTGGCCAAGGCGAATTTGCTGTATTCATATGTAGATGACTATCACTACAAGGCAGCTGATATCGCGTGCGGAAGAAGAACCGTGGGGTCAAATTTGGGGTGCAGGAACATTAAGTTACGAGCTAAAGACAGACGGTTGCCATGATGCAATTAGATGGTGTTGGTAATGCCCAGTAAGAAATCGTTATCATGCAAAATATTGCTAAGCTGAGTTCGCACGAAGGCGGTGCGCTGTCCCTTTGGTGTGATTTTCTTACTTTGGTCAAACTTTGTTTACATCAGGAGGAGGAATAACCAGAAATTAGGCTGTCAGCAGTGCCTCAGAAAAGTTGGAAATAACCATGAATGGACTATAAAGGCTGCTCACGGAAAAGTGAGCACTTTTTAAATCAAAGTTTTGAAACTATTCCCTGCTCCTTATAAAATATGTTACAGTACACACTGGCAAGCAGGCTCCCAATTAAGTTGGCAGTGAATTTGTTCAAAAAATAGTGCTTAGAATTGGCGTTCCGCGAGTGTAATATTTAAAGTTATTGCCGCTGAAGTCAATGTTTTTTTTCTCCACATTATAACTCTAATTTGCTTTTCATAAACGCATTAATATTCTAAACAATTTCCCATGGCCATGCTGATTTTACATGTGGTAGAAGGATACAAAAAGAAAAGTAGATCCTAAACAAGTGTTTCAAATGTTCTCAATTAACCGTGAACAGACTGTACATAAATAAACGCCGAATTCGTTGATTGGCTTCCAAAAGTTTTTGGAAGCCATCATTGAAGAACTAAGAAAGAGCAACCATAGATAACGGTTTTTGCTAACTTTGTGAGGAAATATTTTGTTAGATTAATGCATTTATTTTGCACAATTTCCTGCGCCGCAATGGCGTAACAATTTATGGCATTAGAACTAAGTTGGCAGAAATACATCACTATGCTAAAATATTTGCTTACAGAGTTAGAAAAAACCATTATTTAGGACTGATATTTTTTGTTTTTCTATATTGACTTGCATTAACATGTAAATTACTGTTTACTTTTAAGGCGTTTATTTATGTATCACGCGCTCCTAACATTTTCAAAGTATGCCTTTAAACAATGAATGCCGTTTTAGCTCATTCGCGATCAATTGGGCATGATGAAATCAACCTTAAAAAAAAATGCTGGATGTAAATTCTTATATATTACCGTAAACACTGGCTGACATGCACTCCCGTGAAGTTGGCAACGATGTAGGGAAAATAGTTCATTGTACATGTTAACGTCGTATTATGAAAGTAGTGTCCGTTAATACATGTATGTGTAAGAACTGGCACATTACAAACCCATATACGTTATAACAATTCCACAGATATGCTGCAGGGTCACGTAAGTAAAGCGAGTACGTTCATGGCGTTCATATAGTGGGAGAATACGAATAGGTAGAAAAAAAGCTTTTAAGCAGGGTCTCCAAATTTTTAAATTAAAAAAACTGACTGGTAAGGTCTACAGCGACGTTGGCAGCGAACTTTAGAGAGTCAGTTTATCACTTAGAATCATATTTTAAAGTATAATGCTTAAATTGGTGAAATTTCAATCTTTTATATATATAGTGGAATAAGAATTGCCGTAAAAATAAAAAAAAAACAAGTCCACATTTGTCGTTACGTTATCGAAGCAATTAATATAAGTTAATGACAATATTTATTTTTTGTGACGGTGCCACCAGCTGTAAAGCTTGTAAAGTATGTTTCCAACAGTCATAGAAGAAATATTTTATGTCCAGAAGTTATTCTTTGCAAAGAATTTATTTACATTAATGTCTGGTTGCAACCGTGTCAACATTACGTAGGTACATTCCAAGCTCTAAATCTATTTCTCGATGATTGGCAGTCACCAGTTAGATAATGGATGCATAGAGTCATGATTTAAGAATTTCTGGAAGTTTTGATATAATTTACATACCTGTTAACGGAACTGTGAAGCAACGTATGGGGAAAGTAGGCAGCGTCTGCAGCGAGGTCATTAGAGACGGAATCAGTTGCTCGGGCAAGCATGAATTGGCTATGGTCTGTGTGAAGGAAAAAGGAACCATCCCAATACTCGCCTGAAGTGAGTTCAGTAGACCACGAAGAACAAAAATCTGGCTAACCAGGGCGGGGGAAGAGGAGTTCGAACCCGCGTCCTCCTTAGTGCGAGTGCAGTGGTTTAACACTGCGCCACCACTCTCGGTAGCGATGTGCGACAATGCCAATTATAGGCATACTTAGTTTTGACTTTGCTTTGTTCTCGCTAAAGCTCAGAGTTTCAGTTTAAAAAACTTAACGAACAATTAGCCTCAAGAGAACCTTTTATATGGGCAGTTTATGTGCGCCTTTCAAACCAAACCGACTTTGAACGGAATGATATTGTGCTGTTGATTATGATTGCGTGTATGGTGGCAACACAAATGTCCTGTGCACCTGCAATCAATTTTATAACTTGATTATTCTTGTATTTGTTTTCTCAGAAACGCAACCTTGCGTCGGAACTGTAAAATCACGATGGCCATCTAGATAGGTACTAGGGACATCCAATCTTCGCGGAAAAAGATACTGTCCTTTTGTATACCAAACAACTCGCTCATGCTCGATTCACTTCCGCGATTGGATGAATTTAATTAATACGTTTCTTAGTTGCCTATCTGCTAATAAAACAATTACTGGTGTAACATAGTTCTGATTAGAAGAGTAAATTATTAAAATAACTTCTCATAGAGAAGGAACGTTGCCAATGACTAGGTGAAATTTGCACATGTGCTCGTAGGATATTTAAATCTAACCTACGCAAAAACCTATTCGCAAAAATAAAGTGTCACTGTATGGGTTTTTGCAAGTGGGAATCGTGCCGGACGATGCCGCTGGTCAGCGGGTTTTCTTTAGGATCTCCCGTTTCTCCCGCCATTGCATTCCGGTGCTGCTACATTCTCATCTCATTTAACCCTCATTCGCTCTCAAAACCTTGTTGTTAAGAGCCGTCCAAATTGCTCAACTCAGCCATATATTAGTATGAAAAGACGAATATGTTTTGAGCGATTTATTTACCGCAATAGACACTACTGCTTTACTGAAAACAGAATTTTTTTCGGAAATTATTGGGAATAAATTATTTAAAACAATTTTACTAATGAAACTGGGACTTCTTTCATTCTGGGGTAATGGTATCGCCACAAGATTTATCAACATGGGAGCTTACACGATCAAGTTGTTCTTATGGTGGAACATAGATCTTTCATTCATCAGCTAATTAAAGTGTCCTATGGCTGTACATAAATGATGCCAACACTTAGAATGTAATGAACGTAGTATCTCATTACAATGAACTTCACAACTACTAACCTCAATACTACGTCACCAACGTCTTCAAAGAACACGAACTTCATATTTCTGAAAAAGCAATATAAATTACGGTGACACATTTCCTTCAGTTTTATCGATGTTCACTGAAACGTAATATTACATCGGTATCACTGGTAGAAACACTATTTATACCATTACTTTTTACGGTAGCGTAGTGAAGAGACATCTAAGGAAAGGAACCCCAAACGCATATACGTTCGCGAACGTTTCATTGAAATAAATATTAATCTCCAGTATTAAATACTTCACTCCCATGAACGCATCACATGGCAATGAAGCTTATTCACTACATTAAATATTTCAGCACCCTCACAAAACTTCAATAAAAAAATGGAGGTGTGGTTGTGCAGGGCATATGGCCATGGTTTTTTTTTTAAATACGTCTTATTGGGTAATATTTTCTTGGGATATCGGGATAATGAAAGTAACTAAATCGATACTTGACTTTTATGGCTTTAGTCGACGTATATATACACGTTCTTTCATTTGGCACCAAAATCAGCGCTCTAGCACATCGGAGTCGGAAGATATACTGGCCGGAAATTTTTGCCATTGCCCAAAATTGTCGTCAGTTGCAAGGGGCCCCCCACCCACGCCTCGCGCATGCGATGCGCCAACTCAAGGTCATGCTCGCGTCGTAGTCGTATAACCGATCGAACTAGGTCACGTATATTTCTATCGTGTTATTAGTCACTACGTTATAGTGTCGGAATGGATTACATTGCAAAAGTTACATCGCTGTTAGGGAGCCGCGGTGGTGTAGTTGTTAGACACTCGCCTTCCACCTAGGTGAACCGGGCTCGATTCTCGGCGAAGTCGCTCCCGGATTTTCGCATGTGGGAACCGTGCCGAACGATGCCGCTGGTCGGCGGGTTTTCTCGGAATCTCCCGTTTCCCCCGCCCTTTCATTCGGGCGCTCTCCGTACTCATCTCGCTTCACCCTCATCGGCTCTCGAGACGTCGATGTTCAGGAGCCGCCCAAATATCTTCACTCACTGAAATCGCCGTTTCAGTCCTGGTGGTCTACTGCGTGTGTCTTGCCTGAATTTTAAATACGTATATCCACGTCGGAAAGTACTGCTCGCGAAACTGTGCAAGCAGAAGGTGACGAGCGACCACAACACCAGTCACGCGTGCCGTGCGTGTCCGCCGTCCGGAGATAACTCAGCAGCGTACGCTCGTCGCGAGGGTCGTGCAGGCGCGACGGTAATGCGACGACGTCGATCGCAACAGCACGAACCGCACAGTGCCTATATGGACACGCCCCACTTCCGTACCTGACGCGCGGCGATTATCGTTCCGTTCCTCAACACGAACGCACCAGTGCACGTTTCACGTTAGCGTACTTCCTGTTAATGGAGCGCCCATAAACTTCTGCACATGCTAATGTACTGCCGGTGGGAAAGAAACATCGGTATAGTTTCAGGTTATGCCTACAATACACGTTATGGGAGTTCATTCACTGTAATTATATTTATAGGCTGTCATGGTTGATTAAGTACTTTTGAAACCAATATTTGAAATATGTTTCTTCGTCTGTTTGCTTAAATTTTAACGGGCACTCTGAGTAGCAGGGGCCCAGTAAAGTTAGTGACGACGGCGGGAAACTAGTTCCATGTCTTAACTTTTAATTAAAAGTACAGACTATTCACGGTTTCTCCACATTTTTTAAATCAAACCTTTAAAAAATCACCTCATGTACGACATGTTTGGCTGTTCCTAAATATGTCATGTATCAGAAGGATTTTATACTCGTTTTAATATATAAATCCCTTATTTTAAGTTAAATGGAACTTTAAATCACATTTGATCTGTTAATTACAGTATTTCATTTATAATTAATACGAATGAAAACACAGGGAATATAGGTATATTGGTAATTCCTAGTAAGAAATAGTTCTCAAACAAAATATTATTGAAATGAGAGCGCACGGATGCGGTGCGTTGACCCCTTGGTGTAATTTTCTAGACTCGATTAGACTTTGTTTGCATGAGGCGGAAGAATATCCTGGAAGTAGAACTTTAGTAGTGATTTACAAAAGTTGTAAATAACTGTGACTGGCTTATATTAGGTAAACCCTTGCGAATACTGAAATAATCTATTTTGTTTCTTGGTTTTTTTTTTAAATTATTTTAATGCATACAAAAGTGGGAATTAAAAAATTTGTAAAGTATTAGCTTTTCTAATAGTTTTTACGGTTTCGCTTGGCCGACACATGAAAAAAGTTATCAGACGCATGGCAATGTAAATTTAACATATTGTAGAAGAATACGCTATGTGCGTACACATACGTCTTAAGAACGACTTTCAAAAATTATCAGTTTACCGTGAACATTCTTAACTATAAGCAAGGAAACTTTTGAAGTTCTTGCTAAGGTATTTCAGTAATTGTACGTTCCTACGAGTGTCTGAGGGTCTACGTGCCGAAATGCGTAAATACTAAAAGGCTGCCAAGAAACTGTACGCAACATATACTGCCGGTCCGGGGATGGGACACCGTAGGTGGTTCGCAGTAAATTGGACAACTATGCGAATCGTTTTAAATGTATTTTTTCAACCCTCTGTTTTCTTACGCCACGTGTAAATATTAATGTTTCCCAAGGGACACTGTGAGTTTGTTAGTCACAAAAATATGTTACTATTGTTCCAAGTTATTCTGTAATGTATAACATTAGAAGTAACTGTTTCGCTGGACAGCAAAACAAAAATTTTAACTACTATTTCCTAATTAGCTTCCATCATTTTTGTGGGTATGTCAGTAACTGTTCACTGTCCAGTTTATAGGCAGGTATTTTTTTTATGGTTGATTTCAAAAGTCGGAAACAAACCGTGAGTGTGAGAGAATATAATCAATTGATTACGGGCATTGGCGTGTAAATATGCGCAGGCGTAAATTTTTTTTTTTCAATTTAATTTCGCGGAAATGTTTGCAGATACTTGCTTGAAGTGTAGTTTATTATTTTTTTATGTTCGCTTTAAAAAGAACAGACATACTTCATGTTTATCAAGCCGTAGTTGTCAGTGTTAATCAACCTCTATCATTGCCATCAGGAAAATACTGAGGGTAATTGTAGGTTAGATAGAGTCTCAAATATAATTTTTTATTAAAACACTGATATAGGTGATAATTTTCTCACTCGTTTGCCATTCAACATATTGTTTAGGCATCTTCGATTTTACACATAGTGTTACTACAAATTTTGCCTAGAAAATAAGTGATTTATGGGAGGAAATAAAAAGAAAAATTGTCTTTACGCGAGAGTATTCTCCTAACCTCTATCATTTTTCGAAAAATAGAACGGTATTTCTTGTGAATGCACGTCCGTGTATCTTAAGCAGAAACATGTAAGATGGATAGCTACCGGATCATTTAAGAAGTAAAATATAGTAGGACTAGAAGTCTTAATGTAATCCTTATAATAATATCGTAATAAGAAATTACTATATTTTTCTGAGTATTAATGAAAAAATAACTTATTTCACTAAAATAAAACTAAATAAGTGGCAATCTCGTAGTGTGACGTCGGCTAGCGGGAATCAGCTAAGAAGGGCAGTGATTGGCTGACCGATTTAAGAGGAGTATATACGGAAACACTTTCTGTGAAATCGTTGTTTGCCTGAGTGCACGTTACTCGGTAAATAAAAGTTCCGGAAATACGACTTTTTGCCAGAATAAGTAAAAAAAATATATATCTGCAAGTAAAAGCTTTTACCTGCGGCTACGCTCACGTGGTTATAGTAACAAATTTATAGGGAGAAAAAACGGTATTTGTTAGTAGACAGACACTGATCATAAACACAGAACAGAGCACTAACGATGTAATTTTTTGGTGCTAGAATAGCTCTTTTACATAACCACTAGTCGTCATTTATATTTATTTGTAGATATGGGTAAACGCTAGCAATCAGTTCCGTATCACTCTGCACCAAATTACTAAAATACCCCATTAGTGAACACAAATCCCTCGGCATCTGTTTCTAACCGTCCATCTCCAATTTTCAATAGTGTATCAGTATAATGTCTTGTATCAACATAATTGTAGAGGTGCACTCTCATATTTGACGTCAAGCTGAATTTCTTGACATTTACCAATAAGCTTGACGACTTGAGACAGGCTGTGCTTTCATCTGCAGGTGTGCCCCTCTGAATAACTGGTAGAGTTTGGCGGAAGTCACCAGCCAGTTATACAACCATTCCTCCCATAATGTCTGTATTGTTTCGTATATCCTGTAGAGTTCAGTTTAGGGCCTCTATCGCTTTTTTGTGTGACATTGTTCTTTCGTCCCACACTAAAAACTTACATTGACGCAGCATCGTACCCCGAGCGCTATTTTTACTAATTTTTATTTCCTGAGGGAATGAGATATTTTTTCGTTATAAAAAGTAGCTTTAGTCACTTCCCGGTCCTCCAACTCTCTCTGTACAAAAAATCACGACGATCCGTTGCTCCGTTGCGACGTGAAAGGACAAACAATCACACTTTCGCATTTATAATATTAGTTACGATACTCCTCTTTTTTTAAAAACTTTTAATATTTAAGTGTATTCATGGACAATAAAGTCGTGTAAATAGTCCAATATCACATTTTTAAAGCTTGATAATGCAAGTTCCTTAAGCGGTAAGAGACAGGCATGTCTTTACGGGTGTAGTTGAATATGTGGATTTTCATAGCCCCACTGTTACATATCTTATTTGCACTGTACAGCATCACTACGGAAATACTACACGCCTTGCGCGTAGAAACGATGAGGCGCTAGTGGTGCGTGTTGGTGTAGCCCGTATAGCTCCATCGCTTCTTGACTTTGAACGCGCAGCTACGTACATACTACTCATAAGGCTGTTGCCTGGTTTGAAAGCAGTGGGAATATGGTATAAACATGAAGATACAAACTTGAAAGAAAAAAAAACCTAAGTGTGAGAAATGATACTCTCAATCTCTGTATAGAGGCAAAAATAACAATTTCTTTTTCAGTTTTTTTTATTTAATTATCAAATTTCCTGATTTTTCCAGGAAACCTGACCATACATTAATGTTACAAAATGCCACGATAGTAAAGAAGCTCGTGTTTTTTGCTGATCAGAAAAACGCCGGGTTGTATATATATTTAACGGGGACGCAAAAAAAAACTAATTTTGTTAACATGTATTTCCCTAAAGCAAATTCTCATTGCTTTCAAACCAGGCAACAGCTTTCAGGATTAGAGGCGCAGGTCCCACGATGTTCTTGAGGGCGCGCACAGCTCTGGAACTGCGAAGTCGTGTCTTGGGGACCGTGGAGGCACCACCGCGGTCAGCGAAATGAATATATCATTAACGCTCTAGGGATAAATAACGGGCTCACGAACTACACTAGGGGAGACCGCATACAACGTATTGTTGGCATACGCCAGGAGAGAGCTGTCGTCGGCCGCNAATACATTCCGTCAAATGACCAAGGTAGCGTGCGCTACCGGATCCTGAGACGTTAAGTAATTTGAGGTTAATTGCAATGGGGCAGAACAATTCCTTTCACCCCGCCGTAACCGTCTGCCTCACTTTACACTGGAGGGGACACGAAGGTAAAGCAGGAAATATTCATTTATTCGAGGTCTTCATCGCTACCATCTCTCGCGAGAAGCTGCGGCATGGGTTAACAATTTGTCTACCGCAGCACGGAGCTTACAAACCGAACATATGGTTTGCAAAAACTTTCCGAGTTATCGCCGGGGAAAAAATTTAAACCAACAGAAAGTTTCCGAAACGCTTATATACATTTAATTAATGGAACAAAGATTCTCTTTACTTATTTTGTTGGTAGGGTTTGGTTATGGGAGGGTGGAGAAGTCGTTCGCATCGCAACAGAAACACCTTCGGTATAAATTAAAGTCGATACAAAAAATAAGTATAACATTGCGCTAGAAACAGACTTATCCTAAATAAGAAAAACAAAACAGAAGATTTTAAATATATTCTTAATGGACCTCTGTTTACTGGACCTTTGTTTACTGTTTGGCTTTCGGGATGTTTAACAGGCCAGCTCCTTATTACAAAGGAACAAGAATTTTTTTAGGTTGTTGTGTTATTAACAATTTCGGTTTGAAATTCGGTGGTAACCGCGATATTTATGATTGTCATAACCGTGATTCGGAAAACGTTTAATAACTCAATCTTGAAAGAGACGAGGGAAAAGCGTGGCCCTCAACGAAAGAGGCTCTTCGCTTTCGCTTTATGGCTGTAGGCTACGCGAAGGATGGCTTAGGCCTAGGCTAACAATTGACGTATAACTATCGAATATCACTTACACACTTGTAACTGTAAGCACATATACGGCACAAGCACAGTGTCCTTGCTACAATATTGGTATAACTCTGACAATACTAGTTTGCTTTGTTGTTACATTTAGAACAGGGGAAAATAAGGTTGGTATAGTTGGTAGCATTTTTTCGTTATGAATTACTATGTTTCATACAACTGAGAGGTTTCGAAATAATAAATTCAATTGGTTGAATTTTTTTTGTTAACGTCGCTTAAAATTATTGTAAAAAATCTTGACTGCAATGCTCCATAAATATAGAAAAGAAAATATCTGCTCGAGGAAAAAATCAAATACACACCTTTTTCATGTTTCATTACAATTTTTCCTCACTTTATAAACAAAATAACCATTCAGGATCTCAAACTGGCTAAACATCGATACACAACAATAGCTACACGCCAAGCTAAACCAGGTTGAACTCTTCTTGTTCATGTTCGCACGTTAGAATGGTGGGTCAGTAGCTAAGCCATGCAGGTGGTTTTGAGTGCGAGTTACTGGCTTATTCAGTAAAACTGTACGTTTCCAGGAGTTGCTTAGGCGTTTTTATGTTCACCAAAACATAACCATTCGTTATGGACAAAGCATTACCATCGCGGAACCAAATGAATCTGTAAAACTCAAAGAGTGTCTCGCTTGCGTTTGTAGCTGGAACATGTAATAACGGGTGGACAAGCGAAACACAGACATAAGCTGCCAGATTTTTAATACCCCGGCGTATTCATTAGGCAGCTCGCCAAAAGAGTGGCCCACCAGCGAGGGCAGGGAAAAAGGGCCAGACAGACGGAAATATTTTTGTTCTCTGGATCTCTCGAAAATAGCATGCAAATAAGTGAAGCGATTTGTGCGGCTCTGAACAACGAGGTCTTGATAGCCGATGAGGGTGATTGAGGTGAGTATGGAGCAGTGCTGGAATGAAGAGGCGGGGGAAATTTAACTACACTTCGTTAGCACGACTGGTTGGCCATCGTGGCCGAGAACGTACTTCTCCTTTAACCTTTCCTAATCCACGGGAGGAGTCTGAAGTTCGAGGAAGAGATAGGACGTAGGTAGGCATCAGGGATGTATCGCATACACCTATGCATGGAGGATTGTTATAACTAGAGAATGCGCAAGACGCGACGTTCCTGGACTTGGGCTAACATGGCGGCAATTAGCGCCATGGTTACTTCCCGCAGAAACTTGCTTTTATTGGTTACTGAAGGAATGGTAAAACAAAAACCGATATAGCTACCGTAAAAAAATGTAAAGAAACGAAGCGTGAAATTGCTTGCAATTAAATGGCAAAAATTTTCAACTGGAACGTAGAAAGAAATGGATAATTAATTTAAAAAGGAATTTGAAAATTTGGACGTTAATGTTGGTTGGTACGATTTTCATTCATTCTGTCCGACGGTAATTATTTTATAGTTACCAGAGGTGTTAGTTGGGTATGTGGATATGAAGATAGGGATTAACTTCTTGTCGACTGCTTCGCCATCAGAGACGGAATAAGTTGCGCAGAGCAGCAGAAACGGGGAAGGCCTCGGATATGGCGTGTAGTAAGGAATCATCACACGGAACACCGAAATAAGGATGGCCGTTCCGGAAATCGAACCCAGGTCGTCCCGAATGCTAGCCCGAAAGTTTCCCACTGCTCCGCCTGGTGTGAAGGTGACTGTGCAGTTGGACTTCACCTGTTACCACACAGTCAGTAGGCGCCTAAGACATGTATAGGCTGTTCACGGTTGGTTAAGCTCTTTTGAAATCAACCTATCAAAATGTCTTTGCTCCTACCTGCATGCAATTTGACGGGCACGCTGACTGGTATGCGCCCAGTAAAGTTGGCAACGACGGAAGGAAAGTAGTTCCATGTCTTAACGCTAAATGAAAAGTTTTATGTAAACATTTGTAAATACTGTAATTATTTATCTTGCTTTCTGTTTTTTTATTGCATACAAGTGTAAGAATTAACTAACTGGTAATATATTTTGTTAAAACTAAATTTGACAGTTTCGCTTGACCGGCGAATAAATAAAGTGACCACTCCCATAACAATGTTAATTTTACATTAGAGGACACTTTGTATAAAAATTACCGAGTTCCCTGAAGGAGTAGCTTATTGCCAGTCGTCCATGAACGGGCAGTCAGCTGTCAGTCGAACACGGCGCACCACACTGCGTCGCAACAAGGCTACCCCTAAGCGAAGGTAACATTGTCAGTTATTACGTCTTGGGATTACTCGATCATCTTATTACCGTTGATAAACAATTTAATCTTGAGACTTTTGGTGTGTGGTGTGGGTGTAGAGGCGGCACTGCCCACGCTACCCTTCAATTGGTTGGTCTAATTGCCACTGCTCCAGACGATTTGGTCGTAGCTGGCAGAGAGCCTCGTGGCCAAGCACATCCAGCTAACCCGTGCGCTGTGGCGGTATCTGCTCCAGCAGCGATTTTCGCATCTTGTTCTGCTGAGTAGCTTAATGTCCGTAGCCTTACAATGTGGCTATTAAGAAATTTTTATCGTATTTTATGCTTTCATAGAAATTATCGGCGTATCTTCCAACATATATAATTATATTAGCTGTAGTTCAAATGTGCAATAACAGCGTCGGAATATTGTCTAGGTGCATTTACTGCTGTTTTGAGGCATCTGTTTTGTGCTCTTGTACGTAGCCTATCACTTTTATGTTTCGGCAGTGGGCCTAAAGCAGGCGCTGCTTAAGTTGGGATGAGGCCAATTATGATTTTGTAGATGGTATTTCCGTGTTTGCTGGGTGCTGGTTAAATGAACGATGAAAAACCGACGTGGCATACGCGCTTGCCGGCACTGGTTTTGGACATCGCTCTTTTCTCTTATCACTCCGAGATATTTACCTCGAATGTATGAGCATTTCCTACTAAAACAGAGTTAAGGGCTATAGGAATGTCATCTAGTGGGCGAAATAAAAAAACATAAAAGCTAAAACAGAATTCCAACTACATGATGTATTTTTACGTGTTAGATTTATTGCCAAGATATGTGAAATATGGTAACTATCATATACAGCAATAGTTGACATAGTCTACAGTTTTCAATTTAAATTTCCCGACTCTTAACGAAAAATTAGCGTATAAACAACAACATTAGTACATATGCTAAAATAGTTGTCTTCAACTCAACAAAAAATATTATCTACGGCTAAGGGCTACGAAAGTGTAAATATACGTATATCTTGACGAAAAAATATATTTTCTTATAGAACGTTTTGTAACTGGATATTTTAAGAAGAAATTTAGTTACAATTATACAGGATATTTTTAAAATTTAGTTACCATACAGTTCTACAAAATAAGATGTTACGAATTTTAAAACAATTATTTTTGGTTAAGTTTTCCTTCTGTGTGTTTTATGTGTTATTATTTTAAAAACAGTCAACTGTCTGAACTACTTATAAATGTGATAGTTTTCTTAATTCAGATATGCAGTTACTGAAACGAACCTCAAAGAAATATAATAGGTAGTTCAAATTCTGTTCTTAATTTTACGTTTCCGGAATTCGTGCACTGCGGGAAATACCCATATACCTTAAACGCGGAAAGTTAACGACTATTGTTCCGCGTTTTAAAATCACAGTTCTACACTACCCTGTATTTACCTTTACTTCCATAAGCTAAACTAATTCTCAAGTTAATTTAGATGCTCTTGACTGTAAATCCTGATGTGCTTTCACAGACAGAATGTGAAAGCACCATGTCGTCAGCACAAATGCTCTCCCGCGCTTGCCACTTCGGAGGCCGTGTTTTGTCGCGTTTTGTGCGCGGAAGTAGCTCCTTCAGTCGTGACAGCCAATATGTATCTGTCAAGATAGCAGCTCAGCAGTTTAATGAACGTGTTTTCCGGCAAAACATGTAAACCACTCCGCAGCTCCTCCCAAGAGTATATTTGGTGTCAGCTTTTCAGATCTTATGACAACCGTTTCTGAGAAGAAAATTTCTTTGAGTAAATTTTGTACAATAAAAGGTCGTTTGACACAAGGTAGAGTAGTTTAACAGTTAAAAAATACAATGGCAAAGTATTATTTGCCCGTTGGTAGTAGGCATTTAGTTAGTACCTGCGTGTTTTCGAATACTTTTGGCCAAAGCAAAATTTTTCGTTGGGTGTAAGGTTCTCGGCATTAACGTGTTTTCTCAGTCTCCTGAGTATAAAGTTCTGAAACGTTGAACAGGCTGGTATGTCGGCAGTTCTGTTGAAATTTGTGGCATTTATCGCGGTCTTGGAAATGCAGTGACTTAAGCTTACTTGTACTGAGTCAAATCCAGGTGGTTCCCTATGCATCATTCGGTGAATAATACTTCTAATTTCGTCCGTATATGTGCTTTCAGGTCACTACTCAGACAGTAGCTGAAGTCGGGCCATAAGTTTCCTACAGATGCTCGCTGTGTGTTGTGGACCGTTTGGGCCGGCTTTTGGCTGAGAGACCAGGGTGACTACTGTGTCAGCCTTGAGTTGTGGTGTATAAACACTGCTGAATTAACTTGTAAACGTCGAAACAACAACTAGCTTGTTTAAACATTCCTTTGATGTTTATAAATTCTACTGTTCGCGATGCTACGTTGTGACACTTGTTATTTCTTTTGCCAGACTTTAAGTTGTTTATTTCAGAGTCAGTGTGTCCTTTCGTTTCCTTAATAAGGGTTCTGTGTACGGGAGTCGCATGGGCAAGTAAAGCCGGCGTAAACAGCTGTGTACTGAGTTCTATAACAAACAGGAAGTTTAAAAAGAAACACTGACAACGCACGGGATGAAATGCAGGACTAAGAATTGAACATTTTACGAGAGGGAACCCCTGTCATGTAATGCATGGTTTTGCTGCTACGGAACGTTAAATTATTGCAGCGCTTCGGATGTGGGACGTGACGTTAGATTCGAATTCAGTCAGCAAGACATCTCCAGCAACCCAATAAGACCATGACATTATGAATTATAGAAAGGGTTAGAATTTTCTGCCTCCAACTTTATTAAAAAGCGTGCATCGGCGATACGGAGATTGGCGCACACGATCAAAAGCCAAGTATTTCAGCCGCGGCGTGGATTGGTGCAATGTCCTCCTCAGATGTTACTGGAGTTTTGTATTCCAAATATTTTGTAGTACTACAGACAAAAGAGTCGAGGGTTGTGAGATCTGGTGACAGTGCCGGCCATTGAACAGATCCCCTTCGGCTAATCCATTTATATGAATATGTGGCACGCAGGTGTTCTGTTTTGTTGCAGTGACATTACCTGTCGAACCCACAACGGCACCTCATGCAGTAGTGCAGGCAAAGCATCACTTACGAATATGTAGAATCGTGGTCCGTTTAGTCAGTTTGACACTTGCGGGTTTTCATCCACCCACACATGTCTGCTGTACCCACGATGTCGTCTCAAGTGAAAGTGCACTCATCCGAGAATAACTCCAATGCTGGGAATGCAGGCTGGAATATGCAGCGCTGGAGATACCACTGCAAGAACGCTACTCGGTGTGGGCAGTCCTCCACAGCTAATTCCTGGAAGGTCTGAAGATTATATGTATGGAGCTGCTGTTCATGGACAACACGCCACATATTAAGTCAGCGTGACACATGTCTTAAGTCATATTCCACTTGGCGGGTGCTCTTCGAAACTCCTGAATACTTCTTCCTCACAATGATGTGTTCGAGTCGAACATGAGCGATCCGCATCATGTTTCAACATGTAACACAGGAAGGTAATGCAAAATAGTATGAAGTCCGCTTTCTGCTTGCCTCGGCACATCAGTATTCTGCGCAAGAATAATAACGAGCAGCAAGACAAGACGGAGCGGCTACAGCCAGATCCTACCATCTCCAAATGGTACCCTAACCTAAAACTCGTGACGTCACATCACTGGTGGCGCTAGGGTGCGAGACTACGGCACTCGCCCGCAGTAGGAAGTCAAACTTCGAGGAGACCGCCATGATGCTGGATCGCTGACAGGTGGCGGACCCATTCTAACCCTTCCACGTAGCTGGCCGATTGCTGCTACCATAACTGCGCTGGTCAACGGAGCTGGTTTCAGATGCAGTTCAAAAGGTAGGAAATTATTTTCCACAGATTAAAAACCTCCGTGACAGGCAGGCGTCGAAAATCACGTTGAAGTTCGGGTGAAAATCCGGTATAACGGGGTGATCGAAAGACGCAGGGTATCTCATCTGCCATTCCTGAAGCGCTGAATTCGGAGAAAGGCAGCAGCCAAAAGCCCGGGGTCCCGTCGGAATGGCCAGTCCCGACGAGGCTCCAGACGCCAGCAACATCCTCCAAGGCTCCACCGCAGTAGTGCCTAGCAGAAACAGGCTCCAGCCGGCACGACATGTTATCTAGCCCTCACAGGCACAAAACGAAATCATCAGCAATATGATCAAACCAGCCACGTTCAAACAATTTTGCAGCAGTTCAGCAAAACAACCAAAACCAACACCATAGGACTCTCGTGCCCCTTAACACCTATCCCCTACACTTAAACCTCTTAAATCGTGAAATAACACACAAGTAAACATAATGCAAGTACACTAGATAAATATGAGACAAACGCGAATAAAAGAAATGAAGGAAATCTCCAAACTCGTGCTGCAATAAAAGAGACAACTTAACACATAACATGACAGACATTAGTTTGATTAAACAACTTCAGGTATACACTGAGGTGACAAAAGTCGTGGGATACCTCCTAATATTGTGTCGGACCTTTTGCCCGGCGAAGTGCAGCAACTCGACATGGCATGGACTAAACCAGTCGTTGGAAGTCTCCGGCAGAAATATTAAGCCACGCTGCCTCTACAGACGTCCATAATTCGAAAGTGTTGCCGGTGCCGGAGTTTGTGCACGAACTGACTTTTCGATTATGTCCCATAAATGTTCGATGGGATTCATGTCGGGCGATATTGGTGTCCAAATCATTCGCTGGAATTGTCCAGAATGTTCTTCAAACTAATCGCGAACAGTTGTGGCCCGGTGACATGGCGCATTGTCGTCCATAAAAATTCCATCGTTGTTTGGGTATATGAAGTCCATGAATGGCTGCAAGTGGTCTCCACGTAGCTGAACATAACCCTACCTAGTCAATGATCGGTTCAGTTGGACCATAAGACCCAGTCTATTCCATGTAAAAACAGCCCACACCATTATGGAGTCACCACCAGCTTGCACAGTTCCTTGTTGACAACTTGGGTTCATGGATTCGTGGGGTCTGCGCCACACTCTAACCCTACCATCAGCTCTTACCAACTGAAATCGGGACTCATCTGACCAATCACGGTTTTCCAGTCGTCTAGGGTCTAACCGATATGGTCACGAGCCCAGGAGAGGCGCTGCAGGCGATGTCGTGCTGTTAGTAAAGGCACTCGAGTCGGTCTTCTGCTGGCATACCCCAGTACAGCCAAATTTCGCCGCACTGTCATAACGGACACGTCCGTCGTACGTCCCACATTGATTCCTGCGGTTATTTCACGCAGTGTTGCTTGTCTGTTGACACTGACCATTCTGCGCACACGTCGTTGGACTCTGTCATTAAGTGCAGGCGGTTAGCCACTGCATTGTCCATGGTGGGAGGTTATGCCTGGAATTAGGTATTCTCGGCACACTCTTGATACTGTGGATTTCGGAATGTTGAATTCCCAAACCATTTCCGAAATGGAATTTCCCATGCGTCTAGCTCCAACTACCATTCCGCGTTCAAAGTCTGTAAATCCCCGTCGTGCGGCCATAATCATGTCAGAAACCTTTTCACATGAATCACTTGACTATAAATGAAAGCCCAACCAATGCACTGCCCATTTATACATTTCGTACGCAATACTACTGCCCTCTGTACATCTGCATATTGCTATCCATGATTTTTTTCACCTCTGTGTACAATATTTAATAATAAAGACAAATTTGATGATGAAGCACAAAGTTACAAACACAATGCGCACCGGTCTGGAAAGCTTTTACAGCCTCAATGATTTGTTCCTCTTTCTCTGCTAGATCCTCAGAAGCTCGCATAAGGCGATAATAACGATCTTTGGTCATTAACACGCATGTTTTATCTGGTTTAAAATCAAACACTAAGAATTTATTGTGAACATCTACTGTGGCTCGCGTCTGCCCCCAAAAACTCAATACCTATCAAAAGGTTATTAGACAGTTCTGGTAACACACAAAAGGTCACCTTCCAGGAAAAATTTCCAATTTTAATTTTAAAAGTTGCATGACATCGTGAACACACAATTCCACCGCCAGCTAACTAGAATCCAACTGCTTCACCTTTTATTACCCGTATCAATCCCGTAGACAAGGTTTTCAACAAATTATTACAAAATCGTTGGCTAATTAAGAAGAATGATGCACCAGAATCCGATAACGCTGTAACTTGGATTTAGTTATTAATAAATAAATGTACATAAAGCAAACCGTGTTTCCTTTCACACTAAAAAAACTATTTATGCCGCTTTCACCTACATTTTTCACCCGTTTAGGGCGTTGCGACTTATAATGTCCCGGCTCCACGCAAAATAAATACACAATATCCTTCCGCGATTTTCCTTGGTACACCTTTTTCTCCTTACCCTGTGTGTGTAAATCATCTATACCAGAATTCAAATCCCCTTTTCATCTCTTATTATACCTTACACTACCAAAAGTTTGACATCCAGTATGTTTACGGGATGGAACATGTGCAGACTGCCCTGTTGCCCCACCTAACACAAAAGCGCTTCTTGGTAGTCCCTTGACCTACACCACACTCGTGGAGTTCCTGACATGCACAATACTCGAGGAGTTCCTGACCTACACCAACCCTATGAACTTGGTCTTGAGCATTTTTACCAGGACCAGGTGTTATGCCCGACTTAAAAAAGCAATAACGAGCAATATGATTGCGTCTACCAAAAATATAGCAACCCTTGCGAGCACTGTCCGATTTAATTTCTGGTACAACACTATCACGAATAGTTCTTTCCACATGCGTTACCAACTCAAGTAATTGTGTCAAAGTGGTGGGCTTACTTAATAACATGACATATCTGATATTACTAGGTAACAAATTATTAAACTTAATATGTGTAAAATGTTGCTCCGGACATGGCATTACAAACACGTTCATCGTATTTTGTACTTCTACTACAAATCCACTCATTGACTGCCTTGACCTTCAATACTTTTCCAGTAACTGCATTTTCATTTTCGCTACCGCCACATCAGACAACACCTGCTGAAGGCATGTGTTCGTGACACACACGATATCCAAATTTTCATCTCTAGCTAAAGTAAAAACTGAGTGACATTGCTCCGGAATTTTAAACAAAAGCGCAGCATATAATTCTTGCTTAGAACAAACATTTAACGTAAGTAACCTATTGAGATTTAAAAAAAAATTCCAAAACAGCTGATAAATGAGTTGGGGTAAGAGACGCAAAATTTTTAACTAATTCAGCTGGTAATTTATTTATCTGTTTTAGTAAATGACCGGACTCACTCATTTCATGTCGTACGACCTCCATCACACCCTGGCCTTCACGTGCAATTCCAGGATCCCGTCAGTTTCCAACAACTCCTCGCCTGCTTCTTGCAGCATTTTTGCGAGTGCATCTTTTGACAATCGCTTAATTCACCCTGCCGAAATTTTAAGAAAGTGTTAATACAAATATGCCAACGTAATAGCCTTTCACACCGGTTTGCACTTTACCTCTAAATTGTATACTTCCTTTACGAAATTCTCCCAGATTGAAGAACGAACCTTTAAGCAATATTCACCATGCAATTCCAGCAAATTTAACTGTAAACTGACCACAATTGGAGATTAGCAGAGTCGCACAGATTTTGAAGTCCGCTTTCCGCTTGCCTCGGTGCGTCAGTAATCTGCGCAAGAATAATGACGAGCAGAAAGACAAGACGGAGCGGCTACAACCAGATCCTACCATTTCCAAATGGTATCCTAACATGACTGATACATTCAAATAAAATCTAAATAATGTGTAAGTCTCCTATGCCGTCATTACTCAACAGATTCGTTTTTCAATGGAATAAATATTGCTAAATACACAAAACATTGATGCGGAGTGTTTCTGCTGGGAAACATTTCCGCATACGATCGTTGAGCGGCTCTGCCATTGCAATCAGTTTCCCGTCTGCAAACAGCATGCCAGTCAGATCCATAGTTGTGTACTGGTACACATTGTCTGCCTACTGTTAACACGAGATGATAATAATCTGCTGCATACAATCTACAGGCAGAATTTTACGTCTGCCGAGAAGAACAAAGAGACCTTCCTGTGAAAGGTCAATAAAAGTCATAGGACTAAGAAAAGGGAGTCAGGCGAGGTGAATCTGGTGGTGCAATGTGATCCAGGAATAAGGAACAAGCTTATCAATGATGGGCAAATATTCGTGGGCTATGATAGTTTGTAGGGTGAAGACTACATATCTATCTCACGATGTTAGAGATTTCGGCAATGGGGGCATATATTGCCAAGAGGTGTAATGCAGAAGTTGCTTGCTCCAGGTGTACAGAGAAAGGCCATAAATTTGAGGAGTGTCCTCAAAAGAGTGAAAAGCAGTATGAGGAGAAGTGCATCAACTGCAAGAAGAGGAAGATGGAATACGACCGTAGAGTGGACTCAAGAGAGTGTCTAGCATACCAGAGAGCCCTTCCTGTGGAGCTCACCAGGATAGACTATGGCTTGTAAGATGGGCAGGTGAACCTGCAAAGGTCAGCAGTGGTGACCTGTGAGTTAAACAAAACAGTGGGGGAGAAGAGGTTGGACCTGGTTCTGTTTCAGGAGCCCTACGTCCCTTTTGACGAAGTTGTTAGTCTTAAAGGCACTGTTATAACATCAGGCAGAATGTCTAAAAATGGACTTATGAGAATCAATATAGAAATGGATGTCATGATGCTGAATAGTGTGTCTAACACTCATCACGTATATGTTCAAGTCCAGTATTAAGATATGCAAATATGGATAGTTTCTTCATATTTTCAGTATGGTGATGATACACAAGACCACGTATACAGAACGGGATGTGGTGTTGGATGTTCTACAGGGAAACCAGTGGCCATTGGGATAGATATTAATGGCAAGTCTGAAATGTGGCATTCTTCAGAAATGGATGAAAAGGGAGATATAATTGGTCATTATATTTTGACCAGTTATCTGGAAGTGGAAAATATGGAAGGAGAATTCCCTAAATACTTTTTACAAGCACACTCACGAATGCTAGAGCGAATGGAATGGGAAGTGACTCTACAGTTACTGAAGAAAACTCCAGTGACCACAGGCCAATCATATTTGAAGTGGGGCTTCCTGAAAGCAGAAATATGAGAGACCAACAGCAAATTGAATGGGAACCAGAACTAAGGTATATACATAATAATGCTGATTGGAAAGCATTTGACCTGGCTCTGTTTAGAAGGAAAATATCGAAGGAGGCAATATTTCTTGAAGGAAACTACCAGAAAAGAATTATGGCAATAACTGAAATCGTCAGGGTGATCTGTGAAGAACTTCTTCGCAAGACATGGGCTTCCCAACCTCTTCTGGGGAGATATGGAGCTTGAAGAGGAGAGGTGGAGATTGCGAAGAGAAACGAGAAGACGTCACAAGTCAAGATATGAAGAAAGGGAAATACTTACAAGAGAGTACAACAGGAAGAAATAAACCTACTTCAACAGAGTCAGGGTGAAGTAAAGACGATCATGGGAAGATTATGTCACCAGTATCGGAAATGAAAATCCTTTTGGGGTGTCATATAAGACAGTGGCAGGCGAAATGAAATATACCACACCACCGCCCAGTATCAAGGTTAACGGGACCCTGGTGACTGATCTGAAAGAAAGTATGGATGATCTGCTCCACACACTGTTACGAGATGACTCCCTGGAAAGTGAGGGCGATGAACACACTCTTAAAAAAGGTGTCATGGAAGAGTTACCAGAAAAATTGGGTGCGCCGGAGTTCACTTAGGAGGAACTACAAGAGACAGTCTATAACATGAAAAATGGGAAGGCTTCAGGCATGTATGGTATAGTAGCAGAGATTGTCAAAATATGTTACTCAAGGTTGAAAAGGTAACTCCTGGATATTTACAATGGATGTCTCAATGAGGGAGTGTTTCCTCACCCATGGAAACCAGGTGCAGTAAGAATACTGTACAAAGGTGATGGTAGAGACAGGTGTTAAGTTAAATCATACAGACCACTGCCATTGCTTCCGATCCTGGGAAATATCTACGTGAAGCTCCTGAACAAAATACTAGCGGCTGCACGTGAAGCAAACGAAATGCTAAGTGAGAAGTAGTATGACTTCAGAAAAGGAAGTGGCATGGATTTTGCACTCCGTGATATAAATATGGCAGTCACTAGAAGCAATAAGAAGTACGTACTAGCATTTTTTCCGGATATAGCTGGAGCTCTTGATAATGCCTGGTGGCAGGATGTGATGTGGCAGTTAAAGAGGAAGAAATGTCCGGCCAATCTATATAAGGTCATGGTAGACTTTTTCAAAGAAAGAGTAACATGCTACACTGCCAAAACAGTGCAGGTCAAGAAAGCACTGACCAAGGGATGTCCCCAGGGATCGGTCTTAGGACCAGTGCTATGTAACATTCTCTTCGATGGACAGCTAGAGGTACCTCTACCAGAAGGGTGTAAGATATATGGCTATGCCGATTATGGACCGATTTTGGTGAATGGTTAGGCAAGAAGGCAATTGGGGGAGAAGGCAACAACGATCATGAATCGTATTGAAGAATGGGCAGATAAGTTCAACTTGAATTTCTTCGCGATTAAGACCAAGATCATAATGCTGAAAATGAAATTGGCAATGACACACACTGTGAGATTTAATGTTGAGTTTCTCTAGTATGCGAGGAAGTTTAAGTACCTGGGAGTCATTTTGGGTGATAAAATGAGCTTTCTTGGACAAAGCTGCGGTGGTATTCCGCAAACTAAGATCTATTGGCAAAACAGAATGGGGCCTAAAGTTTCCTACCTTAAGGAAAATCTATAAGGCTGTGTTTGAGGGAATAATGGAATATGGAACTTTGATGTGACACACAAGAGCAGAATTGGTGTGTCACAAAAGAAAGTTCATTAGTGCTCAGAGAGTGACACTGCAGACAGTATTGAAGGCTTATAAAACAGTACTGCAGACAGTATTGAAGACCTATAAAACGAGGTACATACAATATTGACTGGTGTCCTGCCTCTGGATTTGCTAGTAAAAGAAAGAGACCTTGTTGCTGAGAGATCAAGAATGAGAAGACTCTTAAGAGAGGAAAGGAAGGCAATCAGGCAGGACAAACTGATTTTTGGCAAGAAAATGGGGCAATACAAACAAAGGAAGAGTGACCCATGAGATCTTACCAGATGCGGCAGAGAGAATGGGAAGAAAATGGTTGACAATGAATCACTATAGTGTGCTGCTGGACACTGGTCATGGAAATTTTAAGGTGAAGTTGCGCAGTCATACATTATGCAATGTATGTGGAGTGTAACATGTATTAATGGAGTGTATCATGATCGAAGATATAAGATAATGGTTACAGGGGATGATCGATCGGAGAGGAATGCAGCTGCATATGGGAAGAATAATGGCCGATAAAGACCTACACCAGTTATGAAGAAATTTTGCTTCAAAAGTAGGCAAGACACTGGAAGAATATGACCAGTGGCAGTGGGTAAAGACTTCAATGTATGAAGTCGGAGTATCACTGATTGGCGAGGAGGACAAATTTTACTGAGAAAACTGGCAGAAAGCCATGTAGTGGAAACAAGAAAGAACGCACTCGACAACCGCAAGAGGTGAAAGTACCGTGCACTGTCTTACTCATCCGAGTACAGTTGCATTGCGGGAGGACGCAGGGTGTGTCGGACTTCGGGCCATAAAACCTATAAACACTTGAATTACCTCATATATGGGGAATGGGGTATGCGGCCTTATGGATAGACCGATAGTCGGCAGTTAAAGCTCGTCCAGTAGCTGGAGTGTTGGATTAATTAGTGCTGAAGCCGTTGGGCTTCATAACACAAATATGTAAATTTCATTGTGAAGAAATTCAAGGTAATGGGAATGGAACTGCGGAGCTATTCAATAGTGCCACGAAAATGTATGATAGTACTATGGGCGATCGGAACATCCCCACCTGAGGTTCTCTCGGGTGTCCGATCCATTGCGGATAGATTCGGGGTGGCAGTAGTCGTAACTTCGTAAGCTGAAGGAGGCCGGGAGGGTACTCTCTCCTGAGAAGGATCGACGCAGAGAGCGGCAACACAGCTCCGGTACTGTCCTGGAATGACAGTAGAGGTTGAGTAGTACCTCGGCCAGACCATGGGTTCCTCTGGGTGTTGGGGTATCACATATTGATGTGGGAGGGGAGCGAACGACGCATCGTGGTATCAGTTCGGAGCTTGGAGCTGGTTAACTGTGATGTTAGCTGAATGCACCTTCGCGCTGACTGAGCGTATTTCAATTCTTGTCCATGTGGGGACTCGTCGGCATGTTGCTGTTATACTCCATTTGGAGGTCAAGTACAGCCGTTTGGCCAATATTCCCCCAAAACGGTGACAGAAAAGCGCCTGTGCTGTAGTATCGTAAAGTGGTCGACACGTGAATGGAATTGACAACACACATCGCAATAGTATTTATACCATGGGATACCAAATGTGGTCGCTCATGAAGAGGAATACGATGAGGCGCAGATAGTCCACCAATCTTGCAATGATGGCAAATGGGTCGCGCATCTTTAGGAATCTACACGCAATTTATGTCCAACTTTGATTTGTCAAACCGTGGCTGGCAAACCACACATTTCCGAACATGGGTTCTCGCTTGTAAAATGTTCAATTGGTTATCATGTATCACATACTGTGCATCGTCAGTGTTTAAAGACATTCCTTCTCAGTGCACCAATTTTAAACAGAACATATATTCCACGCGACTTTCTCTAAGAAAACTGCTATGGCAATAAATTCATTTAAAAACATTCATTCATTACTGTTTTGGTAAAATGTACATTTTTATGTTAAATTTTAAAAAAAATTTAAGTAAAAATGGGCAAGATTTTTTAACATGCCAGTATTTATTAAGAAACGCCACATGGAGAAATGTTTGTTTGAAACGGGTATACATATAATTAAAAGTGATGCATTGATAAGGCATTAATTTAATATTGATTCCTCATTTAAACTAAACTGAAGAGCAAAAAAAAAAAAAACTGGTATAGGCGTGCGTATGCAAATAACAGAGGTATGGAACCAATCACAGTAACGCAATGCGGTCGGCAGCTAGATCGGTTACTGCTGCTACAATGGCAGGTTATCAAGATTTAAGTGAGTTTGAACGTCGTGTTATAGTCGGCGCGCGAGAGGTGGGATATAGCATCTCCGAGGTAGCGATAACATTTGGATGTTCACGTATGACCATTTCACGAGTTTACTGTGAATATCGGGAATCCGGTAAAACATCACGTCTTCGACATCGCTGCGGCCGGAAAAAAATCGTGAAAAAACGGGACAAACGACGACTGACGAGAATCATTAAACGTGACAGACGTGCAACTCTTTCTCAAATTGGCGCAGATTGGATTTGTGGACTGCCCTGCATAATTCATGGTGTGAATTTCCTCCAGCATACCTTCAGACATCAGTCAAGTCCATGCCACGTCGTCTTGCGGCACTTCTGCATGTTCGCGGGGGCCCTGCACGTTATTAGGCAGGTGTACCAGTTTCTTTGGCTCTTCAGTGTATGTGGCTGGGGACTTGGTAGGTAGAGCCCTTGCAATATGCACTCAGTCAAAGGGTATATAACACAGTGAAGTTGGTTGGGGTGTTAATAGGTGAAGGCAGAATAATTAGGTAATCTAAGATATCCCTGGACCCCTAGAAGCCACGCTTGTCCCCATTCTTGATTGTTTGCGCTCATTGTTTGAACAGTGTTGAACTCAAGTTACGCGAACCATGTGTGTATTGGAAAGTGGTTTCACAAAGTTCTTGCTTACATACAGGTCTAAGGCGTATGTGCATCTTCCATTTGAACAATATTCAGAACCTTAATATGGCCTAGTTGTTTTGATGGGTCAAGTGTAAGCTTCCGCGTTCGGTTTTCCATGGTTTTCCAAAACCACTCCCGGCAAATGCTGGGACGCATCCTTCTCCGTTCGTTATTTTTCTTGCTACTTACTGTTTCCGTCTTCAATGACTCGCTGTCGACGATATGTTAAGCCAAACATAAAAATACACGGCGGGATAATTATTAAGTGTGTAGGCGGACGTACTAAACTTAATTAAATCCTTTGGTTCGATATCGCAATCTAGCGGTCAGGAAGCACCTTAGGATCGTCGGCAACGGAGGTCGCCAAGGCAGTGGCCAATGTAGGTCCGTTAGTTTTACTGTATGTGCTAATTATCTGCGGAGGTATGAGTGACATGTTGCCACCTTTCTCTTTTACACTCGACCCAGCAAGGCTTCTCACACAGCCTACTGCGACCGACAGCCGGCTCGTGAGTACATGTTCACACAGCTGCAGTCACGTTCATAATCGCTATCTGCTGGCGTTTAAAGAGAGCCGCTTTACTTGATCAACCTCCTTTTGATAAATACTTTTAGTTCCCTCCATAATTAATAGTACATTAAAACAGTTTGTCAGCCCAAGTATTAAACCACTTTATTGCACACGGATTTTGTGTCGCGTATCAGAATCATATTAGGCTGATATAGATAAAATACAAACTTCAGCTTTAGGTTTGTTTTGCAACATTCAGCAAGACGGCGTTACACTTTTTCCTCAAACTAGAACCAATAGTCAAAGCTTGACGTTCGAATATGGTTCTCTACCCTGACTATTACGTAACCCTGCCTTAACCCTGCCTCCATATGAATCATTTATATTAGTTACTAGCTGTGCGGCGGCTCCGCTCGCATGGACTAAGGAATTATTGTTAAGGTTTTTTTTT
>NQII01000681.1:55136-143358 GCA_002778355.1 Clitarchus hookeri | reverse complement strand
CTCCCCCAAACAATTTTTTTTAATTGTTTGAACAAAATTTTTATTTTTTATTATTTTTTGTTGTGGCATCAAAAAATACATACCCTCCTAAATTTTCACCCTTCTACCACCAACCCTTATTTTTTTTATAGCGATATTAGTAATTTAATAAATTTTACCCTAGGTCGATAACTGATCAATTATCATCGATCATTTATCGATCTAGGTTACAATTTATTCCCACCAGGTGTCTCCCAGTGACACAGCACGGAGTAGCCGGTCTCCACTTTCTCTCACACAATAACCTTTCTCTTATTCATTTGTGCTCAGATCGTAGTAGTGACGTGTTTACAATTATATTTTCAATAATTAAGTGTACTTCTTAATTAACTTTATTATTGATCGCAAAGCTGTAATTGTTTGTATTTCTTTTTATGGCAAAACAACGTTTGCCGGGTCAGCTAGTATATATAATCGTCCACAGAGCTCCATGCCTCTTCCACTNCATGTGTTTTTTATCCCTAACTCCAATTGCTAATATATATACCCACGACTACTTTTGAAGTCGTATTCTTATTGTAACTAAGTATAATACGATCCTATCCCATTACTTTCTGGAGAGGTTACATCGAATTCTTGTTAAACCCAAGAATAGACGCACACGAACTTTTTATTTTATTTATTGCCGCAACCATCCCTCGCATACTACTGGTTTTCTCACAAACTCTGTAATTTTTGTCACGTATTACCGATTTTTCCACTGGCGGAAAACGAAGAATGAACACCCCTAAAGCGGCAATGTAGAAACACTATATGCGCAGGGGGCGGTGATAGAAGGCATTACATGCAATTATTAACAGCTCTGTGCTGTGGAGAGAGCTGGAACCGCGTACTAGGCATAACACCCCTGAGCCCGATTCAACTGTAGTTGACTCGGTGAAAGAGTAGTCTGCTGTTGTTTCAAGCATCGGCCTGTGTGCAGTAAGCATTGTAGACATGCCACGGCGGAATAGACGACCACACTTTGTGCAATTAACGAACTTTGAACGAGGTCGTATTGTGGGCCTGAGGGAGACTGGATGATGCTTTCGAAGAATTGCGGAACGCCTAGGATGTGAAGTGTCTGCTGTGCGTCATTGGTGGTGCCAGTGGTCCAACGATGATGCACATGCTCGTCAACCTGGCTCTGGACGGCAGCAGCATACGGACTCCCGCCTGGACGGCCGCATCAGACGAGCAGCCATTGCTGATCGCACGGCGACCGCCACACAGATAAGGGCCACTGTTGCACCCAGGATGTCAGCTAGGACCATCACCAACCGTTTGCTGGATGCTGGGCTATGATCAAAGGTGCCGCTCACCAGGCTTCTTCTCACACCTCATCACCGTGCAGCCCGCCTCGGATGGTGTCGCGAACGACGCAACTGAAGGGATGAATGGCGCGGAGTTGTGTTTAGTGATGAGAGCAGAGTCTGTCTTGGCGCCAGTGACGGTCGTTTGCGAGTGCGGCGTCGACCACGAGAGCGGCAACAACCAGAGTGTATACGGCAGTGACATACATGACGAACTACTGGCATCATGGTCTGTGGAGAAATAGCATACATTTACAGTACGCCTCTGGTGTTTGTTGAGGGAACACTGAACAGTGATCGCTACATCCAGAACATCACCCAGCGCATTTTTTTCCCGTTCCTACAACGCACGGGCATTGTCCTCTTCTAGCAGGACAATGCCCGTGCACACACATAATGTGTTACGAAACGCGCTCTCGAAGGTTTTGTCAACTACCCTGGCCAGCACGATCACCCGACTTGTCCCCCATTGAACATGTGTGGGACATGATGGGACGGTCTTCAATACCAGCAATAAACCTCCACAAATTGCAACAACAGGTGGGATTAGCTTGGAACACTGTTCCCCATGGTCACATCCGACACCTTTATGATCGTCTCTATGTGCGACTGCAGGACTGTATCCTCGCTAAAGGAGGCGACACATGATACTGACATTGCTGTTCAAGATTCTCTGTAGCCTCTGTCCACAGGTGTAAGACCCTGTGATCATTATCATATACAGTATACAACCTGTATAATTATTCAATACAACCTTCATTCATATGGGACCATTGTGTCCGGGTGTTCATTTATCATTTTCCGTTATTGTATTAATACGATAAATGTATTCCCGTTTTTAGATAATAATTTAAAGGAATCGACTGTTCTCGTGAATATCTCTATAATAGACTGAAATGAGCTAAAACCAAGTGTATACGTTCCCAGATATGGTTCTTCCTTTAAACACAGTGCTGTGTGATAGAAATGTTCTTAGTAAACTATGTAAAAACTAGATGTATGAGCTTAATACTTGCAACAGAAGACTATTGCTATTTGTTTGCAGAGCTAGGGGCTTGAATTACATGAAACTGAAATTTTTTTATTCCACAGTGGTAGTACCTTAAAAAATAAGTTAGTATTAACTAGGAATGTACTGAAGGAAGCCGAAGAAAGTATAATTTAAAACACTGCAATAAAATTCTACATATCTTTGGGATTGCCGTAAGCCCGAGCTCTTGGTGCTCTTCTCATCGCCCTTTTATATTCTAAAAAAAATGCAACGATCTGCGATTAGAAGCTACCTTCTTGGAATCGAGATCAACATTTCTATTCATATTTAGTCAGGTTATTGAAGACATTTTGTCGGGCTTTTCGAGGGACAATTTTGCTTTGTCGCCCAAATCTGAAACTTCAAATCCCACAGGTAATTATTTTTTAGGTTTGCAACAGTTTCTGTGATTGTGTTTGTTATTGATACATATTATTGAACAGAGAATGGGCAGAGTCTACTTCGGCATAACTAAACTGGTTTCGAAGCCTTTCTTTGTAAATTCTTCTATCTGAAAATGCGTTAGACCTGCTGATGGAGTTTTTGAAAACCCGGAAGGCAATTTTATAGGAGAGGGTCTACAGACTATAACAAATTTGTCCTGTTATTATATCTATAAACTGCACACACACACACACACACACACATTTATACCTAACCCAAGATTCAAACCCAGAATCCTTTGTACCTCGTAGACTGACGTTTAGTCAGCTGTGTTACACAAATTGCAGTAGTACGAAAGCCACAACAGCAGTTACACCAAAGTATTGTCTGTATTATTGAATATGTTTTATCAAAAAATTCTGTGTGTGTTTAACAGACTTAATATGCAAGAAAATTTCAGTTTCTTGTTGACTGTAGAGCCAAATGTTATCTGCTAAATATAAGCCTATTTCAAACAGTAAAGCTAAGTTAAGATTTTGTGAACCAATAGAAAAATGATAAGATACGATATTTTGAGAAATATCTTGCCACCAGATATTTTCACAATCAGTTTTTTTTTGTCTCTAGTCTCAGAAACAGTAGAAAAAAATATTCCGGCGTAAAATAAATGCTGGATTCCTGTGATAAATTAAAAAACGNCCAAATGTTATCTGCTAAATATAAGCCTATTTCAAACAGTAAAGCTAAGTTAAGATTTTGTGAACCAATAGAAAAATGATAAGATACGATATTTTGAGAAATATCTTGCCACCAGATATTTTCACAATCAGTTTTTTTTTGTTTCTAGTCTCAGAAACAGTAGAAAAAAATATTCCGGCGTAAAATAAATGCTGGATTCCTGTGATAAATTAAAAAACGCATACGTCACTTTATCAGTGTCGCAGTGGCATATTCTCGGGATTTTTCCGAAGGGACCGCAGTGGTGCAGCGACTAGAGAACTCGTCTCCCACAAAGACTAATCGGTTAGATTCCCGGCGGAGTCGCTCCTGGATTTTCACATGTGATAATCGTGCCAAACGATGCCGCTGGTCGGTGGGTTTTCTCGGGGATCTCCCGGTTTTCTCGCCTTTACATTCCCACGCTCTTCCATACTCACCTCATCAGCTCTCAATACCCCTTTGTTAAAAGCCGCCCATATCTCACCACTCCGCTACCCTTCGTGTTTTCCGATAAATTTAGAACATAATTACAAGGAATTTCTGTTTTCAAAACAAAATTAATCGTAATTGTGCAGCACTTAAAACGCCACGGTACCCGTATGAGATATCCTCGCAAGCAACGCTTTGCCCGAGGGACGAAAAGGAAGCTCCGAAGGCATGCAGTATTAACACGGCTACTACGACGCATGCTTGGGAAAGGTGTAGGGAGGTAGGGCAGTAAAGGCGCCGGGCAAACCCGTCCATCTAACCCCCTACCAACGCGGGCCCGTGTTCGGCAGGGAAAGTTATGACTCAATTTTGAAAGTGGCGGGGTCGTGTAGCAGGCAGGGAATATTCATGGCGGCACAGCTTGGTCTATAATTTACACGGTAGGCAGACTACCTGCTGCCTTGCATTGCTCTCAGTACAGTCGGCTAGCTACGCTGCTCGCCACTTGCAGCGGCAGGGACGGTCGGCTGGCTGCGCGCGCAGCCACTTTCGCAGCATGGTACAGTTCTCCGGTTGTACTCGTCATCACATTCATTACACGGTACGAGTCCTGTTGGCGGAAGCCCAGTTAGATCCTTTATCATATTCCCCTTGTATTTAGCCATCATATGTTCCTTATTTCACTTTGCATGAACCTTAGGTCATGATTATCCGAATATATTAATTTTATTAATAGCCAGTCGAAAGCTTATTTACTCCATATACACACACATATAAACGCACACATATACATTGTTAACATCAATTTCAGCTGTAAAAATTCCAAACCTATTTCTTTTAGCTTTCACAGTAATTGATTTCTCAACTACTGGGTACACCTCAAAAGAAAATGCTTAATCGTTTCGGCGTCCCCACAAGATTTATTACTTACATCACATAAAAAGTATGTGCGCAGTCAGAAATCGTACTCTGTAGTAATTCGCTGTGATAAAATTCAATTTTAACCTTTTATATGCTACCCCCCCCCCCCTTCCCCGAGTATTAGGAAATCCACCTCAACTGCGAGCACTCAATCGTTCTAGTTCTAACTTCAGCCATCTCTGTTCTTGTTAATATTCTATGCTTGGGCCGTTTTTTTTTTTTTGCTATGAAGCGTGACTTTTTGATGAACTGAGCAGCAAGTAGTGCTCAGACCATTTGTATTTTGTAAGTGCAAGCAGCCTTTTTCACTGAGCTCTAACAAGCCTTCTCTTGTTCATTAACAGAGTGCCTGGTAGGAGTGCAATCTGATCCCCTAACTTTCCAATTACTTGAAATCACGATTTTCAGTTTAACAAGCTTTAAGCTCTATATATTTCCTCCCCCCCCCCATCCTTTCTCATAATCCTGCCAACTGCTATACTTTTGTTATAAGCTTCATTTTCAACAGTGTTGTTATTCTCAATGAAATTGGGTTTTCCATTCAAAGTGAATATAAAATAGTTATATATTGCCTTCTCTGAACATACGACACGTATCTTCTGTAACTCCCCGTTTCTTCAGTTTTTCACCATAAATATTTAATCTATAGTATTGTCGAATATTGTTCTGTCTTGTATAACTTTTATTCCTATCTTCATAACATAAAAGTATTATTCCACTTCCTCACAACGGGGTCAGATTTGCTGATGCCAGGGAGAAAATCCACTTCAGAAGCCAAACAATATGTAATGAGATATGATACAAGGCCAAAAGCACATCTCTGTGTTAACCTTTAATAAGTAAGTCATTTGCTTACTATATTATATGCACAACGATTCCGACTTTGCATATGTCCAAAATAACACAGTACTAATATCTTCGACGTTCTTTCGACGTAAGTGGCTGCATTACTTCCTGCCAGCAGGCAATTTCGAACATTGCGAACCATGTTTACGTACACTGCTATGCTACATCAGGAAGGGTTATAACGTATTTTCCTTGAGGTACAAGTGTTCAACAAAGAAGGTGTATATTATTACATTGACGGAAAAACAATATTGTCCTTCATTTTAAGGTATGAAAGTAACTTGATCCAACCAACTGCTCATAGATCTCACTCATTCTCACACATGCTCATGGCAGGATTAAAGGTGAGTAACTTGTAAGGCTTACGTTTACAGATGTCGCTTTCGATTATGCTAAAAACAAAATATTCGCATCTTACAATTTTTTTTACAGGCGAAACAGTACACACTGAAATGTTTTCGTATAAGCAATGTCGATTTTGGAGAATCACATACGCCATTGTTTAGGTTCTCCACTTCAGTAATTGTATCGTCAGACCATTATGACATATTTATTAATTTAAATACTGTTGCTGAAAGTAGTTATGAATGTTGGCCATGATTCCGGATATTTAACTATTGCCCAATTGAAAACTCCAAGCTTACTACTGTTGTGCTCGGCAGAGACTTCTTATTCTTTACTTCTATGTTTCTGCAGTATAGGCCTACTAAAAATGTTTTAGTATATTTATACCAAAACGTTAGAACTAGGCGCAATCATATGTTTTGCTTTTGTCTTACTTTTTTGTGAAAGGGAAGTCTTGCGATATCTCTCTACTTCACTTGCCCTGTATTTAGCTGTTAATTTGATGTCTTCGGGGTTCAGGGCACGGGTACGACGAGTAACGATTGCTACGTTGCAATGTCGAAAGCTCGCCAGTTTACCGTGTTACGAACGTCATTCATCACAATTCCCATTTTTGTGACCTCGTGTTGGGCAGTTATTCCGGGAGCGACACACAATTCCAAAGCTCCAGTCGATAACGCTACAAACAAAACAATAATAAAAAACCCGCTTCTCAATTAGCCTCTGTCAGCTTGGTGTATTCGATGCCGATACTCTAATCCTGGTTATTGTCATTGTATAGCTGATATATTGGTCACCGCAAGGGGGTGTACCGAAGTTCGATTACTTATCAATGGCTAACGCACTCACCGTTTCATAGTTACTGGTTTGTCATTTTTTGGTGCACATATGGTAAAAATTACGTCAGTTCAGCTGGCCCCTCAAACATCGTCTACAGTAGTGATGCTGCAAAAATGGCGTTAGCACTTTGCGTACCTGCGACACTGTGTTAACTTCATTAACGCTTTTTCGCTTCCCAGAAAAAAACCGTGATATCCGCACGGATTACAGACAAAATAAATTTCCACCAGTGACGTCATGACTCTTCTTCCGGAATTTCCCCTTTCCTCCTTTTACTTATCTCTCTCTTCTTCCGCTCCGTCTACCACAACATGTTCACTTATTTTCCTGCTTCCTCGACAGGAACACACTACGTGAGAATGTACACGTCTCGTGCAGGAGCTCACTGACATTCTTCCAGGGTATGTGCATCTCTACGTGGGAGCGTCTGGGATATAGCCTCGCTTCGTTCCCTATAGAAATGCTTCAAGGTCGTAACGTCATTTCACCACTGTTCATATTCATAGAAACGCCATGAATGTGCCATAGAACGTCCACTTCAGCCAATGGGACATAACACGTAAACATACCTCGAGCCCTTGTTTGGTTTTCGATTGAAGTATTTCATTTATCGGTGTTTCCAACTTTGCACGGACGCGGAAAACGCTCGCTATTGCCGCAAAGACAAATGAAACTCACGTAAAATTCGACAGAACATAAATCGAGGTGGAAGTGAACAAGAGCTTCCGAATTCACAAACGAACAGAATTCCGGAAGGAAACAAGGCGTCGTTACACACGAAGAGATTAAGTGCAAGTGACAAGGACATGTGGCACTGAATTTGGACACAGCTACAATAAGTATGGTGACCAGATTTATTTAATCGTGAGACAGAAAACTTTGCATAAGAAATGTGCATTAAAATAAAAGGAATACCATTTACTTCCATGCATGGCATTACTGTAAATACAAGCTAATAAGGTTGTACAATTGTGAAGTGTACACCCAATAAAGGCCTGAACGTAGATAAAAATCATTATTAGAATTTAATTGTACGTCAATAAGCACTGGGGGGACAGTTTCACATTTATATTTCTTTGAAATATACTTTTAATTTGAATGAATGGCACGTAGTAAAGAGGTTTTTTTAATCAGTTCATAAAAATTACTAAATGTGTAAATAATATAACTTTCCAGTGGTTTTTTAGTGAAAAAAATAGGTGTTTTTGCAGGTCACTTGGCTTTAAGGACATTGCACGACTTTATTTAACCTTTCGAATCCCATAGCATTAATAAAAGAATGACTGTCCTGCGTAAAGCTGGACGTCTGGTCACCATGATAATAAATGCTCGTGCTGAACATATTAATTTCGCTTTCTCAGAAAGCCCATTTGCAATATCCAAGAAAGAGCAATACAACGCAAAATAGCGTGAACACATCGCCCCTACCTCAGACGGTAGGGGTTGGCACTAAGTGCAGTCAGCTGACTCAGGAGAGGAACCGATCTGTAGCTCGCAGCCAAACCTGTGAGAACGTATCAGCGCCGGGAAGAATGCCGAGGAGAAATCTAGGAACACTGCAAACAAACCCTCACTTCGTGGTAGTGTCGTTAACACAACCTACTTGGGCGTCTTGTCCGAAAAATTTCCGGTCCGCCAGTGATTGGCATCCAACCAGGGACCTGAATAGTGGAATCTTACTGACTCGCTACTTCACCAACTGTAGGTACAGTCAAATTAACTAAATGCTTTAAAATAATCTCGTAGAAGAATTTTGTATTTCTGGTATGTTCTTGCGCAGCTGTTTCCTAAGGCAAAAATTTGTGGTTTTTGAGCACAATTCAGTAAATTTTTATAAATAAATGACATTTTAATTAAAGTTTAATGACAATTGACTCTAGCTATTTTATAGTTCCTAGTTATTTGTTGTTCATTATATGAGATTTGTTTGATTTTTGGCTCATATGTCTTGTTTTTAGGCCTATTCAATGAATACAGTCAATTTAAATTCTCGCATAAATTAAAGGAATGTTCCTGTAAAATGGATGATTTTCGACAGAGACCAACAAAACTCAATTCTTCAGAATTATTTGTTATAATCATTTCTCAAATATTTTCTAATTACGAGAGTTTATGAAATGGTTACACCTTATACTGTATACCCTAACTCTTTACGAGCCTACTTAAACCCAATGATGACAAGTCGCCTTATCGTAAAGACATTTAATTACATTTGGTTTATATATAAATATATTGCAAACAGTTTCGAAAACATATGAATGTTTCGCACTGATCGTTGCTTTAAAAGACGAATATTTACCTGCACAACTGTTGGACATTTATATACTGAGTTATAATTATTCACAATCAGTTCATTTTGTTTAAGATTCATGGTAACTAAACAACTAGTAATTTGTTAACTCACTGATTAATTTTTCTCCTCGTAATAATTAATTGAGCCACAAGAAATATAACGCATTGTCTAACATGGAATATTATGGTGACTGAACATACTGTGACAGTCTGAAGGTCCCGCGAATTAATGCCACCTCACTAAACAACCAAGGCAACAACAACCTGAGACCTCGCCAAAATGGAATAGGTAGGTGACTCACTACTGCGTTTGTTATTTTTGCAGTTGGAACTCAGTTTATTCGTGGCACACAAGAGATCTCTGAGCCAATAACAGAATATACAACAATATGGGCTCCAAATCACATTCGACCTAGAAAACTGTAGTTATTAATTTTTTCTGGAGCAGTGGCCAAATAGTAAATCACAACAACTCGAATATTGCTGAGTCTGGCGTACAGGACATTTAATCTGTCAATTTTCCGGTTCTATCCATTAGACTAGATTCCGATTATATAACTCGTACCGGGAAATTCCGTCACGTCACTCCCAGCGAACGCCTGCCAATCGCTGAAAAAATATTCGTTATTTTATGTTTCCGTGAGCACGTAGATGGTACAAAATTCATTACGTAAAAATACATTTCTAAAGCGTCGTTTTAGTGCATTGCTCAGTGAAAATTACCCTTTTACCACAGTACGTCAGTTTTCTTAAATCTGTATAAAAACAAATATAATAATGGGCCTGAAAAGTTTTTAATTTTGATTGATGTTAAATATATGAGAACTTAATATTTTATTTTTAAAGTCAGTTTTCTGCGTTTGTTTAAAATTGAAGTTGATACCAGTTAATAATAACGATTTAGAAAATACTGTTCAGCTTTCTCTTTTCGGTTTTCCTATAATTCAATTTTTTGTTTCATGTAAGGAGATTATATACGTCCCCGTTTTATTTTTGACAAACTTGGTGGTGCTTACACATAAAATAAATAAAATTTACTTCTACGAAATACATAGGTATGCATGGTTTATCTGGAACAACTCGAAGCTTCGTAGTTAAAAGGTAACTGCAGGCATGGAGTTCTCCTAGAATAGATTTGTTTAATTTTATTTGCCGGAGCAGAAAAAGTAAAATTGTGATTATCATAATAAGTACTAGCAGGAGTCATATTAAATTTAATAAGAACTGTATGACTTATGTATTTTCATAAAAATTCGACCGAAATGTAAAATAACATTGTGTTTATTTTGTAAGTATAATTACGACTGCTGAAATTTGAGATTCAGGGCGTGTAAAAAAAGACTAAATCTGGGTATTTAGAAGCTAAGGACCCAACTTTCAAATAAAGTGTGTAAAATGATGGAGGGGGAGGTTAAGTGGACCACTTGAAACGAGTAGGTCACGCCGGAATCCAGCTGCCGCTTCTCTATAAATCAGGTTGACGGCTACGTCCCAGTTCTTAAATAGTTTTCTAGTAGTAATGCATCCGCCCGACAGTGCAAGCTGCTTGGGCTGGTGGGCAATCCACTCTCTACCGCCACTCGAGTCGCGTCTGCTGATCGTCTGCGTGCTTCCAGCGTGCCAGTACTCTCGCCTGCACCTTCCGCAAGTAACCTACATCGACATGTTGCTCCCAAGATGCTCGATGCTTAGCCGACGTCCGGGTGAACGGTCTTACGTCGAGTAGTTCTTGCCCAACCGATTGCAATGACCTCCCACCAACTTTTTCTTACCAGCAAGGCACGCAAGTTTTGAGTCATCACGGTGTAGGTATAAACTGCAGTTTGAGTTTTGCTTCCTCATTACACACTTCTGTGATACCTTGGCGATGTAGTATACACACAGCTTCTAGTAATATACAGGTGGTTTCTAAATCAGAACAGCAAACTTCAGCTGCAGGTAAATACGAAAAAAACTTTGAAAACATATATGCGACCCATGGTCTAAAGTGAATCCAATCCATCTTTTAAATCCCAAGTATCCTGCAGCGTCATGGAGATAATAATTATAGTAACCGTGATTATTTCCATGAAATAATTTGATGGCAGCGACAGACAGGTGTTGAGGTGTTAACATATCTATTTTCCATCACGCATTACCCAGGCACTTAATGTTTCATCTTAAAAGTTCTGTCTGGTATTTGTGATAAACTAGTGTTTGAAGTCAAATTTCTAAAATGTTCACCGCCCTTACGAAGCACTTTAGACCATAAGTCGCTTATATGTTTTCTACTTGTTTTTTCGTGATTAACCTGCAGCCGAAGCTTGCTGGTCTAATTTAGATACATCCTGTAGCTAAGCCTTTCATATCTTTGCTAGTTTAGAAAATGGAAAGAGGGAGAATTTGCAGACCGATAATCTAAGTGCTTTATTTCGTGCTTGAGTTCTCTGTCGTTTATTATGACGTGATAATGATATTTCTTCAAAACAACGGATTACTGACAAGTAAATCTAAGTTATATACACTATAATGTTCCCATTAAAGACTCAGAGAAGTAGCTAATCACTTGTCCACCAGTTGCACAACGTGAATCAATAGAATTTGAAAGACTGTTATCTGAAAAAAATTTCGCATGTGATACTGCAATAAAAATCGCCGTCTTCAGATAGTGCAAATTATGGGATACTCAAAACAGCTATCTGTAAGTGAACTGTTATCACATCATGCACTCAGCTGATTTTCAAGGGCCTTGCATGAAGCAGTCCGCCTTTGGCTGTCTACACGTCGATTGATCTATTAAGACCATAATTCGTTAGTCTATAGCTGCGTGACACTCATAATGAAATGAAGCCAATAATAAAGGCAAATCCATATTTTCACGACTGTAAAAACTTATCAAGTTTGGTGATCTGTTTGTAAACCTCCACAGGCTGTGTACTTAAACCGATATCATTTATTCACAGACCATTGTCAAAGTGGGAAGCTATTTACCTCTTGAATTGATTGCGTCAATGCCGTTTCTTTTGTTGCGAGTATACCATAATTTATTGGCTCTGATGTCAACCGGGCGAGTGAGAAAAACTCTGACCAAGTAACAGCAGTTTACTGGTATCTGCAGTTTGGGCAGCAAAAAATTTAAATGTGAAATTTTCTTCTTTGTACACATGAATTAGTGACAGAATGTATGACAATTATTTCTGCTGCTCACTACAAAAAAAGCCAGATATTAATTGTGTTTTGTGATGCAGTATATTAAAAGTGAGATTAGTTTAGTCACTTTCGTTGTAATTAACTGCTACAAAGTTATCATATTTTGTTTATAAAAAATTAATATGTGGGCTCACATAAGTTTACCTAAAAAATTTATGTGTGGACTCACATTAGTTTACCTAAAAAATTCTCATATTCTTTACTGCATGACGAATGGTCATCATGAATAACATGGAAAGGTTAGTGTTCAGTAAGTCATCTGCCTAAACCGGGAGGCAGCTCTATCATTCCTGGCGAGCCATACATATTTGAGAAGAGATGTGATTTGTAACAGACGGTAGAGAGTGCACGGAGTAAGCAAATACCGAATAGTGTCTGATACCTCAGAAGCGGCATCTTGGCGACTAGCTACTGAGTCCATCCATGGATCCCATCGGTTTAAGGAACCCGCCTACCTGGCGCTTGAACTGCGTTGCAGTGTGTTTGAAAATATACAAGTTTTTCAACGAAACTATTAAACGTGCATCTAATGTGCTGATTTACGAAAAGAACACTCACTTCAGACGAGAATTGTTGAGTACTTTCAAAACGTCACGTACATTAGAAAAACAATTTCAAAGTACTCTAAAATAGCTAAAAATGGCTTATTCAAAGCGTTGTATCTGCAAATGTACGCATCAGATCCATACAAAACTACTCAAGGGCCTTGCATTGAACCTTCCTGCAGACTTTCCGTCAATAAAATAATAGGGTCGCCACTGAAAGTCCCATAGGTACACGCAGTGCTGCGAGAACACTGCACGCCAGTTGAGAGCCTTGCGTTTAGCGGCGATGGCGCACTTGATGCGCGTGGCAGTGACGCCCTTATCGTTCTCGCGATTCTCGGGCTCAAACGCGGAAAAAAGTACTGGTAGGCAGGGGCCTTAAGATAATGGGTGGTTCTCGTTTGCATGTGGTGTGTGGGAATATTAAACACGCGAGACCCTGTATACACCGACTATCACGGAGGTGATGAGAGCAAGCGAGATGGCAAGTCTCGGATGATCCTCGTTGCTTTTCTGCGTGTGGGACCACCTGGACCACTGTGTCTTTCGCGCCGACGCTACGCCTCTAACAGCCCGAGAACGATACAAACTTACCTGGTCGTTGCTAAATGGGCTAATAAAAATGTACATATCTGTGGAACTGTTCGACAAAAAATTCAGGATATTGGTATCTCAAAAGTTATTTTCATGCTGATACTTTTTTGAGCATATATTTCATTTCCATTAACTGTGCTATGAGCTGGATTGGTAATTTTAAATAATATTATAGCGTGAAAAGTGGAAATAATAGAAAAAAATAGAGTTAACTTTATAAAAGAACATTCGTGGAAGGTGAAATAAGCTGTGATTGCTGTTCCTGGGACACTAACTTACTATTTAGTTATAACACCGAAAATTACTTCAAATAAGTTAATTTGGCCTGAAACTAGTGGTATCTGCTTCACTGAAATTGTTTAAACTATACCCCATTTGTCACTTTACCACTTCTGCAATCTTCCAAAAAGCGGCAGTGGACAGGAAATGCCGGTTCGATCACCTGGACGTCAAGTACACTTGGATGACATCACAGTGGTTATCTTGCATTTGTCTTTACCTTGCCCTATGGCTGACATGATGGGGGCTATCTTGTTTAAGATAAGAAATTGGAAGCACCTGTCAGTGGCAAAATACGGGAAACTTCTCTGCATTAGAGTCGGTTAAGCAAAACTAAATGCGAGCCGTAGTTATAAATTTAGACAATAGAAGCAGTCAAGGCACTGATTGGGTTGCTTGGAAAAATTTGCAAACAGGGCAGATTACTATAACATTTTTAGTAACTTCCAGTCACCAATGAAATTTAGGGAGTATTGGTGGGTGTGTGCTGTGAAATTGAGATATAATAACATCACCGAGCATTTGCCTAATGAGCGGAGTAGTGGACATTTGTGACTGAGTATATGTTTACATATTAGGTTGCACACTAAGATCCCATGCGTCTATCACATCTATTACATTGATCCTTATGAACAGGCGTTCTGAGAATCACTCTATGCATTTTCCAGTTATTGCATTGTCCATGGTGTTCATGGATTTCCAAAAATAGTTTTCTGTATCTAACTTAGATATTACTAACTGCGCATTCCACTATGTCAAAGTCGGCGACAACCGTTTCGTTGCTGGGAAAATTCGTTTACCAATGGGATACTATGATATCGAGAATGTTACAATATTCCTGAAGCATGCATTACAATTATAAGCGAGTTTCACTTTCAAGGAAACCCAATCGTTTTTGAATGCAAAATAGTTTTTAGTGACTATCGATTTTACAAAACATGGTATGAAGAATGATACATTTGACTTCATTCTAGGTTTCAAAAATAAAACATTTGAACCTAAGAAAGTGCATGAATCCATGCTTCCGAGAAACAGTTTGCCTGTTAAGATTATAAGAATAATATGTAATCTAGTTACTTTAAGGGCAACCCAAGCCTGATGCTTTATGAGTTCTCTGCTCAGGTTCCACCTGTTTTAAAAATTGTGGAGAACAGTAAATTGATCATCAACTACCAGTTTCTGCCAAGGAAAAATAAAAAAATAATGACAGAGTTGTTGACCAGAAAGATGGACTAATTTCCCAAGATGAAGAAATTACTTTGCACTTACTTTTGAAGAAACATGGAGCTGAATTTTAAAAGGAAGAACATCATAAAAATAGGATTCAATTGCAAATAAAAGATCAGTACAATGCAACCCGCCAGTGTGTTAAAGCATAAAAATTCAAACTTTCTTAAAAGTCTTGGATCCAATGTCTGCCAGTATAAATTTGAAAATTCTTAATGCCGAAAACCAGTGATTTATTAAAATTCCTTTATGAAGATGGAATTACTTTCGTATTTACTTTATTTTCCGAGTCCTAGTGCATCTGTCACTATTTTCGCATTCATGTACAAAACAACGACATTAATATGTAGCATGCCTTGCAATTACTATTTGCATTTTCGGGGTTCAGTTGCACAGACCAAAAGTGTCGTTCTTGCAACTATCAAGGTGTTCAGAAAAGGTTTACCGGGCACGATAGACATAATTTGGTACCAATTAAAAAGTATTGAATTAGGTTATTCTATCAATTTTGGTATAGAATCCACCGTACATGCTAAACAACTATCCACAGCTATTAAAATATACCTGTTTATGAAGGAGGAAGATTGATGTTTGCATTTCATAATGACTGCTACTTGGTTTCGTGGAAGATTACAAACACATAATTATTAATTCCAAACAAGAGTTTGTCATCCTTCTAACCAACATGTAAACGAACGTGATCCTATACACTACCGAGATATTGAAGCTGTCACTCTGCCAGTATATACGATCGAAGGATTATTTACTCAGATTGAAGTTGATTTCGTAGGCGAGCATGAAGTTTTTAACATATTCAGAGAAAGGCCGAAAACTATATGTCCCCTGCCACATGTAGAATATTGAAACTTACCCTAGTGTAATGCAGTTTCTAAACGTCAAATGTAATGTAAATCCTATTTTTGCAACAGAGAAGTTGTGGTTCATTATCATGACATTTCATATGATATAACGAAATGTGATCAAAGCAGACAGCTCGAAATGTGACAATGTGAAATTAAAGAATTTCAAGAAATTCATAATTTTTTAAAGTTTCCTCGTGGAGATTTTAATCTCGATTTTATGAATCGCACATGCATGCTGCAATATCAGATGTTCACTTATTTACAAAGATATTATTGTAACTAAAAGCGTTTTCAAACTCTAGAACATAAAGCAATTTCAAGAGCACCAGTCCTCTTCTATATTTTTATAATCCAGGCAGGATGACAGATTAATCATCCTTATTTAAATAAATGGTTATCAGTGCCCACCATCACTCACCCATGCTTCCTGTCCACCAACAGAAAATTGGTGCAGCAAAAAAGTGACGAAGAGAGCAAAAATAATACAGAAAAGAAGCCTGAAGAAATACCTTTTAGGATAACAATATAATACTAATAGAGCAGCAAGTCATTCAGTTAAGCATAAATAACATCAGATTGCAGATGCACTAAGTTAATATGATGCGCATGAACAAAGTGGTGCTAAATAGGCTGGGCCTTAAATCATATTAGAAGATGGCATACATGTGGAACCATCTGACTACAAGGAATGAATACGATTTGTTGAGAATTTTCAATATTGGGAATATATAGAGATATTGGGAATATATAGAGAAATTGGGAATATATAGAGATATTGGGAATATATAGAGAGGTAGCCAGTGAAATTAGCGTATTGCAAATAACACGGTTTTTCCTCCTTGGTGAGGGTAAATGGGTACAGGTTGCAAAATGTAGTTTTTCTCGCTGGGTACTGAACGAGCTCTTTCACTACCACATTTCCTTAGAGTGTAAGTTATTAGTTGGCGATTGGGGGTTTTATAAATAAAAACATACCTTTCCCCGGAGTGGATTAATGGGGAGGTTTGCAATATGCAGGTCCTCTGCATGAAAGTATTAAAAAAAGCACTTCCACACGCCCTTACACCAGCGAATTGCATGATACTGAAGGGGTAGTGCCAGTCACTGTAGCACAGACATCAGAATCGAATGTGATGAAGCTGATATTTCGCTTGCAATAATTTCGCTTGTGCACCTGTGCACATTTTCTGGTGCTTACACTGGCGTAGATTAACTACGTTTTGGATGGCACCAATGTTTATCTTCATTGGAGTTGTGCAGGGGAACTGTCACTTGTTGCGCCTGTTAGTAAAACCACCAGAGGCAGTATCGGACTTAAACATTCCTTTATATATCAATTTTTGGTTGTCCCCAGATATTCCTCTATTCTATCATATGTATACTTCTCTTTAGCTGCAGTATTCGTTTGCATATTATGCCCACTTTATTTCTGTCAAGGAAGCTGCATCTTTCTTTTCTGGCCTTGTACACTATATATACAGTACAGGAACTCTTGCGAACACTGAAAATAAAATGTTACAAACAATGAGTGTTTTTAAAATTACATTTAAAATCAATACAATTTCTAAAAGTAGTTGTAAAATAAGAAGGGGGTGGAGTGCTGTACAGTGCCAGTCCCAATGTCCATTAAGTCACTTGCATGGTTAAACAAGCAGGTGGTAAAGTGGAGAACAGTGTCCAGCATGGAATGACTGTGCAGACTGTCACGAAAGAAAAATAAAGTGCCCTATCAAAATTTATGAATTTTTTTTAAATGTATTGTATTGCACATTTGAGTTAAAATCATTTTCATTACTTTAAATATGACAAAATTAAGGAAAAATGACTTACGGAAAGCAAAGATACAAGAATATTAACATGTAAAACATAAAAAAAGAAGATTTGTACATTTCCATGTAACACAGCAAAACATGTTTAAGTATATCTATGAAACTTTGAAAAGATATTACAAAATATAGAAAAGAAGAAAAAATTTTATTTTCCATTAAAACTATGTTTGCACACACACATACTCACTAGCACACACACAAGCGCACAAACATACACACACACACACACACACATATATATATATATATATATATATATATATATAAACTGAAGAGCCAAAAAACTAGTTCACCTGCCTAATATCGTGTAGGGCCCCCGCGAGCACACAGAAGTGCTGCAAGACGACGTGGCATGGACTCTACTAATGTCTGAAGGTATGCAGGAGGCAATTCACACCATGAATCCTGTAGGGCAGTCCACAAATCGATAGGAGCGCGAGGCGGTGGCGATCTATTCTGAACAGCACGTTGCAAGGCATCCCAGATATAATCAATAATGTTCATGTCTGGTGATTTAGGTGGCCAATGGAAGTGTCTAAAGTCAGCAGAGTGTTCCTGGAGCCACTCGGTAACATCTCTCGACGTGTGGGGTGTCACATTGTACTGCTGGAATTGTCCACGTCCGTCGGAATGCACAATGGACATGAATGGGTGCAGGTGAACGGACAGGATGCTTACGTACCTGTCACCTGCCAGAGTCGTATCTAGACGTATCAGGGGTCCCATTTCACGCCAACTGCACACGCCCCATACCATGNCTGCCAGAGTCGTATCTAGACGTATCAGGGGTCCCATTTCACGCCAACTGCACACGCCCCATACCATGACAGAGCCACCATCAGCTTTAACAGTCCCCTGTTGACATGTAGGGTCCATGGATTCATGAGGATGTCTCCATACCCGTACACGTCCATCCGCCTGAGACAATTGGAAACGAGACTCATCAGACCAGGAAACTTGTTTCCAGTCATCAACAGTCAAATGGCGGTGTTGGCGGGCCCAGGCGAGCCGTAAAGCTTTGTGTCGTGCAGTCAACAACGGTACACGAGTGGGCCTTCGGCTCCGAAAGCCCATATCAATGATGGTCTGGTGAATAGTTCGCAATTTGGCACTTGTTGATGCCCCAGCATTGAAATCTGCACCAATTTGAGAAAGGGTTGCACGTCTGTCACGTTTAATGATTCTCGTCAGTCGTCGTTTGTTCCGTTCGTTCACGATCTTTTTCCGGTCGCAACGATGTCGAAGAATTTATGTTTTACCGGATTCCCGATATTCACGGTGCACTCGTGAAATGGTCGTACGCGAAAATTCAGATTTTATAGCTACCTCGGAGAAGCTATGTCCCATTTCTCGTGCGCCGACTATAACACTACGTTTAATCTCACTTAAATCTTGATAACCTGCCATTGTAGCAGCAGTAACAGATCTAGCAACTTTGCCAGATGCTTGTTGTCTTATATAGGCGCTGCCGACCACATCGCCTTACTTTGATTGGTTCCATAACTCTTTTATTTACATACGCACGCCTATACCAGTTTTTTTGCTCTCCAGTGTAATTCAGGGTTACTTTTCCGGATATTCTGTTACTGCAGTTTTCTGGTTGTTTAAGCCCACAAATGCTGTGGCTTCATTTTCTCCACGAAGTATTGATACAGCCTGCATATACATAATGCTTTTTAAGAACATGCAATATAAGTCATAAATGTGTTAACACACGTGTCAAAATATATTCAAATATAACTATAGGAAAGAAATTAAATGTTTAGTACATGCATAATAAAATGTTAAGAAAATGTCATGTATATGAATTAAGACATTTAAAAATAACGACTGCAGTTATTTCACACAGCTCAGTGAGCTGTGGTATCGACATGTTATGCCAAAGTGTAGCAGATCGAAACTACCCTACTCAACAACAGTTTTTTTAGTTAAATTAAAATTTTAATTTTGACGAAAAGAGCAGTAGTCCACATGCTGCAACATGGGCACCTGAACATTAAGTATGTCGAGCTGTGCTTCCTGGTGGCAAACACCATAAATAAGAGCAATACGAGTAATCAGCGCCCCTAGCAGCGAATAGAAATTATCAGTGAAACATTCTATCAGACATCACCCAGTAAACAGCAGAAAATGCAATACAAGCTGGCGAACGAGGTTCTATAAATTAACAGCAGAAGATGGAAACAAGCTAGCAGACGGAAACAAGATGGCGAACAAAACAGAATATAGGATTGAAAAAAAATGGCTGGTAAAAAAATGGCAGACAGAAATAATTTTACCACCGTGACATCATCAAAAGGTAAATGTCAAGGACAAATCCAAGGTGGTCGTCATGATATCAAATGTGATTCCCAGTGATGCATTCCAAAATGGCGGACGGCATGTGGCACCTATGTCCGATCCCCCTGTGCTGGAGTCAGCATTTCCTATCTACTCACCGTCCTGTACAAAAAAACGCTCTCAAGAAGCACGGAAATACATTATCTCTATAATTCGTAATGGTGCTTTTGTTTCAGTGTCGTGATGGAATGCAATTTTTATGCTGAACGTATAACTCTCGGAACGAAATTCACGCTTTGTTTCGTATACTTCCATGTCAGTACTTGCCATTTATTGGTTTAGTTTATGGATTCTCCGATGGCCTTATGCTTATTATGGCAAATTGACAAATCCTTTGATGGTTCGCGCCCAACCTCCGGCAGATTCAAGTCATGAGCATTGAGGCGTTACTCAAGTGATCCGTTCATTGTAAACCTTGTCTCATAGTGTCTTTATTCTTTATGTGCACAACGGTGTGACGTAATTACAAAATTTAAATGTTTCGTCTCGGTCGGCAGCGCACTGTGGGCCGTGCCGTGCCGACAGTGCGGGCGATCCGGCCGGGCCGTGCCGACCGCGGGGGAGGAAGAGGAGGCCTCTTTTTACCCAGCACGTGGAGTACTCATTACGTATTCACAGTAACGTGAACTCGCTTAAAAGCCGGTCGCGCCGCAGGGCAAAATAACGCATGCCCGCTGTTTTTGGGGGCGACGTGGATGCGCGCACGTACGTAATGAGTTCCCACAAGCAGCTCTTAGGGCTCATGAAACATTCACGGCGCTTTCGCAGCTCGTGAAGCCCAGATGACGTCCCCTCCCTGCAGACAGTGCTCTCCTTGTCAGCGACGGGTCACGGGCTCGATTACTGCACCGAGGTCGACTTCCTAAAAGCCCGTACACCCGGCAGTTTCTAGGAGGAACTGCCAATACTCCGCGAAATGTGGAACTAGCTTACGTGACTGAGGAGAAGCGTTAAAGAAGATTTTATCGAGATAATTAAGTGCTTCTTTCACCTTTATTACCGCCAACTTGTTCTAATATCTGTGAATGCCAAATTAAATATTAACGACTTCAAAATTACATTTTAATAGGTGTTTGTTTTTAATTCACAAGCTGCTGCACCCAGAAAACTTCATCATCCACGCATTTTAATTGCAATCGTGTTTTTAAGCACACGGTAATTTTTATCGTATTATTGATACGGATGCCAACTTGTACTCAAAACTAAATCATATTTTACATATAAAAATACAAGGCTTACCGGAGATTAATTCCGACGGTTCAGCGATAACGCTACGATAAATTTTATGAATTTTATTGGGAAACGATTTACTTAAGATATCTGGTTTAAGCAGTTTGACACTCAAACATTTCTTAGAACGAGCGAGCGATAAAATGTGAATAGTAAGGTTTTGCTGTCAAGATTCCTTCTCAGCAATTTCGCCAAATCAATTAGAAAATGCGCAATCAAATGAGTAAATTTTGCAGATGTACACAACTTCTGCTAACTGAAACATCAGTGCAGATGGCTGAGGGGGAACATATGGACGAGTTTTCCGATCAGATGATAACGCCATAACGCCACTTGTGTGAAAAAGTTGGTGGAAATAGGTTGATTGGTCTCTGAGATATTGCATAAAAACTAAATTTTTTTAAACTAGGTTATCTTATAAAACTGCCTAAAAATATTTTCTGTATAGTATCTTTCTAATAGATACTGTCACAATAAAAAATTGATTAAATTTGGTTAAATTGTTAAATAGATATGCCAATATATCTAAATATTTATATGGCCACCATTTATAAAATCAATGTCTGACCCCATTTAAATCATGTAATTTGACATGGCTTTCTGTAGTTGTGCAAAATTTCGTGGAAATTAGTTTAATTATTCCCTAAATATAGCAAAATATTCCATTTACTACCCTGACCGTATTTTATAGAAAATACTGCAAAAATGGATCTCTGTATGCATAAATGATGCTTCTAATTAATACAGTTCGTGTACAAAATTTAGTTGAATTTAGTTGAAATATTTGATAGATTTGGCAAAATAATCTAAATAATTTATATAAACCACATTAAAACATGTCTGCCACGCATAACATATGTTATTTTTACATACCCTACTGCAAAAATACTTCGTGAAATTATTGTATCAATCGGTTGGTTGGTCCTCGAGATATTGTATAAAACCTTAATTATTCATGTGACGATATTCATAAATGGAGGACAAAATTATTATATATTATCAGATTCAATGATTGTCACAAATACAATATACAAATTTAAATGTAAATCTGTTTCGTAGTTTCGTAGATATAGAACACAAAGTTAAAATGTTTCTATAGGTGCCATTCAGAAAATAAGAGACATACACACATAGAACATATTAATTAATATGGCATACCACAGTAAAACGTCTTCGTCAAATTTGAAAGATATCGGTTGATTGTTTCCCAATATACGACATAAAATTTGCAATATTTCATGTGGGGCAATCTTACAAAATTGCGAGAAATGAGGCTTCTCATAGACAATTTTGATGTATACAATTGATACTGTCAGCATACAAAGTTAGTTGAAATTTATTTTAAGTTTCGTAAATAAAGAATTTTAGCTAAACAATTTTATATGGCTTCCATTTTGAAAATTGCGTGTCTTTCCCTCTCAAAGTTTATCAGTTTTACGTGGCTTGCCATAAAGGTATTTATTTGCCAACGTTGGTAGAAATATGTGTTTTTCCGGAGATATCGCGTAGTTATAATTTGTCATGTGATCATATTTTACAAAATGGCAGACTAAAGAGATTTTGTGTGGACACATTTGATGGTTGTAATATAAACAAACAGCATACAAAATTTCATTGTCATGAATTGCATGGTTTCGACGATATTACATAGAAAATTATAATAACTATATGGAAGCCATTTTGAAAATAAAGTGTCTAACATACCTGAAACATATCGGTTAGCATCACCTACCGCAGTACTACTTGTGTGCCATATTTTGTAGGAATAGGTCCATTGTTTCCCGAGATATGATATAAAAATGTTATTTAATAGTGTGGCACCATTTTACAAAATGGAGGACAAAAGAGGTTTACTGTACAAAAATTTGATGTTTATTATACATACTTCAAGCATACAAAGTAAAGTTGGAATTGTTAAGAGGGTTTCGAATATATAGCACACTATGTTAAAATAACTCGATGGCCGCCATTTTTAAAATTACTTAAAACATATTTGAACATATCAATTACTGCAGTACTACTTGTTTACCAAATTTTTTTAGCAATCTCATTTGTTTACCGAGAAATTAAAAATAAACTTTATTAAATCACATATCGCAATTTTACAAAATGGCAGACAAAAGTAGTTGTTTTTGTCTTATTTTGTCTTATATGATCCTTGTAATAGGTACCGTCAGCGTACGAAATTTGGTTGAAATTGGTTAAACTGCATTGTAGTTATACCAAATAATCCTACAATATTTGTATGGCCACCATTATTAAAATAAGTGCTTAATTAAGTTCAATTACTTACATTTACTTGGCCTGTCCTAGTGCCACATACGTGCCAAATTTGGCGACAATTCGTTGAGTACTTTTTGAGATATAATGTAAAAGATTAATTTTTTCATGTTGCGCTATCTTCCAAAATGAGCTACCAACTACAATATCCACCTATGATATAAATGCTTACAATTTGCACTGGCAGCATACGAAAGTAGGTTTAAACTGGTTGAATGGTTTCGGAGATATGACATATCATCCTAAATTTTAAAACGGTCGCCATTTTGAAAGTAAGAGCTCAGCGTGGTCGAAGATATAAAATCCAGGTGTCCTTACTTAGTACTGTATGTGTACCGAGTTTGGTGAAATTCTGTCCACGCGTTCAAAAATTGAAAGGGACACACACACACACATTCACAGAACCACACACAGCCACACACCTACACACACACACACACACACACATAGACACAGAGAGACAGGAAAGTGATCACATAAGTCTTTCTTTCCTTGAGAAAGTAGGCTAAAAACTGTTCACAATGCATCGTACACGTTAGTGCTGAAATGGTGACTTCAATTAGTGGAGTGCTGCATATTGAAAATTCAGTTAATGGGTTGCTACCGTCTGACGAATAAGTGACCCTTAGAAAGACAACGCTCAGTTTTATCAGTGACATTCAGTGGGCCAACTGCCAGTGATTACACTGGAGCAGTTATCACTACCAGCAATCAATTTTGATTGAGAGCTTTATGAGATCTTCGTCACACATTCCCCGCGGTCTCGACCGGGGTTCCTATATATGTGGCTACTAGTGACAATAAACAGTACAGTAAACTACCAGTGGGCTCGCGAATACTTGAGGCCGTATCACAATCGAAAATTTTATATTTGACTTCACGTTTTGACTTTACCTTTGCTTGTAAGCATATTGTTTCTTATGGAGCACGACACAATGGAACTGTCAAGTACTCTTGAATTGACGATTTTGAAAAATTGAAACTTCGTTTCAAAGACATGCAATCATTTTGCCAAGAATCAGTCCGGAGATAGGAGGAAGGACTATGTATCTACTGTGACGTGAGGTGATTTTTATTTCGGTGTACTGAGCCAGGCTCGCTGAAGCCCTGTCTTGTCAATATAAAGTAATTTGCAAATTTGCAAACAGTCCACATATCAGGACGAAGAAAGAAAACAACTGAAATCTAATAATTGTTAGAAATTAGATGTATAGCCAATTCACGGTTACTTCACGCTTTCCTGTAGGTCTGAAGTCCAAGATATTCCTCTACCACATGTAAATAAAGCTTAACCAAGTATAGAAAATTACACCAAAGGGACAGCGCACCGCATTCGTGCGCACTCACTGTACTACAATTTTGTATACGAACTATTTCTTATTATGCATTACCAACAAACCTATTTTCTCCCTGTTTTTATTGATTTTAATTATAAATTATATTTATAGATAAAATATAATAGAAAGTTTAATTTAACGAAAAAATAAGGTACTTTTACGTGAACACAAGTATAAAACGCTTGTGATACACGGCATATTTAGGAAACATCCAAACATTGGGTGATTTTTCAAACGCTGTATTCGAAAAGTGTGAATACACCGCGAATAGGCTTTATAGGTATAAAGTAACAAATATTTCTGGATGATATACGGTAACTTATCAAATAAGTTTCTTATTATTGTGAAACTTAAGGGACCTATTTTTTATTGTCACCGAGGAGACAAGAACACACAGGCGAAATGTCGTGATGGTTGCTTTGATATGAGCGTACCCGTTCGCTGATTGGTTGTTGGTTGCGCGAAACTCTGGGGACAGGCGTTGTGTCTTGATTGGTTACTGCGCGCTGCGAAAGCTTCCCTATTGACTGGGTTGCCGTCTGGTGAGTCAGTTACCAGGCGTTGATCGGCGAACTGCGCGTTCCGATATGTTGCTCTCCAATGACGCGATTTTGGTAGCGTGTGCGGCTGGAGTTTGCTGTATAAGTGTTAGTTTCATTTCTGTAATCTTAAGGCGGCGGCCTACCTAGCGCTTGGACTGTGTTGCAGTGTGTTTGAAATCCCGGCTTATTAAGAAACCCATAAACGTGTGCCCAATATGCATACCAAAAGAAAACACACTTCGGTTTAGTCGTGCATGGTACTTTCAAGACATCACGCAAAATTGAAACATTATTTTATGTCCTCCAACATGGCTGAGCGCGGCTTTTTCAGACTTATGTTTCTCAAAACATAAGAAACCGGATTCATACGCAACTGCGATATAGGAGTGCATTGTACTTTGCTACAGTGTCGTGTCCAGTAAAATTATTAAGTCAACGCTTGAAATCCCATAGTTCCAGCGGTACGAGGGAAAAACTGCACGCGAATTCACAACTTTGCCCACAGAGGCGATATCGCTTTATTAGTGCCAGCCAGCGTCGACCGTAACACTTCATCGAGTTTTGCCTCAGACGCACAAACCCACCTCTCACTAGGTGGTAGCCTTAAGGATGTTACCTTGTTTGAAAGCAGTGAGAATTTGTTATACGGAAATACGGTTTTTTGGCGTTCACGTTAAATATAAATATATACTACCAGCGACATTTTTGGGCAGAAAAATACCTCATTCTTTACTATTAAAGCCTTTTCTAACATTAATGCACTGCCTTTTTCCTGGAAAGATAAGTAAACTTAATAGTTAAATAAAAAATTACTGAAAAACAAATTGTTATATTGGCGTCGATCATTTCACACACTTAGGTTTTGGTTTCAAGTTTATTATTTCAAAATTGACTTCAAAAAACTTAATTTTATTAACATGAATTTCCCTATACCACATTATCACTTTTTTTCAAACCAGACAATAGTCTTAAATACTCTGTTGTATTAGTGACTCAGTCAAAGGAACAGGAACGTAAGTGGCGTGCTAAAGATTTCAATTCTGCAAAGGACTTTACTCTTATTCACGCGGAAATCATACACTGCGCCTTATATTACGCAACGTTTATACTGCGAAGAGCGCAAAGGAAGAGATGGAGAGAGAGTGAGAGAGAGCGAACTACAGAGAGGCGAGCTCGTGCAGCAGAGCCATCGCCGGCGACCGGAAGAGTCAACAGAGGAGCTTTCGCAACACGGCCCAAGCCTCCTCTCCGGTCGCCAACTGGGCTGTGGAAACGAGCCGACGCGGAAACGCACGATCGCCTCTCGTGACGGGTGATTTCGAGCGAGCAGGCCAGCTCTCCCGCCGGAGTGTGCAACGCAGGCCGTACCGCGTGTTTCAAATGCGCTCGCATTCCCGTTACAGCTACACGTGAACCTTGCGTGAAGATTACAACGAGTTAGGGACACGGCCATGGGCTTTACGTAAAAACGTTCTGTTATGCTCTAACTCCTTCTGGAATAAGAACAAAGAAGGGAATGCGTAGCAGTAGTATAGAAAGTTAAAACCAGTGAAGAAGTGCATGAAAAAGTGTTAAGTAAGCTATTTATTTAACAATTGTAACATAAGAAATAAGTATTACAGGATTTCAATCTATAAGGTCAACGGAAGAAGAGAAGAAATGTAAGGTTATATTAAAGTAGAATGAACATGATTAAGTGAGGAACTCACCCTCTCTGCCCAGATCGCCACCGGCTTCATGTTTGGCTTCTGTTCACGCCCCTGGACACTCGCCGACTTAGACGATCTCCTCCCTCGCATTTCAGTCCACACTTCGCGCCCCTTTACGTGTGTGCGTCTTGTAATGGTTTCTGATTGGCTCCCGCTGAGCACTGGAGGAGGTGTCTGCTTACACTTTGTTGTATTTTCTGGAATGTCCTGATGTCTGCTGGACCCACATTTTCTGTTGTTATCTGCCGTTTATTATTGATGTTTAGAGATTCCATTCCAGCTCGCTGTTATGGTTATCTAGTTTTGTAAACTTTCCTGTGGCCTCCTTTACAGGTAGACCTTTTGTTGCGACAGATTCTGCACGACAGAGCCGTGTATAAAACGTCGTTTTCAAATTGTGGAAAGGCAAGGCTTTGTTTTTTGTATCTATCATTTAAATAATTTTGTAAAGACAGTGCAGGGTTTGAACATAATAACTGTAGAATTCATTTCGAAATACTCTAGACTTGGCCTTTAATAACACGTTAAAGGCGTTTCTATTTCAGTACTGGCAGTTACTATTGTAAAACCGTCATTGACTTTTTACTGAGTTGAAAACGGCTCGATATATAAACCTACGTTTCATTAAATTGTTGAAGTAGTTTTTGAAGAAATTAACTATTATCTGAACGTTATAAATTATAAAGTAAATACACTTATGTATGTTTTATGTAGGCTATATTCCGAATAACTTCATAAAACGGAGTATTTGTATACATTTCATCTCCCCACTATTTAAACTGTTTGACGGCAGGTGTGTTTAAGGTCCAGTTATTGAATTTCTTCAGCTTTGCACTATATAACTAAAATCTTCCCAAACGCTGTTAAGTTTGTGTAGGTGGAAACGAAGTATTTAAAACTTTTAAATATTTCGGCTGGACTTGTAAAAAGGGTTGCTTGTTGGGGGCGGAGGGGGAAGAGGGCGAAAAACATGGACATACTATTAAAGTACTTATTCACAGAGAGACAGAATTGCTTTGTCAGAGATTCGAACCCATATACGTTACACAGCATTCCTACGCGCGCATGACAACTGTGATCTACGTACAACGACATCTTCTTTGTGAACTTTCAGCGAATGGCCAGTGGAAATCGCGTTAAGTGTTAGTAGTCCGTGCATATTCTCTGCGGATCCGTTGTTTGGGCGTTGATGTTTATCTCAACTAATAACTAAATATCCTGGATATACGACTTTTTGCAAACAAAAAAATAATTAAAAACCCTTTATCTAAGCCCGTGCTCTTCGGATTTTTGCATATCAGGCGTATTTTGAAAAAATAAAATTGTGAAAATAGCAATAAAAAAATCGCATTTTTAGAGCTTGCGTGCGCAGTTTCCTTAAGACGTAGGAGAAAAGTAAAATGGTAAAGCCGTAGTTTAAAATATTGAATTCCATTGCGTGTAATAAAATCCCATTGTTACAGATATCGTTCGCACAGGAAAGCGTAACAGCGGAAGCACTGCGGGTCGATTCTGCGACTTGCGCGTATGGGCGATGTGGCGCTGGGTGCGCGTGGTATTGTCGCCCGAATAGCTGTGCCTCGAAAGCGAACAAAAAACATCGGATTCATAAATTCTTAACAGCGCCGCTGAAAGTTGGGAGATTTCAGGTCGACGCTTAATATAGAGGCATTGCGCGCCAGCGAGTGCAATTTGAGGTGACAATGGATCAGCGGTGGAATGCAAGAGCAGAGGAAACGGGACTACCCCGATGAAAGTGGCTGGTTAACGGTAACGTCCGCCACGTTCCACGACATGCGAAAATTCCGCTGACCCCCCGGGGAATCGAAACCTGTTCGCCTGGATGGAAGGCGAGTGATCCTAATAATGGCCACAGCACCGCTGAAGATCCACACACGTATGGCGGCTGCTACTGCGAGAGCCATCGACTCGCACTCTAGCCAACGTCGTGAATATTTCCGCCCGCTCGTTTCGTTCCCCGATCACGCAGGTTGGCAGAAGTGCCTCTCCGCTCCCCCACCCTCCCCTCGTCTAGGGAACCGCTGCAGACCCGACGTTCTGGCTGATGTACTTTGGTACGGTTTACCCTGCATGCATTCTAACACCTTAATTCACTTCGAAAGCTCATCATCCACTTTTCTTTATCGGGTTTGCGCGCGCGCAGAGGAGAGAGCTCTCGCGGATTTTGTTTTTCTTTTTCCTTCCTTCCTGCCCTGCTTTTCCGCGATCGTGCTGCCGGGCACGGGGGTGAGGTTTTCGCAGGCGAGTAACGTTATCAATATTCCTCCCTCGCACCAAGTTCTGGCACTCGGAGCACGCCAAGTTTCAGTGATTTCGTTGTCATAGATAAAGCTACTAGCGGTTCTAACAATGTTACGGCTTCATGATATGACCACAATTATGTTTTATATGCTGCTCACGGCAAGTTATGCACTTTTGGAAGCCCAGCGTAGGATGTACTTCTATGCACGTTCTGTCTTCTTCCACCATATGTAATTTTAAAATTGCCACTGGGCTAATCACTTTATTCATGTGTCGGTCAAGTAAAGATGCAAAATTATTAGAGAAGCAAATGTCTACTAATTTGCTAATTCTTGCATTTATAGGCATTTAAAAAAATCATTCTAGTATTCACAACCGTTAACTTAACATTTTATTAAACTTTAGCACATGGGAATTACTTTCCCTCCGCCGTTACCAGATTAACTGGAAGAACATAAGTCAGTGTGATCGTGAAAATACATGCAGGTAGGGGCAGTGACATTTTTCAAATATTGATTTCAAAAGTGTTCATTTAACCGTGAACTCGCGATACAGGCAAACAGCAGCAAAACGTAAAATGTGAAACGGCGATAAAAATTTCTTCGCAAAAACCTAAAATCTCTAGTTTTAGAAATAATAATTTTACATAAACTTGTCCTTTTCTGGCAAAATTGATAACGGATGAACTTATTTAAATATAGCATCACTTGTATGTTTTGCTACTGTACGCGTTCATAGTACATCAATTTCGTACACAATAATACAAATAAATTTTTCAAAATAATAATTAAAAATTGTTTTTAAGATAAGGTCAAACTCGTTAAAGTAAAGTCTTGTTAACATGTTTATCTCGTGTAACCACAACCGTTTTGACAACATTACAGATCTCCTTAATAAAAACTGAGAAGACCTTCACTTCAACCTCTGTGCAGAAGTCTGTGCCACACACTTAACATTAATATATGCAAATTTAATTTCTCTACAAACATAATATTTTTGGTCGCCAATTCGTTATCATTTTCTGGGAAGAAGAGTCAACTTATGAAATACTGGTAGACTGTATACATAATTAAGCAAAAATTTCTTTGTACATGTAAGTGATCTTACCTAAAATAAATATGTAACAGATTGTGTCTAAATATTAATCAATCAAATCTTTGGCTCTTGAGTAATTAATACTAAATAGAATTATCAAGCACAAAAACCGGTAGGTCTAGTCGCACAATAACATTAATTTGCTTCTCTTGAAAAAGTTTCTAAGATAAACAGCGATTCAAGAGTTTTCGGCTGAAAAAATTTCAGATTTAAATCAATATATCAGCACATCTGAAATTTTAATCTTGTAATAAAAAACACGGTGAAATATGTTACAAAAGTGTATAATATAATTATAAGACGATTTGAAAGCATAAAAAGAAAGTACATGCGTCATACGTTGAATACATATAGTAAAATGTTTGTTTAACGACGCATTATATAAAACAGTAAAAGGTATATATAATATTAGCAGAAAACAAATTATTATCATAAGTGTTTTGATCACCACGAAATTTTGTGCTGACTTTAACTGTGCCCATGCTTAAGAATAAAAAAAATTATATAATTTTTTAAGTACAAAAAGTTTATTAGTATCTCTATAGTTTGTGTTTGCAAGCTATCAAATACAAACGAACAAAACAAATCTACAAATTTTTCGACCACAATGGTATTTTTTGGAAAGTCATATATTTAAGTTATTAAGCAAATTTTTTATTTTAATAAGTTGTACATTGTAAAACATTTCTGTATCCGTACAAGAAATTCTTTGGCAACCATTTTCCAAATATATTTTTTTATACTTAAAATAATGCAGACTAAATTTCTCAAAATCTTAGCGGACAACGTATGAAACTAATATTGACTTCTAACTAGCAACTGATGGAAACTTCGAATTTATTACAAATATTCAGCTACATAAACAGTTTTGTATGTTTTCTAAAACCATGTACAATATTATATGCAACATTATATGTGAAAAGTTAAAAATATCTTTGGCAACTAGAATAGAAATAATTGTTTGTGAGAAGTAGAGAAATTTTTTACATTATAGTTTGATTGAAATTTTGTATAGTTTTGAGAAAATTGGTTTCGTTTCATGTAAACGTGGAAAAGTCAAGCAAATTGCAGCGACCACGTCGGTGTCCAGGCCAATACAAGAATCCATATCCTATTGCAAGAACTATATTTTTGTAAAACATAACACATAGGCACCAGCGAATCTCCGCTCCCTGCGACTCAGTGTTCTGAAAAAATGCACCACAACGAAACTATGCAATTATTGGGAACATCTTCAACCGGGCCTGTCTGTAAACTCACGTCGGAGAAGTACAGCACTCTACGTGCAGCTTCAACTTGGCGTTTGAGAAAATGAACGTGAAACGCAAATATTATTTGCCACGCGCATTGACATTTAAGGCTGTTGCTGTAAAATAAGCCCCTGGAGAAATTAATATGTATTTATTACTAACCGAGTTCATAGAGAACATCTATAATTCTCAATAAGGAAATTAGTGTCGTAGAAATATTTGTGCATAACGATTGCAAGTTAACCAGAGTCACCCGTAAAGATAGTAGAGGCTGATTAAATTTAAAATTGGTGCATGGCTGTGTCGGGTACACGACCGTGAGTTTAACGTAAATACGTCTTCGTTAATGGGTAATATTTTCTTTAGTGATATAGGAATGAAATAATAGTAATTAAATGGATACTTGACTTGTGTGGATTAAATCGACAGATCTAGACAAGATATTTCCTTTGACACAACAATCAGTGCACTAGCACATCAAATTCGCGAGGTATGCTGCCCGGAAATGTTCGCCTTCGCCCAAAATTGCTGCCAGTCACCGCTAATCCCCGCCAGTGCTTCGCGCATGCGCGGTGTTGAATCAAGGCCACGCCCATATAGGCTTTTCACGGTAACGTGAGCACTTTTAAAAGCCCTCTCATTTGGAATAGTAGGCAATGAATATATTTTATTTCAGCATTAGACATTAGTCGTTAACTTCCGAGTGTCGTTGAATATACACACTGTGTTTATTACTTATATGGGAAAATCTATTTTAAAAGGTGCGTAAAGGAAAAACATTGGCCTCAAAAGTGCTAAGTTGACCGTGAACAGCTTAGTCGTACACCCGATCGAACGAGACCACATTTATTGCAATTGTGTTATATTTGTCACAAAATTATAGTGCCAGAATGGCTCATCCTGCGAACGTTGCATCGCCGTTTTCATCCTGGTGCCGCATGTGTCAGTCTTATTTCGAAGACGCATTGTCGTGAAGAATACGTTGTCGTGAACTCACGTCCGGAAATACCAGCTCCCGTTATCAGATTGCTTTGAAAATGCGCTCAGCAGTGCCTGCAAGTAGGCAACAGGGTATTCACGATCGGCAAAAGATTGTATAACTTACAGGCACCTACACCAATCATTCCACCAAAACGCTTCTCAGTTCTCTCACAAGATAGTAACGAAATTTCTTTTGGGAGAGTTTGACATAGGAAACATGTCCCCCGCAAAGTGCACTTGTGTTCCAAAGACGCAAAAGGAGAAATTCTGTTTATCTGTGTGTAAAAATTTGTGCCTGTGCTTATTTGTAATATAAACTTGCGTCAGCCAAAATGTTGTGTATTAACTTTAATATGTAAGAATTTTTTTCGCCCTATAGTGGTATTAACAAGAGTAGACCGTAACAATACAAATTTGTTTGTCATTCAGTGATCATAAACCATTTTAATTTAGTGAAAAATGTTACGATTTGAAAAGTGAATGAAATATGCCTGTCATCAAGAGGAATTTTTTCATCAATTTTCCAAATTTTAATAAAGTAATTGTGTAAGCCAACGTTGTCTTAAATTCAGTTTTATAACTGAAAGATAAGCAACATGTAAACGTATTATTTTAATTTCACTTTAGTGCGAAAAACGAAGTTTATCTTTACGTGTGTTATAATAAAATTAAAATCGGAATATCTTACACAATTATTTTTATTTTATAAAAATTTCTAACATCTATCTTGTTTACCTACAAAAACGAAGGTAGTTTGGATCACATGCAACACGAGTGCTACCTGGCGGTGAAAATGTTTTCTTGCTAAACAGTTAGCATTGAGCTTCCAAACCTGAGTAGAATAAACTTAAGTCCGGTCAAGTCGATATTTTCTCAGGTCACAGTCGTGTTGCCGAAACCAAAAATTAAAACGGAAATTTATTAATGCTTGAAAATTCTAAACTTACGAACAACCAGAAATATATTTTTTCAATGTATTACTGCGTTGTTAGAAAAATGTATAGTACATTACACAAATACAATTTTGTGAGTTCGCGCGAATGTTGCACAGTTCCTGCCCTGTTCCATTTGCTGCTTTGTTGTATTATTGTCTACCGTTATGTTTACAGATATCGTTGATTTTTGAATTGGTTTGTTATAAGAACGTGAAAAATACTAAATAGTTTGAGAAAATGAGGAGTGACCAGTTTTCAATGACAAATTGTAAAATGATTGGAAGTCAAACACTTAAAACATGTATGCCAGTTTTCTATTAATGAAAAGTAGAAAAAAAACTTAATAAAAGCACATACATCTAAACAACTTTAACCTATAGGAATATTGGCACCTTAAATTTGTTAATGTTCGTTTTATTTCGTATACATTCGGTTGGCAAGGTTGCTAATACCTAACTTCTCAGATTTTCAATGTACTAATGTACTCTGATGAATGTTTTTATATTGGAAATAAAAGCGTGACATGTTCACAATTTGTAGCTTAACGTAAGGTTTATTTTACTTAGGTTGGGAAACTTGGATTCTTATAATCTAGCAACTAAAACTTTCGCTGCCAAGTAGGACTGATGTTGTGTGTAAAGGATTTTCTGTTCCGTAAGTAAACAAATGAGATTTTTGCAATTTCCATTAAATAAGTTCAGTTTTGTTAAATGTTCCCTGTTTGTATAGTGTTGCAATTTTGGAAAGAAAAATTTGGTTCCTTGCATTAGCTTAGAAAGTCGACAAAATATGTCCACGCGGTGTTTAGTATTATGTCGGAAAACTGAATTTCATAAATGGTTATATTACACAATTACATCAAATAAATGTGTCAACACAATGGAAAAATTCCTTGTTATTACAGCTATAGTTATATCGTCCTTTTAATAGCATAATTTATTAAATAAAATTAACTTGTTTGCGAAAACTTAAGTGGCAAATACAATTGTATTTTTACCGTTTACGCTTGTAAACAACAGTAGAGGGGGTGCATTCCCGTTACAAAATAAAGTTTACCGTTAACATTGTGGCATTTAGAAGAACCTCTCATATTTTGAAGAAAAAAAAATGAACATTTCCACACACAAATAGAGAGAATGTCTCCATTTACCGCCAGCTTAAAAAGCGGCCTCTTTAGAATGCAAGCACACCTTGAGGCGTAAATTTTCCTTTCGCCAAACTCACCCACAAGAAATCTCGTTTTCTTCTTAACCTGAGTATAACAAGTATTGCTCAAAGTAAGAGCTCGACGTAGTACGAGGCAGTGTCGCCTCCCTATGTTGTTGCTCTGTGGGTGGTAACAAATGTGTGGCGCAGTCATTGACCTGCCGGCCGGATATAGACCTTGCAGCTCTCGAATTTCCGTTGCTTCCGCCATACATTAAATCCGTGTCTGTCACGCTCACATGTAGCGATCCGTTTCAATAGGACACAAATGCACTCCACGCTGTACGGAAAAAATGCAATAAAAAACTTTAAGATCGTTTAATAGTAGAAAATTATTTCCTACGTTTCTAGCATACTGCATTTATTTAAAAGTGTAACAAATATGAAAAATTACTTTGAAAACTAAAATAATCTATATAGTTTGTAAATGCATATAATATTTCTTCAAATAAACCTCAAAATTTAACAAAATTAAAACGCTAGTCTACAACATCTCGTAATAATTTTTCACGTCATCAGACTGGAACAAAGACTTTTTTTTTTTTTTTTTTTTTGGAAATTTGTTATGTGATTTAATTGAATTTCAATGTTAGATTTCGAGGTAAAAACATGGAGTCAAAATAGGCACAGAAATAAAGTAATTTTTTCAAGTAAATCAAGATTCGGATTTAAAAAAATCGCGACATTCCACTCATATGAATTCAAGTAACACTTCCGCCGAAGTAAACACCTATGTGAAAAATAATTTTTTTAAATGTGTATTTACAAATAGTTTACAGTGAGATTTTTATACTTTCCCTAAAACCCATTAGATACGTTATTTTTCATCTGAATGGATATTTTTATCGAACTACCATTGATATAGTGCCAGGAACCGATAAATCATTCTAAAAATGTAGGACAGAATTTGGCTCTTGAAAGACTGTACTGATGTCTGTGATCCGAGAAGTGATAGCTGTACCCTGCCTCTAGTGATGCTCTTTCCACAGCTCAAGCAAACTCTTAATTTCCAAGATGCGTGCTCTGCAACCGAGTTCTGCACCACTGCACGATTTTCTTCTGCTTGCCTGCAGGTGATGGTAGGTAATTAGATCTTATCTCGTGTCGACAACAAGGTCATTAGAGGCGGGGCAAGTTGCTCAAAGAAGCAGGAACGGGTGAGAANACCATCCCAGCATTCCCTTAGAGTGATATCAGGAAACCATTGACAGCCGAAATGAGGGATTCGAAGGATTCGCAGGTGGCACTCTCACCGTGAACGCCTGCATTTCTTTACATGGGTTACGAAGGAAATATTACTTTTATTTGTGTCTCCCCTCTGCCCCTCTTTTTGCCCTCATTGTTTTTCGAGTCTCGCTAAATTTAATATACCCACTCTGCACATATAACATACTGTAAACTTCAAAACTCTGCCAATGAGGACATTATAATGCACTCCCATCATATGACACTCTACAGTAGCTGCAGTAAATATATTTTCTCACAGTACATAAAAACTGTAGTAACCGTAATTATATTTTTAATAATAAAACTTTAATATAAAAATGCTTTGTATTAACTATTTGTATTTAAACGCATACCATTAAAAATAACTTCGAAAATGTATAATTGAAATAAGCGTTAATTAACCACATTTGGAAAGCAATATTTGTTCGATAAACAAAACAACACACTGGAATTATTTCATGGTATGTGTTGGCACGAACATTTTTCCAATGGCATATAATATCTTCGGTTTTAATTTTGGAAGATACTGAAAACACCTTTTCCAGGATTAGACTTCCCAACCTTCTACACCCTGTTAAACAATCAAAACAAGTAATATGGAAAAATACTGGTACGTCACCTGTCGTTTCCGCATTTTTCCTTGATGCGGCCTGTCACCAAGGCGAATCGAGTTTGACTCCCGGCAGGTTCACCCAGATTTTCGCATGTGGAAGAAGAGGCGGGCGTTGTCTTCCGCTGACAGATTTTCTCGGGGTACTGCCGTTTACTCCTCTCTTGCACAATCCGAAGCAGCTCCAGCTTCGCTTCATTTCTACCTTACAGACAATCAAGGCGTCACTCCTAAAGGCGCCGTCTACCTGGAGCTATCTCGAGCGTCTGAGGCTCAGAGTCATGGGAGCGATAAGGGCGTCACTGACATACGTACTTAGTGCCCCATCGCTCCTACACGCAGACGCTGAACTGGCGTGCAGTATTTCCGTCATTCTGTAACTGTGCGACTTTTAACCGTTGATCCTATCGTTTTATTGGTGGAAAATCTAGCTGCAAAGTTCAGTTAAAAGGACTATAATAGTTTTGCAAGTTTGCGACCGGTATATTTTGAAATGTAACAGTATGAAAAAGGCGTTTTAAGCTATGGTGGGATCGGGAATATTGTTTATAATTGCTGTGGTGTCTTTTAGTGTGTTATTCGTCCCTCGTATTTAGCGTGTTTTCTTTTCGTCTATCAGTATAATGGGGAGACGTTATATTTGTGCCTATGCGCGTATCTCAGTAAATAAATGGTCTGGGAATACAATTATTTTCCCAGGAAAGATACAAAAAAAGTTATCTACAGTCGCCAGTTTTTTTTCCTTCATCTTATTAAATATATTCAAAAAGAGAAAAAATAAATGTGAAAACTTTTAAAAACAGCACTTTTTATGGCCCTCCTGCGCAGTTACCATAATGTAAAAGAAAACAATGGAAAGCGGCATTTGTAGTTTATTCCATTGGTTTTCATAGCGTGTAACAATACCATAATATTACATATCTAATTTGTGAAAAACTCAGCGAGAAGATAACGCATATCGCTGCCTTGAGGAAGGCCAATCACGGTGTTTCTTTATAACCCGGCGTGGCGTTGAGTCATAAATAATATTTTTATAAGATTTTCGGTTATATTTGAGCACTTTCTAAAGCCCTGCTTAGGATATATTTTCCTCTTATTTTGTATCTTTACGCTCTACGTAAGATTAACATTGTTATGGACATCTCACTTTATTCATGCGCCATCCATATGGGGATCGTGGAAGTTTTAGGAAAGTAAATGCGTTAATATTACTCAAATTCGTGCTTTTATGTGCACAAAACAAGAAATAGTAATTTAGGTAGCCAAGTGTATGTATTACACTCTAAATCAATTGTAAACTCTTATTTAGGGTGTTCACGGCAAAGTGAGTACTTTTGAAGTCCTAGTTATATTTTCATTTCAGCTATTTTTTTTATCCTTTACCCAACTTTTTAAAGAAATATTGCCATGCAAGTAATAAATACAATGTGTATTTTGCACCGCACTCGGGAGTTAACGTCTAAGACTACAGTAATAATATTTATTGACTATTATTCCAAATGATAGGGCTTTCAAAAGTGCTCACTTTACCGTGAATATCATAGAACTATTTGTTATTGATTCTCTGACAACTTAACTGGGAGAGCGATTTTTTTCAGAGGTTAATTTTAAAAGTGCTCTCTTAACCGAGAACAGCATTTACTAAATAAATAAACGCGAATTTCAAACACTTTGTAAGGCAATCCAAGCGACAGGTAGGCGGTGCCCTTAAGCGCCGGTCAAAAACCTCTCAGCTCGTCGTGGCACCTGGCACCAGCGGAGGGTGGAAACACGTGCTAGGCGTCGTCTGTGTGCTAGGAACTCGCCGCACCGGGAGAGGGAGGCCGCGACCCGCGCCGCGGGACGTCGAGCCGAGCGGCGGCGGNAGCGCGCGTGAGGTGGCCCGGCCGGCCAGTGTGCGGTGCGACGCCGAACTGGGAGGATGCGGGCCTTACTGGTGCTGGTGGCCGCGGCGGTGGTGGGCTGCTGGGGGCAGGCGTGTCCGCCGGCCAGCCTCGTCGTCTACAAGGTGGTGATGCACACCTTCTGGACGAGGGACCGCTTCCCCAAGCACTACCCCGACTGGCGGCCCGCGGCGCAGTGGTCGCGTCTCGTGGGTGAGTTTGCCTATCTCCTTCAAGAACTCTTGCCTAGCATTAACGGTAACACTACACGTGTATTACCCTAAACGACGTTTAAATCAGTGTTTTGAATGTACACATTTCTGTCAAGTTTCGATTACAGATTGAAACACATAAAATTCTCCTGCATCCATGTACGGAAGGAATGACTTCAACACTTAAATAATTATTTTGAAGAATGTATTGTTTGAATCACCACATAAAATATTTTTGAAGTTCTTAAAATTGTAATATTAAAAACACAACTTAAAAAATTTGGAAACAACTCTTAAATCAATCCCAATTTGTAAAGGAATTGCACGATTGGTTTGACCCTCCTCAAACTCAATTTTGTTTACGACCATACAATCATGGTATACCTATGTATTGTTACCAATAGCATGATACAGTGTATTTTGTAACGGTGAAATTATACAGTAAGTAAAAAATACTTAAATATGCTGTACTAGTTTTTGAGAAAGAATTTAATCTTTATTGCAGATTTAATTTTATGTTAAGGCACATCAACTATAATTTCAGTATTGCAGAACACTGGGAGTTTTTATTGTGGGACAGAAGTTTAAAGCAAAATCGTGGTAAATGAAGTACATACCACTCACATTTCAAACGTGTTTTAGGTAATCAGTAATTATTATAAGTTTTGGTTCATAATACAATGACTTAAGACTTCGGTGTAGACTTAAGGTGTATCATATACGTATTGTGGATTTCCAACATTAGTTTATCCAGTTTCTAGTTTTTTCTTGCAAGAATAATGCCGAGTGGTAACCTTGTGGCTACCACGTGTTTGCGTGTTACCTTGGTGTGGGTAAAATCTTACAGAAGCAATGTGTACTTTTTATATTGTTTATTTGCTATATTTCGCACGTCACAGATACATCGCATGACACAAAAACCCTTTATTGACGAAGGTTTTCCTTGAAAACTTTCCCATTCAAAGTCAGAATCATTCCAAATTTATTGAGACCAACAGAATAGACCAGATGTCCGTTTTCTCAATTTGTGTGACAGTGTGCAATAATTTCCTTAAAACAACTGTCAATAAAAAAGTTTTTGGTATTGTTAGCATATAAAGAGTAGTAAAGTGAGATGTTATTACGATGTTTTTTAATCGTCGTTCATTAACGAATGAAGTACTGCCCCGGTGTGTGCTGGCAGTTTATTCCGTGATGAAGATAGAAAGGGGCCTGACACACTAAACTAATTTATGGTTTCATCTAAAAAGCGCCCCGCGTCTTCACGGCTGACCTGGAGTTTGAACCCGTAAATTAGCGGCCCAGAAGTTACCCCTTGGCGAACCAATCCCACGAACGACCAATACAAAACAAAGATACGGTTACCATATATACGCGTTGTTTCATTCTATGAACTTCACAGCACTCCTCATAACGTGACTGTTTTCCTGTTCTGTGTCATATATTTTGCCTCTTTAGCGGTAACATTAATTTTGTGATGCGCGTCTAGTAAAACCCCATTCAGAATGTCATAAAATAATAAAGAACATTCTGAGTTCCGCTGGTTATTAGTCAGCGTGAACTCCCAGTGTAATCGTGAAATAAAGTAGAGCGTCTGTTAGTTGTAATTGCAGATTTTCGTGCCCTCAGCCAGTAACCTCTCGACTTAAGTATCCCTGCGCATCTTCATTACACTGTTACAAGTTTCGACAACCATTACCAGCCCTCTTCAAAGTTCAGCAGCTCCTGGAGGAGGCAGGCGTAATCTCAAACCACAGAACGCTAACAAAGCAGAGTGGTGGTGTTACTGCCAAAAAAAACGGGAAGTTGTCCGTGAATAGCATTGCTGATAAAGTGTGACTAGGTAGATCATTGTTGTGCGCTTCCCACCGAAATGATGTAATTGATGGGTATTTGAGAGCGTGTTGTGGATGGTACGCTACGTTGACTGGATATGTGACATGCGAAGAAGCGTAGTCTGTTTGTTACACGTACTTTCAGTGTTCCACTTCACACTCTCGGCCTTGTGTTTACAACCTGTATACTACTACCGGCATAAGAACGTGTCCAACAGATCTATCAAACGAGAAGTTAAGCCGGTGTTTATAATTAATTTGAATCACGCAGTTTCTTAAAATTAAATTAAATAATCGAGACTCTTGGCATTGCCAGAAATATCATTGTCAGACCACTCAGTTAAAAACATGCTAAATGAGAACAAGTGAAGCTCTTTTAAGAGACACTCCTCAACTCTTAAGTCCCGTGGTGCTCTCTGAATCACGAAGACATTACAGGTAATGGCAGTGTCTTGCGTGTAGCTACAATAAGTAATTTTGTTTGATTTAAAGTGTCGACTTAAGAGCTCTTGTCATGACACACACGAGACAAAATTTAAGGTATGGCACCTTTGAGACTAGAAAGTTTTCTCGTAATGCAGTAACATAGAGTTTCAAATAAAATCAATAATATAAGAAAGATGTTCCGTTTCCGGTGTTGACACGTTATGCTAGTTCCAGAGGGGCCAATGAATTGCAAGCCAGGGGTTTGTCCTTGAGTTCTCCCCCGTCAAGCGGCAGTTAATACTCCAGCCATCGCAAAAACGCGCTGAATGGTCGGTGTAGTTCCAGTTAATAGACGGTCGCAACCTTGAGCGACTGAAGAACAAGTGTTTTTACACGGGTCGTGATGGGCGGCCTACATCCGTCCATGAAGGGGTTCGCCACAGCTGGAGATATTCTTGTGAGAGAAGCGTGGTAATGTCGGACTCAACACGTGTGTCACATGCGGTCTCAGAGTTACAACCATCGTATCCTCAAAGAATGAAACATGTGGTTGGATATGTTGCAATGATCATAATTTTAACTGTTAAAAAAAGTTGGTAACGGTGTATGACGTGATCAGTTATATCAAGATTTTGCCAACACGGATATATTTTATTACTACTATCCATTTTATAGTAATTATTTGGGATTTTAAACGGTGGTTTACCATACCAATAATCCTCGACATGTAAAGACGCGTATCGCAAGTGTACCAACATAAAATCGAAATTTATAGCCACTGCATGAAATTTACCACTTATGTTCTAATTTACTTTGTGTGAACTGTGTATGGTAGTCGTATGTGAGAGTGAGTATTTGGCGCGTGTATGAAGGTCAACTTTATCGCTTCATCCTGGCTTGCACACACTCCAATCGAGATCAGCGGTTTAAAGCATGCTAGAAACATTGTTTATTCTTTATTTTAATTCAGACGCATTAGTCAATGTTAGGGTTGCCCAGGGGATTTTTGAAGCCTGGGGACGTGACATTACGTACTTCAAAAATTACCTATAATTTATATTCTACACTACCAGTATAAATTATTTTGTTTGATAATAGGTTTGCCGTTTGCTGCCAAACTAGTAAATATTTTCATTCTATAAGAAAAATAGTGTTTTGTTCACATTAAAATGTAGTATATACATGTTTATATATATATTTACTAAATATAAATTTCTGAAACATTAACTAAATAAGAAATTTTTCCTATATGCATCACTTAAGATGATTCTGCTAAGAGAAAGAAAAATCTCCGCAATAAAAAAGTAAATCTAACTGGGACGGTAACTGAATTCTTGGCAACTGTTGTAGATGTTCTTTATCAAGGGCAGAGTTACGGAGAACAAAACTGGTGAGCTTTAAGGGTACATGTTTTCAACTCGTGCATACTACCGTTTAACTAGCCCCTAACATCCATCACTCCTTGTCCAGTGCCTTTCATAGGATTTTAATGGGGTCCAGATATACTGCGCTCAGTTGAGCACTTTACAAATGCAGAGGGACGGGCCAGGAAGTCCTAACCAGAGGATTTTGAGAGAGCTGGCTGATGCTGTACCCAGCAGTACAGGACCAAGCTGATACATTGAGTTCCACACGTTTCAAACGAACTCCCGGACGCTATACTTACACTGTGTAATCCTCTGAATAATTGTGTCCTGGATATTCTACACGTGCTTTATGAGTGTGTTTTGCATAATCATATGATAGTAACTGTAAGTTATCGGTGTGGGGATTTTTCTAAGTTAAAAGGCTTGGAGGGGCTTCTTGGGATTGGTGTCCTGGGACAAATTATGCCCCCTCCCCCCACCTTTTTTTTTTGTGTGTATGATCCTGGTAAATATAGACAGTTTAATTTAATTTACGTTTTTGTAAGAGACTATAAAAATGTATAATTTTGACATATTTCCTTATAAGCAAGCAACTTCGAAAGTAACGCCATTTTAATAGCTGGTTAGGATAAAGAAGGATTTGCGTGCACAGTAAAAAAATTTCTGGTAAACTTCCTTAACTTTAATGGAAGTTTTAAACCTATAAACACTGCATGGAAATAATACCAAACATCAAACTGCACATATAGAAATGTTAAGCGTCGCTGCTATACGAAGTTGGGAACTTCCCTACGCATTTGACTGTTTCCTGAGCAAATGTAGGAACGCTACAATAAATGTATAGGGGGAAAAAATTACAATATCCGCTTTCTCACTAAGTGTATACACTGGTATGGAAAATTTACGAATAATTTCTTAGAGTGATGATACACACAAAACAACAAAGAATTTACATGTGTGTACATTGTCGTTCAGTCTGAATTGTTTGATACCGATCATGGTCGTGCCGTGGCACATAGGACTTACATTCAGGAGGTAGCAAGCTTGATACGTCAGCCACTCTGGAAACATTTTTTCTCTGATTTTTTTTAATTGCCAATAACAAGAAAATGCTCGTACAGTTTCTTAATACAAGTTTCCTCAATTCCCTATCAGTTAATTAGATATCATGTTTGGCATCGACGCATAACGGATGTAAATCTTACTATTCATTTATGTAATTTGCTTGCATTACACAGTGTGGGTCACGTATCCTTGTTCGTGCCAAAGTTTGTTGAATTTTATGTAGCATCAGATTTTCACCGTAAGTTATGGTTGATCTATTGTTGCGATGTCTAAGAATTCTGCCGATTCAGTTGATTTTCATTAGGGCTTACCTGCTATGGGCACTGACGACCTAGCTGCCGGCGCTGGCACATTTATCTTCATTTCACAGTTTAAATGTGAGCGAACAATGTCGAACCCACACGAAGCTTTCTCAGCCGATATAACAAGAGTGTTATCGTATCTGCGGCAGTCATAATATCCAAGCCAGTTAGGCCTATTCCTTCCAGCATGGGACCACGGTGGCTGAGCGGTTAGACTGCTCGCCAAGGCGAACCGGATCCAATCCCCAGCCGGGTCTCTCCCGGATTTCTTCAAGAGGGACGACGCCGCTGGTCAGCGGGTTTACTCGGGGATCTCCCATTTCCCCCACCCTTGCATTAAAGCGCTTCTCCACTTTCCCTTAATTTCACCCTAATCGGCTCTTAAGATCTCGTTGTTAAGAACCGCTAAAATTTCTCAACTCAACTCCTTCAAGCATCAAGAAGGAATATCAGGCATCTGAAACAATGATCAAATTTTAAAACTCTTAAACATTATTAGGAACTGAAAAAGTTGTGTATGTAATGTTTATTTGAGTAACATATTTATACTTTACGTTGTTTCATGGAAGTCCTAAGGCTGGGAATAGTTTATTTACTTTTTTTTTTTAATCTGGAGAATGGATAGTTTTGACGATACTGTTTTGACGAGGGATCATTTTTATAGCGACGAAATTGTATTAGCGAGGAACATATTTCGGCGAGAAGGCAGGGCTCATGAGGGTAGCCTTTCAGATGTTCACCGACTCGGTGTGACCTCGGGTCGCTGACCTGGTGGGGTCACAATGTTGCAAAGGAGATGGAAATTTGCAGCAGTTGGCCAGGGTCGTCTACAAGCGACAAACACCCGCCCTAGGTAGGGATTGCGGCAGCCCATTAGCAGCGGCGAAGGAAGGAGAACTTAGTTCCTTCCTCTTCAAACAAAGAAAAAGTTTTATTTGGCAATTCACAGCATTCTTTTGAAAATTGTAACTTGTAAAGAAGTGGCAATTTGTTCTCACTTGTCTCTGCACTTAACTTCTGTGACTGTGGATGAATGTTGGTCTTAAAAATTTAATTTGGAGCAAACCGAAATAAACTTTTTTTGGGTATGATTATATTTTATTATTATTATTAACTTCGGCCCCGCCATCTTCTATATGACTAAAGAAGCCACTTTGGAAGAAAATACCGGCATTCTAGGGCACTTCGATCAATTTATTCATAAGTCACTTAAAAGTTTGTAAGAATGACGGACACTCGCATATTTAGGCGGTGAAGATTTTCGAAGGACCACCGCAATTTATTGAACTAATAACCACGAAGGTATCAAAGATACCTTGCATACATTATTTGAAGGTGTACTAAATCCTTCGTTGTTGAATCTCACATGTCAGTGGCATGCACACGCTAGATTAAACAAATGTGTCGCATTATTAAAAAAAGGAGCTATCTTCTGATTATCTTATGTATCCCTGAACTGGGAGGAGTAAACGTTTAATTGGGGTGATAATGGGTAACCACGCGGCTTGCAAGGTCCTATTAATTAAACGACAGTTTTCAGCATTATTTCTCTTGCTCCGTAATAGATAACATGGAATTTCACATTATTTAAATAAAATATATTTGCAATAAAACAGTGAGTTTTTTTAAGAACGTTTGCTAATTAAACTGAGAATTAATTAAACGTAGCAATAAATGAGCCAGAAGCTAACGACACAGTTTACAGCAATGGAAGAAGAGCGTCGTCACTTGGGGTCCCCTGACTGCACAACGAGTTGGGCTCCACGCCAGTTTATTGCCTTGCGCATAGAGATCTTGAAGGTGTTTGATACGCGCACCAGTGGCGTCCTCACGGCCATCAATGAGCTCGTTATCATAACTTCACGTTAACTCCGTGTCAACATTTTTTATAAAATCTTACCTGTGTTCACGCTGAGGATAAGAAAGGCTCGTCTTTGATAAGTTGTTATTCATCACTACCAGACATGCTGTATCTGGGATCATAACGTTTGAAACTTTGACCCCTGCGTGTCAATAATAACCTCGTATCTCACCTAAATTGACGCAAATTTTCCCCATGTGATTGTTTTTTTTTATTTCAAGAGTTTTTCCAATAGTTAATTCATGTATCATTCAAATAAACATACGAAATTAAAACTTCAACACCTGTTGCGATTGTTGCAGAATATACAACATAAAATTCAGACAGAAGTTGGAAATAATAAAAACGAACACAGGAACAAAACAATCGCCACTTCAATTTGATTGGCCAACACTACGTTACCTTTTAAGTAATGCTGAAATTAAGTCAAGTTCTCTCTCGAGGGAAAATTTGCCGTAGAGGGACAAAGTGGTTCACAGTAGTCACTCCGTGTCCCGACATTGGACTGCTTTTCTGCCAATACGACTGCCGCAAACGACGTGGATAAGATTCTAGTTTATAACACCGTTTATGTGATAAACGTATTTCATTCGTATAATAAGGATTGTCTTTTGAAAATTAAAATATAAACAAACACGTTTATCACTTTTGAGTGTTGACCACGTGATTTTGGCAGTTGTATTGATATGGAATATGCCAATGTTGGAGACAGGCACAAAAGAAGAAAAAATTTTTAGTCACTAAAATTTACCATTTCTGTGCTCTTGATTTAATGTGAATACAATTCTGCGTGACCTATATCTGAACATGAGAACAACGCGAAGTTACATGCAAATCGTTCCATGTTATAATCCATTCACGGTTACTCACAACTTTCCTGATGCCCTGCTAATGTTCTACTTCCAGGATATTCCTCCGCCTCATGCTAATAAAGTTTAACCAAGTCTAGAGAATTACACCAAAGTGACAGCGCGCCGCATTCGTCCGCACTCAGTGTAATAGTATTTTGAATAAAACTATTTTGTACTAGTCATTTCCACCATACCTATTTTCACACTGGTTTTATTCATATTAATTATAAATAAAATGTTATAGTTTATAAGTAATATATATATAATATCAATTTAACCGAAAATATGGTAGTTTTGCGTCAACAAAAGTGTAAAAACCCTCGTGATACACGTGATAATTAGTAAACAACCAAACACGTCATACATGGTGTAATTTTTTCAAAGGTTTGATTCAAAAAGTGCGAAGAAACCACGAATAGACGTTAACATAAATGTGAAACGGCATTTAGCGCAGACTCGCTCTTGTGCCATACAAAACCCAGGAGAGCTTCGCGTATGGGATCGTGTTGAATAATCGCCAGAGCTGGCGGCGACAACGTTTACACAGGTGAGCGACAGCGATCGCGCGTGGCGACAGCAGAATGTTTACGTCCCTCAGACCGGCGTGTCCCGTCTCCGTTTGCTGAAATGCACCGGCGATCAATATACCGTTGGCAGACCTTCTGGTATCTGGCTGGAGCTTGGTGCGATGCAGGCCTGCCAACCGTCTCAGTGTGTTACAAGGCCGCCGTGCCGGGCCGGTGTTTTTTTTTTACGGAATCTTAGCGAGTGCGAAAGAATATAAGGCGGCATTGAAATAAAAACCGGTAAATGTAATTCCTGTGAAAAATGTCAGGTTATCCTAACAAGTCTATGCACGTTGCAGCTTGTTATCTAAGACTGCGTTTATCTTTAATATGTTAATAATTATTGCAGATGATTAAATTAAACATCGCATTCTTTTTTCTTAATTGAAACTCGTCTCGTGTGTTCAGTAAGAGTTAGTATTTTAAGAATTCGTTTAATTACGAAACAAAAATTTCAGTACATTCATTACAGCATCATATCCTGTAAACATCGTTGTAGTCTAACCTCGGAATTTTCGCAGTGTTCCATTACTAACAGTTATAAAATAAGCAACGTACGGGCTGTCATCTGTCTCTAATTAAATTCACTGAACGTGCTCTTTAATTTCCAGAGTTCTCTATCATTAATACTTTTAACTAGTGGACGTGGAAGTAGGCGTCACGTAATTATAAAAATGCATCAACATTAACTTGGAAACAGAATAGAAAAGAACTTCTGGGAATTTTTCACCCTCCCCTCCTCGCGTGTTATATGCAGTTCTCGGTAAACTGGGTACATTTGAAAACCCTGCTTAAGATCATCTTGTATGGCACATTATGTATCTGTCCACCATATTTAAAATTAATATTGCCACGAGTCTGATCACTTTATTCATGCGTCGGTCATGTAATACGGTGAAATGATTAAAAAAGTAAAAATTTCAGCTTTGCTCATACTTACACTTATATGCATTGAGAAAGAGAGAAAGCTAAAGAAAATTTTGAGTTATACTTCTTTTGAGGCGTTGAAGGTAATTTAATTATTTTCTTTAATCAAACATTTATTAATTGTATTTAATATCTTTCTTCGGTTATTTTATCGTTTTTCCTTTTTACAAAAATTATTTTCATACGTATAACTTCTAACGCGCGTACACAAGTACACGCACCCATTTTTTGTTCTACATCAATACACAAATTTTTGCTTTAAAAATATTAACACAGAATATTTCGAAATCATCATTTAACAGTGTGGTTATAAAACGTTATTATTATAACGAAACAAATTTATCCCCCCTTACATAATTACACCATATGTAAAAATGGCTACATACTGTTATCACAAATATCGCCCCTACAAGTAATCTCACTGTCCATCTCATAGGCTTTGTCTGCCCAAAACTCTGAAATTCTTGGTAATGGAAACCGATCACCGTCTCCAATATCGTAAATGAAATAAAATATGAATACAGGCGAGACTGATGAAATGGGCAGTGATTTTACCTATAGAGATGATATCTCCGAATAATAGCGTGTACCCATTTTACATAAAATATAATTATATTTGTGGATATTTATAATTAATATTGTTTGTTTTAACAAAGCATCACATATCAAAGTGTCATTTAAATTTATTGTTTTATTACTTACAAACAAAAAAATTCAGAGGATTACTTGAGATAGCATTCAATATGAACCATCGGCCACACGTCGCATCTAGAAGCATTTCCAATCCTGTGATGTTCACATTGCCGCCTGTACAAGTTAGGCGCTCTCGTGCCGGCTGATTTGAACGTTCAGTTGAAAAACTAACTTCATACTCATGGTTCTCGCATTTTGACTCAGTGCCTGTGTTCATGCAACTTTGTTTTCAGATTTTATCATTTACTATTATCTTCCGTGCATAGAAAAAAAGTAAACGTATTCTTAAATCGGCAATTCCGTGCTTAAAGCACCACTGTAGTCATCATTAGAAATTATTTGTACTGTGAATACAAAATATTGATAATGGGTCCAACCTTAAATACTTAAGTAATTATATTTTTGTTCTGTCTCGCTCAGTAACAACACCCTAATAAAAATTAATTTAAAAAAACTATGGAGAATTAAAATATTTCATATGGCGGGAGCTATCAATTATAGTTGAGGAACAGCCCTCAGTAATAAAGCATNTAAAAAAAACTCTATGGAGAATTAAAATATTTCATATGGCGGGAGCTATCAATTATAGTTGAGGAACAGCCCTCAGTAATAAAGCATTTTCGTATTAAAATGTTTTTCTTCTTCAAATGTTGTTGTTCGACTAAGCACACTATCAAAAATTATGTTTACCATTTGCGATATTTGATTATGATTTTAGACTGTATTAACAAGCCAAGTGTAATTTACATTGCACCGCTATCACAGCTAATTGTGTAAACTTCTATGTTTTCTATGCGTGATAACGTCAAGAATTCAGTGGCGTGTGGCGAAGTGTTGCAAGGTAAACTGGTGCTTTATGTATATGTGCTGTTACACACCCGGCGCACGCAGCAGTAACCATAGTGGAGCCAGCAGAATCTGAATATATTGCGGCCACTCACGAGAAAGTGGTGAGGCACCCATTACACACGTGCCGTGACGTCTACTTCACAACTGATTTTAAGTGGCCAGTGTAAAGTAGCAAAATATTGGGTATAACACAGAGCGAAGCACAGCTTACCTTATGCACAATTCACCACACGCCACTAAAAGAATTGTAAGGAAAAATACATTTATTTTTCAACAACGTTAATAAAAATCTTTTATGAATTCTGATATCATCGAAGACTAGAGAGGAGCAGCTTTCAACACAAGTGTTCCATACCTTACAAACTGCATGAGCTGCCTCTGGAAATCAACTTCAAACTGTTGAAAGCTGCCGACCAGAGCGGTGTATTTTGAGAAGGAACACAAGTCCCAACATGTACGTAACGGATGACGTAAGTTTGGCAAGTGACACAAGCCGGTCGCCAATTGTGAATTCCTCTTAAGGTGGTCTTACTGCCCAAATTCATCGGAGTCGCATACATGTACCAAACAGACTCCCCTGCGTCACCACCAGGTGTGGTCGTAACTTTGTCGAACTTCAGTCGTGTCGCCGAGACAGAGGTCTCGCAACTGCAGGTGTTTCCATCTTGAACCGTTTATGCCAGAAACTCTGCGTGATGTCTTTCGGCAAAACAGTGATTTGAAATCTCAACCCACAATCTTCATTTGATTTGGGCCTACTGAACGTATAGGTGTCAGCTAATACCCATATAACCCCACCTAATTGTTGTGATATAATGGTTATGTTTAAGTGCTTACGGTCGTATTATTTCGCCGAGTGGTATTTATAAAGTTCCGCAAGAAATATTTTACATTCTTTACCCACAAATCTCCTAAACAAATGTATTACAATGTTACGCAGCCTACACACATAGAAAGAAACTTAAGTTGACAGCTGCCTATTTTTGCAAATTTTTCAGGAAAACATAGCATTGTATATTTCAAAGAATTGTATTTATATTTAAAAATCTGGAGAAGGTCTAAAATCAGTCGGGGATGAGCAAAGCTGGGCTTTCCGGAACTCTTGTCCGTCAGCGGATCTTTCCCAGACAGTGGCCCGCTGGACGTAAGCCAAATATTCACACTCATGGGTCTGCACAGTGTAGAAGTTGGATGCGTTGCAGTTGCAGTTTCAACGTACGTTACGCCGCTCGAGGTCTCTGCTCTCCCCTCAGGCCATGATTGTATCAGTCGTGGCCAAGAGGGCCAAATTTTCCAACAACCACAAACACTCCTTCATATTTATAACACTAATCAACCACCGACTTGCATCAGGAATAAATTCGTAAACTGAACACTGTTATTTACTTCGCTGAATAACGTCAGATGCCTTGTCAGTGAGGCTACAGTCAGAATTGTCGTTACTCTGGACTGTATGGTGCCAGTATATTATTGGTCTCGGGAACCTTTGCCCGTTTCCATATGAATCTGTAACTCTAATGTCACGTACATAGCGTGTGCATTTATGCTCGCATTTCACCTGAAGTTTTTTTGTGGTCCCAGCCATGACCATTCCAGCTTATTTTATAATTGCTTCCAGAAAATATGCATAAGTTTATTCCGAGAATCACCATNTTACTTCGCTGAATAACGTCAGATGCCTTGTCAGTGAGGCTACAGTCAGAATTGTCGTTACTCTGGACTGTATGGTACCAGTATATTATTGGTCTCAGGAACCTTTGCCCGTTTCCATACGAATCTGTAACTCTAATGTCACGTACATAGCGTGTGCATTTATGCTCGCATTTCACCAGCCATGACCATTCCAGCTTATTTTATAATTGCTTCCAGAAAATATGCATAAGTTTATTCCGAGAATCACCATNACCAGCCATGACCATTCCAGCTTATTTTATAATTGCTTCCAGAAAATATGCATAAGTTTATTCCGAGAATCACCATCGGGGAGATGTCGGTATGTATTACGCTACCTTTGCCATACAGTTAGTTACGATCTCCTGGTATTCCATATGTAACTTGATCAAAATACATTATGAATAAATAATAAACTTTTAAAATAAATATCAGGTCCCTTCTTGCAGCTAAGCAATAATTCTGCCTCGTAAATGAAAATCATACAGCTCATTCACGATTGATTACAAACTTTCTAAATCAACTTCCACTTTTAAGACATACATTTTAATAGGAACGCTGTCAGGCATAGGCCGAGAAATATGAAATCAGTTTCTTATTTTATCTAATTAAAATTGTTCATGTGCAAGTTTGTGAATAATGGGATTATTTTCGTTTATTTTCTTTTCATAATGGATTTTGCATTAGCGTTTGCCAGTGGTATTAATTTATTTTTGTTTTTAATACAGACGTATATCATTGACAATAAATTATTCATGTTTCGCAACAATTTCGCTGTACTACTTTATTGACGTGTATACACTACCCCTGAATAACTATTTTATTAATTTATTTTTGTTTCGGTTTTGTCATTTTTTGTGTTTCCTCGCACGTGCATCATAGTTCTTCAATGACATAGGTCCGTATAAAGTAATTTTATCATTTGCCCCCACCGCAAGAATCATCAAAGATCACAAGTCATTAGTTTAATGGTTATTTTAATTTTTACATGAGATGTAACGTTACACATTAGGCTGAAAGAACTACATAAGCCGGGTTTTCAAAAGATTTAATTTTACTCTCAACCAATTACGGATACCGTACTTTTTTTTACTATATAACTATAGCCTGTTCATGTTGTAATCACACTTTCTGTGATAAAAACAAGTCAAGTCTTTGAGAAATTATTTTATACATTACATATTTAGTTTTTTTCCAGATAAGTCATATATCTCAATTGTTTTGTACTGTCGTTATCGTTAATCAACTTTCTTATTTCGTTAAACAAAACTTTCTCGTATATTTTGTCTGTAAGTTTTAATAATTACTTCTGATCCAATCTGTTGTAAATCAGAGAGAAAATAAGACTTATACTTGGTTTGTTGGTAATGGCTAAGGNAATTACTTCTGATCCAATCTGTTGTAAATCAGAGAGAAAATAAGACTTATACTTGGTTTGTTGGTAATGGCTAAGGCCACCTGTTTTTCGTGTAAGATTTACACGTATTCTTGACTTCAATATCGCATGTGCATACTTACAGTCTTCATTTTACTATAGGCCTAGCTCTTGTATATAATAAATGCCATAAAAAATGAGTTTTTTACGTTATTTATGAAGTATAAATATCTAATATCACGTTTATGTTTTTAGGAATGCATTATTGAAAACACATTTATTGTTATGTATGAAAATATTTATGTTTGATTGTCTACNAATTACTTCTGATCCAATCTGTTGTAAATCAGAGAGAAAATAAGACTTATACTTGGTTTGTTGGTAATGGCTAAGGTCACCTGTTTTTCGTGTAAGATTTACACGTATTCTTGACTTCAATATCGCATGTGCATATTTACAGTCTTCATTTTACTATAGGCCTAGCTCTTGTATATAATACATGCCATAAAAAATGAGTTTTTTACGTTATTTATGAAGTATAAATATCTAATATCACATTTATGTTTTTAGGAATGCATTATTGAAAACACATTTATTGTTATGTATGAAAATATTTATGTTTGATTGTCTACCCAGTGCACAAAAGTGGTGCTCTGAGTTTCTCCTTGGTGTTTTCTTCCAAAACTCTCCATTTTATTTACATATGACGGAAAGATGCTTAGTGAATAGTCCAAAAGTAGAACTTTCAGAAAGCTGGAAGTAACAGCGAATATTTTATAGTTGCACTAAGAACAGAGAAGTGCGTGCAGATAAAGAGAACGTCCGTCCCGTTTGCTTGCAATTTGGAGATCAGTTCCGAAGGTCTTTGGTCGTGCGGTAGCGTGGCTGATTCACATTAGGAAAGTTATGGGATGTATTCCGAATCAGAGCACCGGGAGTGGATTTCTCCATGTGATATCCATTCGCTATTTTTGACAAATGGCAGTGCTATTTGTCTTTCCTATTTCTCCTTCAGTAAAATAGAATTCTTGGTTTAGCATTTTGAATTACAGTTCTAAAGACATGTACATGTATTTGCTTAAATGTTGCTGACTCAAGTTCTTTCAACAATCTGTTCCATCTTTCGACATTTCTGCTTTAAGTTGGAAGAAGACGGACGAGGCTATTCTTCTTAGTCGGACATGTGGCAAAGGAAAATATGTCAGAGAAAACTCACTGAGCAAGCATGTCGAGCGCCCAACACATCATCTTCCAAAGAGAACAGAGAGAAACTGTTTTAAGTTATGAAACAGTTACAGACTTTCCGTGGTTTGTTAGGTGCATATTTTTGGAGTGGTGTTCATTTTACACGAGTGATTCGACGAAACATTGTTTTACACTGAAGAAAGACTTCTTGCAAGAAAATTAAATAGATTTAATTCATATTTTTACATAAATTCAGTATATACCATAACGTATGCAGTTATATAATTTTTTAAAGAAAATCCCACGAATGTTAGTTTTATGGCTGGTGGAATTCACGTTTGAATAAAACTCTTTTGTATAAAATGAAATGAGGAGGTGGNATTTATGTTTTTAGGAATGCATTATTGAAAACACATTTATTGTTATGTATGAAAATATTTATGTTTGATTGTCTACCCAGTGCACAAAAGTGGTGCTCTGAGTTTCTCCTTGGTGTTTTCTTCCAAAACTCTCCATTTTATTTACATATGACGGAAAGATGCTTAGTGAATAGTCCAAAAGTAGAACTTTCAGAAAGCTGGAAGTAACAGCGAATATTTTATAGTTGCACTAAGAACAGAGAAGTGCGTGCAGATAAAGAGAACGTCCGTCCCGTTTGCTTGCAATTTGGAGATCAGTTCCGAAGGTCTTTGGTCGTGCGGTAGCGTGGCTGATTCACATTAGGAAAGTTATGGGATGTATTCCGAATCAGAGCACCGGGAGTGGATTTCTCCATGTGATATCCATTCGCTATTTTTGACAAATGGCAGTGCTATTTGTCTTTCCTATTTCTCCTTCAGTAAAATAGAATTCTTGGTTTAGCATTTTGAATTACAGTTCTAAAGACATGTACATGTATTTGCTTAAATGTTGCTGACTCAAGTTCTTTCAACAATCTGTTCCATCTTTCGACATTTCTGCTTTAAGTTGGAAGAAGACGGACGAGGCTATTCTTCTTAGTCGGACATGTGGCAAAGGAAAATATGTCAGAGAAAACTCACTGAGCAAGCATGTCGAGCGCCCAACACATCATCTTCCAAAGAGAACAGAGAGAAACTGTTTTAAGTTATGAAACAGTTACAGACTTTCCGTGGTTTNCCAACACATCATCTTCCAAAGAGAACAGAGAGAAACTGTTTTAAGTTATGAAACAGTTACAGACTTTCCGTGGTTTTTTAGGTGCATATTTTTGGAGTGGTGTTCATTTTACACGAGTGATTCGACGAAACATTGTTTTACACTGAAGAAAGACTTCTTGCAAGAAAACTAAATAGATTTAATTCATATTTTTACATAAATTCAGTATATACCATAAAGTATGCAGTTATATAATTTTTTAAAGAAAATCCCGCGAATGTTAGTTTTATGGCTGGTGGAATTCACGTTTGAATAAAACTCTTTTGTATAAAATGAAATGAGGAGGTGGACTATAACTAGCTGAAGTCACTTCCATAAAGGAAGACAGAACATAAAAATGCATGACTTCACAAACTGGAGGGACCGCGGTGGTGTAGGGATTAGACGGCTCGCTTCCCACCTAGGCGAACCTGGTTCGATTTCCTACGGGGTCGCTCCCGGGTTTTCGAATGTGAGAATCCTGCCGAACGATGTCACTTTCATTCCGGCGCTGATACATCCTCATTTTGTTTCACCCTCATCGGCTCTCACCTCTATGTTAAGAGCCGCCCACATCTCTTCACTCACTCACTCATAAACTGTAAAATACGATAAGCCTCAGTTTACCTTGGAATGTGATTTGATGGTAGGTAATTAAATTTGTTACTTTTTAAACATCGATGATCGTAGGTGAGCATGTTTTCGGGTCTGTGAAAATATTTGGCTACGCATTCCTGCCGCAAATAAAAACCTACTGGAACTGCAGTCAAGGCGCGGAATGCCATGGACTTAGCGTTGATTGTGTCCTCTTCTACTAGCGAGCACGTCTCGACCCGGAAGCTTCTACGTCTTGGCAGCTACACCCGTGCTAGCGGTTTGCCACTTGGCGTAAGTGTGCAGGCGTCGTACAGAGGTCAGCACTGTAGGCGCCCGCACCGAAGTGCGTACGTCTACGTCCTCTGTCGCCCATAGACTAAATATGAGTTAGAGCGCTTATTAGTCTTATGCGTATGTACCCAACATTGACCTATCCCAAAAGGAAACACAACTGTCCAATTCACATGGTTAACAGTGATCAACGTGTTTGTTTATGTCTTAATTTTCAAAAGGCATATTGGTAAAATGCTTTCACCAATTTTAATTTGATTTAACTGCGTTCCAAATTTGTTACAGGAGTATACAAACATCTCAAAGAACTTGTTTACTAAACAGTGTTCTAACCTCAAATCTAATCCGCGCCGTTTATGCTATTCGTTTTGGCAGAAAAGAAGTTCAATGTTGGGACAAGGACATTGGTTGTGTGCAGCCGGCGATATCGGTCGACTTCATCTTTAGCCTTCGCTGTTACAGCCGGCGTTAACCCAGGAGTACAAACCACAGCAACAGTCTGGCGAGCACGCCCCTACACTATGTTTTAATTTAAAGAGCAGCTCCTTTCAAAAGGAACTACTATCAATTTAAGACACAATAAGTAATGAGGTATAAGAACAGAAATATAATGGATAACGGAGAAATCCGTTGCTGAGGCCGTTTAGGGGGTTCCGAACAACGAACAGTTGGGTCTGAATCCTACGTTAGCCAATGATGTGTGTATGAATGGTTAATTGAGCACTTTTGAAAACGGCCTTTAAATGAGTTAAGTTGGCAAAAATGCGGGCAGAGCAGTTCCGTGTACTGACTTCGTACTAAAAGCGTGTCGTTAAAATTTCTTTTAGCTTAGTTTCGGTTTGTTAAGTGCACAAAAGTGTATTTACTTTCTTTACAATTTCAAAATTACGCTTGATTTGTGCACGAATAAAATGATCGGGTCCATGGCAATATTAATTTCACGTACGGTGGAAGAACAAAAAATAGCCAAAAAAGGATATCCTAAGCAGGTATTTATAAAGTACTTAACCATGAATAGGCCATACCATTTTTAAGTGTAAGGTCATAAGTAAGCCGTTTCCCATTGAACCTCCCGGAATAAAAGCATCGTTCTCATCTACGAATTTACAAACTATGGTTCAAAGGACCCGTGTTTGAAAAACAACTCGAACGTTCGTATACTAAGAATTTCCGAGTGGTCAGTTTCGTAAACGGACATCCATATAGTGAAAATGGTATTCTACACTGGCTATTGTTAGTAGAAAATTCTCTATAAAAACATTTTTCGGCACTCGCATCTTTTGGGTGACTTAATTTTCGCCGAGATTAACCAGCCAGAAAATTGCGTTTTGTGTTGTTGTTTCGCCCGGAAAAGTGCCAAATTTGTCATATATGGGGCCCATTGTTTTAATTCAAAATGTCGGTATATGTAATCTTCAATTATCCTACCTCATTGGAACACAATTAAAATTAATCGGTGGTTGCTGCACGTTTCCGCAAGTATTTGTAATGATAAACACGATAAAGCTATTAGAAATAACACTGTGCAGTGAATGCGAACTACGTCTGCAGTGCTTAAATCTCTCTTAGCCTACTAAATTAAATGTTATGTTGCAAGGTAGAAATTTAAATTCTCCACATTTGGTCTTCCAATTTTACTAGTCCATCGACGGATTTCCAAATTCGTTCGCTATTGACCTCACGAGCAAGATTTACGTGCGGTTCTTGTATACAAAGGCGCAATTAATGAAAAGCATACAAAAACTGCAGTTTGTGTACAATTTAAGCATAGGTACCGAGGTCAAACTTAGGACTTAGATGTTCTGAGTCCGATTATATATTTTCGGTTAACTCATGGAAAAGTGTAACATATTTTAGGACCAATTTACTGTAGTTTAAGCTGTGAGGGCCGCCTCAATCTCCCTATCAGCCTACCGACATAAATTGGGGACGCTAATTAGTTAAATGATATTGACGTAAGTAATTATTTCTTTCTCTTAAAACTCAACTTTGACATGTTTCTAAACAACAAGAGGGATTTAAAATCGCAATCTATCAGGTTTTATCTCCATATTGCAGTTGTATAAGCGTACGTGAAATTACTTTTCGTTTTATCACACGAAATTTTACGAAGCATCAACGTATTTTTGCTTTACCAGAGCACACCTATCTTACGCTCGGGACGATTAATCACAAACGCGGTACGCAGGAGTGATAGAGGAGTGAAATAAGTATAGTCCATTCACGGTTAATTCCAACTTTTCTGAAGCCCTGCTCAAACTATACTTCCAGGATATTCCTCCGCCTCATGCAAACCAAGCTTAACCAAGTCCAGAAAATTACACCAATGGGATGACACACCGCATTCGTGTGCACTCGGTGTAATGATTTGTCGCATAAGAACTATTTCTTATTAGAACTATCTGAACACACGTATTTACTCCCTGTTTTTATTAATATTAATTATTAATTATATATCATAGCGCTTAGATACAGTTTAATTAAGAAATAAATGTATTAAAAAATAATATACTTTTAATGTTGGCACAGGTATAAAACACTTGTGATACATGCCATACTTAGGAAACAACCAAACACGTTAGACATGGGATAATTGTTCAAAGGTTTGATTCAGAAAGTGTGAAGAAACCGCGAATAGACTACAGTTCTGATAATTTAATCGGTTGGATAATCGTTCACTCATGGGAGGGAACACACTGCCTCGCTTCTCGAAGGCCTCAGCGAGCGAGACAGTTCATAATCATCTTCACCCCTTTTGCAGATATTCGTCATTTTTGTGTCATAATTTCAGTTTCTGGGGTATCATTGGAAATATCCTATTAAATAAAATTTGCAATTTACTAGTCATTTAATAGGTCTGTATCTAATTTCCACTGTGTTATATTTCCAGCTTGCAAAAAGGCAAGAATTTATTAATAAAATATAAATATATTCTCCACTTTTTACAACAAGCAGAATAACACGCAATTAAAATTACGCCCAAAATTTTTTAAAAAATCGTAAAATGTAAATTTTCTATAATCGTACATTATCAGTAATTTCTACGAATCCGAAATTATGACGCGAAAAGGAAGAATTTCTGCAGACGCGACAGGTGGAAGCCGAGCCGGAACTGCGGCGCGGCACCTTGTCCGCGCGCGGGACACAATAACTTGACGGCGCGCGACGGGGATTAAGAGATTCCCGCGGCTTTTACGGTTTTTGCGGCGGCCCGCGTCATCGCGGTCTTAATCCATTAAGCCCGGCGCGCAGGGTTGACAAACAACAGGGGGGGAGGAGGGGGGACAAATTAATGTTCATTATGTGTGACGAGGCGGGCGCCCGCGCTTATTTGATTACCGCCGCCCGAGCCGCGGTAAGTAAGGGCTCAGGGCCCCGTGGTACCCTTCCCCCTCATCCTCGCCCAAACCATCCTACGTCCTTCAGCTCCTTCAGCTTCCGCCCTTCTGAATTTATTTAATTAGTTCGGTAACAACCGCTTCCTCGCCTGTATGCCTCCCCACCACGGCGGGCCCACGGCCGACCGGAAAGAAAACTCCCGCGCCAATTAATTCCACGACTGTTACTTCTCCTTGCTGCCAGCACATCCTCCATCACCCCTCTCTCCAACCCTTCGCCCGCCCCCCGCTCATTAATGTACCTTCGTTTCAGGCGAGGCGAGATGAAGAACACCCTTTTGCAGCAGCGACGCATTTCTCTTCCATCTTTCGCAGCAGTCTAGTTAAAGTTACCCATGGACTATCGTCAAGACCCTGTCACACCGTCAAAACTTTTGCCTTCAAATATATTTGTCAATTAAATTTCCCGACGAAATACGACCATCAAACGTTTCCGTTGAAAAAAAAAAATTATTAATAATCCTGAATGTGTTTGAGAAGATGTGTCACAAAGACTTTTATTTCTCGGAGCATCTAGTCAGAATGTTTACACAACTATCATATTCAAAATTAGATAAGTAGAACTGGTTTATTTCCATGAAGTTCACTACAGGAAGAAATGTAGCGAATGTTGTAATTTATTTTAACGCCACCACTATATTTTAATTATCACTGCACAATTAAATTTAATGCGTTGAGTTCCTAATATAATTGTGCAATAATCGCTTCAAATGGCAGTCATGATTGTAAATATATTTAAATAAATTAATTAAATTCATAACTTTACTTCGTATCCAGCAATTTTTCGCCCTATACAAAGTTTTGTGATTTCGGAAACCGCTGTTTTTTTTTTTCATTCACGATTATAATTGGTTGACCCGTCAAATATCTAAAAAAAAAAAAAAAATTGAAAGGGGTCCAATTCTGAAAATTTTTGTTGGAAACTTGAGCCATCCAAATTTTTCATGGCGATAATGACGATTCACAAATCGGAAGTATCGCATTTTATCTCACCAAATCTACTCCAAGCCGTTTGTCGAAAAATTTTGATGGTGTGAGAAATGCTTTAGATATGTTGGTTAAAGCTCAATGTCTCGTCGACAGCGAGGTAATTAGAGACGAGGCAAGTTGCTCAGACATGCAGGAACGGGGAAGGAATTGACCACGGCCTGTATTGATAAATTGTTCCGGCGTGGGCCTGGAACGTTCGAGAAGCCATGAAAAGCCGAAATAAGAATGGCCGGGCAGGGGTTAGAATCTACACATTTAACTATTTCTAGATATATTACAAACAACTCTTTGGAAACTAGTTGCCAAAGATTTTCTTGTAACACTACATATACACTGCAGAGCCAAAAAAACTGGTACACCTGCCTAATATCGTGTAGGACCACGCGAGCACGCAGAAATGCCGCAAGATGACGTGGCATGGACTCGACTAATGTCTGATGGTATGCAGGAGGCTATTCACACCATGAATCCTGCAGGGCAGTCCACAAATCCATAGGAGTGCGATGCGGTGGAGATCTCTTCTGAACAGCACGTTGCAAGGCATCCCAGATATAAACAATAATGTTCATGTCTGGTTATATAGGAGGCCAATGGAAGTGTCTAAAGTCAGAAGAGTGTTCCTGGAGCCACTCGGTAACATCTCTCGACGTGTGGGGTGTAATATTGTACTACTGGAATTGTCCACGTCCGTCGGAATGCACAATGGACATGAATGGGTGCAGGTGATCGGACAGGATGCTTACGTATCTGTCACCTGTCAGAGTCGTATCTAGACGTATCAGGGGTCCCATTTCACGCCAAATGCACACGCCCCATACTATGACAGTTCCTTGTTGACATGTAGGGTCCATGAATTCATGAGGATGTCTACATACCCGTACACGTCCATCCGACCGATACAATCGTCAGACCAGGCAACTTGTTTCCAGTCATAAACAGTCGTATGGCGGTGTTGGCGGGCCCAGTCGAGGCGTACAGCTTTGTGTCGTGCAGTCAACAACGGAACACGAGTGGGCCTTCGGCTCCGAAAGCCCATATCAATGATGGTCCGTTGAATAGTTCACACGCTGGCACTTTTTGATGCCCCAGCATTGAAATCTGCGCCAATTTGAGAAAGGGTTGCACGTCTGTGTCGTTTAATGGTTCTCGTCAGTCGTCGTTTGTCCCGTTCATTCACGATCTTTTTCCGGCCGCAGCGATGTCGAAGATTTGATGTTTTACCGGATTCTCGATATTCACTGTACACTTGTGAAATGGTCGTACCCGAAAATCCAAATTTTATTGCTACCTCGGGGATGCTATGCCCCATCTCTCGTGCGTCGACTATAACACCACGTTCAAACTCACTTAAATCTTGATAAACTGCCATTTTAGCAGCAGTAACCGATCTAGCAACTTTACCAGACGCTTGTTGTCTTATATAGGCGCTGCCGACCGCATCGGGTTACTCTGATTGGTTCCATACCTCTGTTATTTGCATACGCACGCCTATAGCAGTTTTTTTGGCTCTCCAGTGTACAATAGTGTATATTTACCACACGTTGTTTTAGAAAACATAAATAACTGTTTACGTAGCTAAATATTTATAATAAACTCAAAGTCTACACCACTTGCTAGTTAGTACTGAATATTTCTTTCACACGTTCCCCTCTGAAATTTTGAGAAATTTGTAGTCTTACAAAAATATCTTTGGCAACCAGTTGTCAAAGAATTCCTCGTACAAATACAGAAATGTTTACAGTGTAGATAATATGAATTCTGAAGGCATAACATTTAATCACTTTCACTTCGTAGAGGATAAAACTTTATTTTAATTACATAATTAGTGTCAAATGAAATATTGTTTAGTAAAATATTGCTAAATTTAAATACTATTTGGGCATTGAGATTTGTTTTGCTGTTATATTTTATTCAGTGGAGCGAGCTGCGGTAGAAAAACACTTACGATTTTTATTACAGAGTTTATTCTTTTTTCTTTTTAGTTGAAATAATTTTCTGTCATTGAATGTATGTGACAAATCACTTTAAACTTGAAACAATGAGAATTGAGCCAAATCAGTCAAAACAGTGAAAATTTAGCAACTGATAATCAGTGCCACATAACTTATTAATATAGTGGCTGAATTTCACTGACTTATTTGTGTTGCCAATGAATATCAAGAATTTCACTGCTATAAATAACTTGTTCTCTGTTAATTCCCTTGCTTTGCAGGTCAGGAGTAGCTTATCAACTAGCTTTAGTGAATGTTATTTCACTGATTCGTACTTGTAGTTGAATTAAACATATACTTTTCTTGCACTTGCAGTGCATGAGTAAATATTCAGAAACACAGCACGACTATGTTTCCTCCTGTTGTTAAATGTCTGAATGTTTACAAATCAGTAAACAAAAATTTGTCGCACTTGACGAGAAATATTTGTCACGCGTAAGTATCTTTCGAGTTATTACGGAATCAGTTTTTATATGGGTTTATGGTAACTGTTGCGTAAAAGAATTTAAATAGTATGCCAATTAACGGACTAAATCATTAATTTAAAGTGAGCATAATTACCATCTTCCATTTGTCGATCAATCTACTGTTTCACTGTTTTCAAATCGTAAACATATTATCTTCATTCTAACGTCAATAAAACAAGGCACTGATTTCAGTGATCACTAACTGGAATAATTAAGTAAATACATATAGAATAATAAGTTAAGACATTGAACTATACCCTGTAATTTATGTGCAGGTACAGGCTGTGGATTTCTTTAAATGCTAGTGATAAAATAACTTTAAATACTGAGAAAAAATATTGTTGTAGGAAACAAATTTTTGTACCTGTAACCCATCGAGACTGTTAATGTAGGGACAGCAACCAGATTGGTTGTTGATACTATGTAAATATTTTTAACGTAAGTAATTGCAACATAACTGTATGTTGTGGTCCTGTCTGTCATTGTATACACAACTGTTAATATAGTTCCTACAGCAGAACACTCTGTTACTACTACAGTACAGATAGTACCTTCAACAAAACAACTTCGGCTGATTTTTCCCAGTGAACCAGCTGTCATTCAGAATGGTGCTACTGTTGTGAATTGGAGAGATTAAGGTGGCTCTTAACATCGAGGTCTTGAGAGCCGATGAAGGTGAAGTGAGGTGAGTATGGAGCAGCGCGTGAATGCAAGGACGGGGGAAACGGGAGATACCCGAGAAAACCCGCTGACCAGCGGCATCATCTGGCAAGATTCCCACGTGCGAAAATCAAGGATCGACGCCGTCCGGAGACGAAGCCGGTTCGCCTAGGAAGGAGGAGAGTAGTCTGACCACTGCACCACCGCAGCCCCATGATGCTAGTGGAGCAGTAAATTAAGTAGTTTTCACGGTGTTCCGATGCCAGGAATCGGTGGAAGTGACGGTACTGCGGGTTAAACCGTCAACCGCTCGTGACCCACAGCAGCCCACGGGTACAGAGTAGCTAAACACACAGAGACGACATGGCGTGCGTGTTCCTTTGATACGGGCCTACCCATTCCCTTTGGCTGCCCTCGGCTCGGGAACGGACTTTGGGTCAGTCTGGTCGCTGCGTGGTGCGAAATGTTGCTGGGCTGCTGGTTGGCGAGTGAGTAACCAGGTGCTGACTGGCGAACGACGTTCCAACATGTCGCCGACCAACGACGCCGTGTTGCTGGCGTGTGCGGCTGGAGTTCGCTTAGTAAGCGGCTGTTTTGCTTCTGCATTCTTTGACCCTTAATGCTCCTGTGCCAAGCCAGGTCCATCATATACTAATGCTTGTTTGTAGCCACGCAGAAAAACGACGGTGCTTCCCAAACCTTACAAGAGCAGTGCTACACAATTCTAGCAACTGGAGATATTGTTTAATAAACTGGAACAATTATTTAAAGACGTTGTACTAAGTTCAACATTGGAGTGCAAGGAGTTACGGCTAATGGTGCATGCTACACTTTTATGTTTAAAAGTAATGGAATGTTGCACATTGCATTTATTAGCACATTAAAATTTTTATGTTGTAAATTTTTACATCTAAAAATGTATTACTATGATTTATGCTACAGAGAGTGTCCAATATTTTATCCATTACAAATACAAAGGTGTATAAACTGAAATGTAATTTGTTCACAATAATTAAAGGGCTAAGATCTAGTAATGAATTAAACTACATGAAACCTAATTTTGATATATATCTGTTAAATTTACTACAATATGACATTTTGTATCATTAAAAACAATGCTAATTTTTTACTTATGGTTACAATTACTGCTAAGCAAAACGTTCATACAAGTAGGTCAACCTATTAGGTGATGTTCTTTCTTTCATTGGCTTTATATTTAAAATGTAAGAATTTTTTTTACTATTTAGAATCAATTGTTTGAAACTAGTTGCCAATAATATTTCTTCTAAATCTACTACAACGCGTTGTTTTACGAAACGTAAAAACTTTTTACGTATCTCCGCGTTTACAATAAACTTGCACTTTCTTGTTAAAATTCGACATTAATTTTACACATTCCACATAACGTATTTTTAAAATTTGGCCTAATTCATTTGTGGTGTTACAGAAATAATATATGGCAACTAGTTTTATGGCGCCTTCTGACGGATGCCGTAGAACACGTTTTCACATACAGCATACCCAAAAGACCACGAAACCACTGTCAACCACAACAATTTACAGATGCTCCATAATTTTATATAAAGTGTGTAACATTACCAAATGCGCAATAAGAAATTAAATATCTGTTACGTGTAGGGTTATGCCAACGTATAAGGGGCGAATATATTAAAAAAAATTGTTGATGAAAGCTTTTATCATGTATTGTAAATCTTTCTTTGTAAGAATTACAATAAATATTTACACTAAGACATTTATAAAGAGTACCTAAAATATAATTATCTCTTTCACATTTAATACTTACAAACACTAGAGTTACGTTTGTAATAAGTGGTGATTGCCGAACCCATTATTCACATACAATGAAGCTGGGAAACGTTCACCCATCCATGTCATAGCCTCTGCCAAAACTTATTCTTTCGTTGAATGAGCTTTAAGCAACCCCTTACCTTGTACTGTTGCTTAAGTATATAATGTTGAATCATCAGTCATGCAATAGTTCTCTTTCTCTTAAAAGTAGATCTATCTTTACTACTAACTTTACAGCTGTGATCAAAATCTCATGCATCGTTACATTTGAAATACTATGTCCTTTAGAACTTGAAAGCTGACAGCCACCACAGAACGTGTCATGTTGACCATATATACTTATCTTCGGTTACCAAACGTGTCATGTTGACCATATATACTTATCTTCGGTTACCAAACGTGTCATGTTGACCATATATACTTATCTTCGGTTACCAAACGTGTCATGTTGACCATATATACTTATCTTCGGTTACCAAACGTGTCATGTTGACCATATATACTTATCTTCGGTTACCAAACGTGTCATGTTGACCATATATACTTATCTTCGGTTACCAAACGTGTCATGTTGACCATATATACTTATCTTCGGCAACCGCAACTGAAGCTGACGATCCCTGCGAGAAGCAGTCATCCTTCTTCTCTTCTCACCCGGGCATAGTCAGCCCTATACACTGAACTACAGGTGCATACGCTGTGAGGTGATTCCCTATGCAAAATGGGATAGAAGACGTTATACTAGCAATGTCGTACAGTGACTCATAAGGGAGGTAGCCACCCTTGAAAATCGATATTTCAAATGGTTCTACCGGAAAATAATGAAACCTACATGAGATGAATGAGCCATTCTGAGAATAATGTTTTCTTTAACCAAGATCTGAAACCTGTGAACAGTTGTGGCGTACTATCATCCCCTACATTGAGACACTAGGGGAGGTACGTCATTATCCTACCAATGTGTCTCAATGTATGAAATACTACTCAACTTGTAAGAATTACTTACAAGTACTATTTCTCCGAATTAAATTTTTTAAACCGCATATTTTTCGTATTATGGCAAGTCAAAATAAAAATGTAGTGTTTTTGGAAGGTACAAATAAAGTAAACTAAAATATTTACGGAAAATTTAAAAATGGTGACTGAAAGATAATATATTGATGCGTTCAAAGGCATGCTTAAAAATATATATTTTGCAAAAACTCGTAGACAAATCAAAAATATGCAAAAAATTTCCTTTAAGCAATTTTTTAAAATTGTGAAAACCTTTTATATTGTGAATTTAGATATCTCTTGAAATAACTCAAGGTATCCCATTTGAACGTGAATTACCTCATTTTGGAAAGGAATTTGGTTTTCATTATTTGCACTTCCCAAAAATTCTAAAATTGTAATTTTGGCATGCAGTTAGGCATAAATATATGGTCTTAATTTGTTTTATTCTAGGAATTAGTACTTGTAAGTAAAGTCTGCATGTTGAGCAGTATTACATATGAATAAAAATTAATGATTTTTTTCCATGAGCAGCTCTCTTAAGATAAATATGTTGCTGCGCGTTCAAAGTCGCGAAGCGAGAGAGCTATACGGGCGACACTAATACGCACCCCTAGTGCCTCATCGCTCCTACGCGCAAGGCATGTAGTGTTTCCGTAGTGATGCTCTACTGTGCAAATTAGATCTGACACAGTGGGACTTTGTTACAAACAATGAAATCCCACACATTAAACTACGCCTGTATAGTCATACTTTTCTCGCACCGCTTAAGGAAACTGCATTGAAAATCTTCAATCTTCAAAAATGCTATATTCGACCAGATGTACGAATTTTTTTTTTTTTCCGTGAATACAGTTAATATGATAAAAGTACGCTGAAAAAGCGGTTTTCTGGTGACCAACATTATTTTATTGTTGGCCACAAAATTCTTTTGTCAATATAGACATCACAAAATATTTCATAGCATGTTTTTGTCATTCCAGTATTTAGTGGCAACTACAAAATGACGTTTGTGGTCACCAACAATTAAAAACAAAAAGTAAACTCGCCAGAAGCGAGACACGAACCCTGAACCTCTCACATGTGGGCTCAGCGTGTTACCATTGCGCCACCTTGCTCAACGTAACTGCTGTCTCTGTAACAAGTAAGTCTAATATGTGGTACACACGACGAGGCCTGCACACTTCACCTCATGGAAAGTTAATTTTCTGGAATCATTTACTTGTAACATTTGTGTATTTAGAATAAAGGAAAGATATAAACGATGTTCTTAAAAATACCCCTCATTAATTAGCTCGTAACCTGATGCAAAGAAACGAACACGGACAAATATGGCGTCGTGACCAGACAGAAGGTGGCCACTTAGAATATGCCACCAGAGCGCACGCGCCTAATATAGTGGGTGCAGTTTTGCAGTCGCAGCAAAATGTTGTTACTGTGGATGACATTAATACTATTGCTGCCCACTAGATGTTTTGGTGGCAGCCAATAAATTTATTGTTAATAAACAAATATATTAGTGAGCACTAAATAGTATTGGTACTTGTCAATCTACGTGCTATTGGGCACTTCAATCTGTTTTTACCAGCAACAAAATTTCGCCTTCGAAAGCATGGACCAAACCGTTTTTGTAGCCACCAACAAATCTTTTCTTTCAGTGTAAAATAAATGGGGTCATAGATTATTGTTTTTTACCTATTCTGACGAAATATCGTATCTGCAGAACATGTATTTATCGAAATATGCGTATTCGCGCTAACAACGACTTCACAGAAAATTTGTACTTAAGCAGCCTGTGACCGCGGCGTGACGGAGGTGTGATGGCGGCGGTCGAAACTGGGTTCGGCCGACCAAGGACCTCGTCGAAGGCGCGACAGAGTTTCCCTTGNGCGGGCGGCTCGGGACCTGCCCCCGCGCAAACCCGCACCTCTCAGTGAGACCGCGGTGACTGTCCAGTCCCGCTGCCGCCACCTCCGTGGAAAGTTCTCGTCCCGTCCGGAACACTAGTGGTTTGCTGCTGGGGTGATTGCTTCCACCGCTCGTAGTCCACGGCGAACGCGAATTACTCGGATAAGGAAAATTAATTGTTCGTCAGAGAGACAAGGAGATATGATCCTACCGTCTTACAACTTTTACTTATTTATTTGAAGTCTTCGTGGCCCCAAACGGTGGCAGTGCCTTGATAGGGGAACACTATACATTCAGGAATGGGGAAAGAATCGGCCAGGGCATGTATTCAGGAACCATCTGAACATTAGTCTGGAATGTTTTCGAAAACCCCCGAAAACAGAAATCAGGATGGCTGGACCGGGAATCGAACCAGGATCCTCCCGAATGTAAAGCCAGTGGTTTACCACTGCACCACTTTGTTAAATAAACATTTTTGCAACCTAATAATACAGTTTTTAAATAAACTCTCGGGAAATATTTGACAGCTACGCACTATCTCTCCAAATACAACGGGATAATTGCTTTTCATTACCATTCATATAATTACTTAGAATGCTTATCGCACTAAAATGCTTATTCGCCTAGTGTTATAAGTTTATACTGTAAAAATACTAACGGCCTATCCTATATCAGTCTAAGCTAGTATCATCAGAAAATAAGACGACTGTCCTACAGCGCGAGGTGACGCAGTGGTTAAAATTTGGATTCGCATTCGGTAGGTCCCGGGTTAAAATCTGGGTCCTGCCATCCTGATTCAGATTTTCCATAGTTTCCCGAAATCACTCAAGATGAATGCTGGAATGGTTCCTTACTACAGGCAACGGCCGATTCATACCCGTTCCTGCACGTCTGAGAAACTTGTTTCGTCTCTAATTACTTCACTCTCGACGAGACGTTAAGCTTTATCTACCTACCTACTCTCCTAGGTGAGCTTATGTGGTCGTAATTGGTTAGCATACTGCGTTCAAAAATTATATGAAAACAGATAAAAGCTGATTTTATAATACTGATTGGTTTATAAGATTATTTTGTGGCTATCTTACGATGGCAATCAGGTACTTCGCGCATGCACGGTAACTGGTTGTTTTCAACGCTTAGAGTGTACGAGTATCTCTCTTGATGCTTCTCAGGGTAACCGCATCTACCAGCATGCGTCTTGGCCATACCACACGCCATACATATCGCATAACAAACAACGTGAAAAAAGAGGAAATTATAATTTTATTTGCGCTCTTATGGTGGTAGAGCCATATAATTTAATTTCACAAATAAATGACTGCTATAGGAGTCTTTCCTTAACGGTTGACTTACCACTGTATTTTTGTATATAATTAGAAAAATATTCTACAAATTCTGTCATAAACAGATCGTCGTGCATATTCAAACAGCTTAGTATAATCTATTACTTCTCAGGAGGCCGTGACATATTTGTTGTTTCCTAATTTTTAGTAAGGCTGGTATTGTAATCGTGTCGCCTCAAAATTGTGCCAATTCTCGCATAAGCATCATGTACGCTATGCCTCATATACAAGCAGATCTTTCCTTCTTTACATACAAAGAAGCTCCTAATTTTATAACAGAATCCAAAAAATCAACATGGCTAAAACATAGCCTTCGCTGACGTGAGAACTATTTATTTGAATTGCAATAAAATACTAATAAGTAATGAGAAAATGTTATTGATGTATGTTTGGTAAAACTAATCGAACATTTTTTTTTTNGCAATAAAATACTAATAAGTAATGAGAAAATGTTATTGATGTATGTTTGGTAAAACTAATCGAACATTTTTTTTTTTAGCCACAGAGTCTTGTCAAAAACTATTTTATGAAGACGTTTCTGTTCTAAGGAAAATTATTATTTTNTTTTTTTTTTAGCCACAGAGTCTTGTCAAAAACTATTTTATGAAGACGTTTCTGTTCTAAGGAAAATTATTATTTTTTTCCAGTAGTATCAAGTAATAACTTATATCTCAGGAATGCAATAGACATTATAGGTAAATCTTGTCTAGTTCATTTCAGAAGCTTGGATAAGACCAAGGCGTAAAGAAATTAAAGCATTCAAAATTATTGGATGAAACCACGCAGCGTATAATACAAAACACCGCTATATTGAACTATTTTTTATTTATTTATTTATACATGACATATTCTGCTACTGGCCATTTTACAAATGTGTGTGTTAAACAAACGTTTCAAACTATACTCCGAAGTAGTTGTATTACAATCAATGAAAGTAAGCTGTGGTTTACCAGCTCAACGTACATTAAAGAAAAAAATAACTTAAATGNAGTTGTATTACAATCAATGAAAGTAAGCTGTGGTTTACCAGCTCAACGTACATTAAAGAAAAAAATAACTTAAATGCATAAAACGAATATTTAGCTTTAATTTCGAGGGTCTGGTTAACTCGAATTAACCAAAATAGTAATAAATTTAGTATAACGACGAAACATCAGTAGAAAACTATTTTCTACAATAACAAATCAATACAAATANAAATAGTAATAAATTTAGTATAACGACGAAACATCAGTAGAAAACTATTTTCTACAATAACAAATCAATACAAATAACAATAAAAAAACTTTACTTGGCTCTTAAAGTTTCAAGGTCTTCCATTAATAATCGCAGTGCTACTGATATATTGCATCACACAAAAACTTGAGCAGTGAGCAGTTAACTTAAACAGAATCTCGTAAAGTTAATGAAACTAATTACCACTACGACTGCACATTGATCGCAATGACAGGGGACTGAAATTAATGTCACTTGAGCTCCGCCTACGACAAGGTTCCAGCTGAGATGAAGTCTCCCTGTTCCAACTTCCAAGGACACTTTATCAGATTGTTATAGCGTGCCTCACGCATACGTTTCCCAGTGTGTTATACGTTTCCCTTCCAAGAAAGATCTCATCTGGCAGCGCCATTGTGGCGACCCTGTTCACGGACTATTTTCGAGGAAAAATGTTTTTCGTAATTTTCTAGCGAATTATGATTCAGCCTTCTCGAATTCGTGCAAAATACACCGTAGTCAAACCTTGAGAAATTTAGCGAGCGTACAAGCGTTTGAAACCTAGTCCAATGATCGGCGATTTTTTTCTCCAAGTACCTACATATGAATACTCCGCGAATATGACGACTGTAATCTCCGCCGAAACATTAGCGAGGAAGACAGACTCCAGTTCAACGAACTTAGGAGTGAAAATTATCAACGTAGACTACAATATACGGACAATATTTCCTTTCTGTAGCCTGGCCCTATTCTTCCATTGCTCTTATCTCAGTAGATTTTTTTGCACTTAATAATTGCTCTTTAACGTAGATTAAAATCAACGAGGAGTATATTCGACATTAAGTATAGTCTATTCACGGTTGCTTCAGACTTTTCTAGATCCGTGCTTAGGTTCTACTTTCGCGCTACTCACTGCGTATTCTTCCGCCACATGTAAAGTAAACGTAGACAAGTCAAAAATAAAACGCAAAGGAGAAACCAATGCACCGTGTTAGTGCTCTTGATGAGCAATCAAAAATTATTATTTTTATACATCNTAAAACGCAAAGGAGAAACCAATGCACCGTGTTAGTGCTCTTGATGAGCAATCAAAAATTATTATTTTTATACATCGCAATTAAATGTATTCCCAGTATTACGTTCCTGAAAACCTAAATATGCCAGTAAGAAACGTTTGCTTTAAAAATAACGTAAAAACTCAATTATATGACGTTCTGCATAAAAAAAAACTATTTATTAAGTAACTACTACCAATATACCTCTTTCCCCTCTGGTTTTAATTCGTATTAACTATGAAATTAAAACTATAATTTATAGACAATATGTACGTAAAAGTTTCACTTAACCAAAACCAAGGCACATCAATATTAACGGAATTAGATAACGGTTGTGATATTTGACTAATGTAGCGAACAGCCAAACTTGTCACACATAATTTGATTTTTCAAAGGTTTTATTCAGGTAATGTGAATATGTCCGTAAACTAAAGTATATTTTACACATAAAAATAACACACTTATGGTTTACCTACAATTCGAATCCGGAATCTCGTGCATCAAAGTCGCCTTTGCAACCTCTGTCATGGTTGCCGCATCTTCCTATTACTTAAAGTAACGTGGCAGTTCTTTTATTCTTCTACTAATGAGAACGTATAAAAACCCATTCTTAGATACGTGATAATGGGCCAATAAGTCAATATATAAACTGGATTGTCGGGTGAATCCACGATCACTATTTTACAGTAATCACTCACAATTACTCTCTCATTACATTTCGGTGCTGCGAATAATATTTTGATTCTGGGCGATAATCTCATGGTTTCCGCCTCTTCTGTGATTTTCTTTTAAGTTCCGGTATTTTTTTTGCAGCGCTGTGCATACTTATTCGGCAAATTCAAGGGGGTTCGTGACTTTGGTCGAGTTGCGAGGAAGCTGAACCTAGGCATGCCACTAAAATCGAACATCGAGCTGGAAGTCACTTTGTTATAGTGACCACGCTTACCATGCATATCCCCGCATAACATACATAAAAGCAAAGGGTAATTAGCGTCTTTGCAATGCATGCTAAAGTGTCTACGTGAACAGTCCCGCAGTTATTTTTTCCTTCTTATACCTATGGGCAGTCTTACTCACTGAGAAAAATAACGAAAACCTCTTGCATGGGGAAGTAAACCTCTGTCTAAGTGATGATCCACGAATTACGAAGCCCAAAGGATATCCGTCAGAATTTTAATGAGTGAAATAAAAAGAGATGATCGCAGAAGCGACTATTCAGGAAATGAGCGATAGAGTGCTCTGAGAAACCCACGGGTCAAATGCTCGAGTGAGTACAGTGCCCGGCGGACGTCTGGGCACATCTCAGTCTCAGTGGCAGGAAACGGGGTGAACACCACAAAAGGGAGAAGGGATGCGCGCGCTGCACTGGTCGCGCAATCATCCGTCTAACAAACATAAGGTGGTGCGCCGCTACTGCTGCTACCGAGGTCTGAAGACCCGATGTTTGTGAGACGGCGCATATGCTTCCGGGCCGTTCTGTTGTCCCTCACCTACAGAGTGGTTCTTGATGGACTACAGAACAGTCCGCGACGGGCTACAGAACGGTCCGTGACGGGCTTCAGACCGGTTCGTGACGGGCTTCAGATCGGTCCGTGACGGGCTTCAGACCGGTCCGTGACGGGTTACTTAATGGTATGTGACGTGCTACAGACTGGTCCGCGACGAGCTACAGAACTATCCGTGACGGGATACAGACAAGTCCGTGACGGGCTAGGAGAGAACGAGGGCCGCGACGGCGGTATAGCCAACGGACCACTTGAGCAGTCTCCATCCCTTTCTCCTACTGGCCATGTCCTGAGCTGCTATCTCCGCTGGAGCGTTGCTTTAATCCCGAGCGAGAGCTGCAGCCAGCCTCAGCCGCAGTAATTACTGCGATCCCAGGGAACTACCTTATTAGCGCCGGGCTCGCACACGTCTCCGCCGAGGCCTTATTAATATTGTTTGCGGCGCTCGAGCCCTCAGCCACACCGGCTCTGCGCACTGCGCCGGAAACTTCTTCTCCCGGCCCAAACGTTAATTTACTTTAATTCTCGCCCCCCTCCCCCCCCCACCTCGGGATCCGGCGCGAGCCTACAACAATGGGTCAAGCGCCAACTGACTTCAATACGACTCTAAAAACTATCAAGACAACACAGCACGTTGCTCGATATACCAGCCCCAGGATTAGTGTAGTTACGATGCCAGACTTAAGTATCGGCCATCTACACCAGAACTAATATGTTTAGCGAAGTTACCGACACCAATACACTAATACAGAAAACTTAGGTGAATGTGGTAGAATAAGTGGATTTCAACAACCTAAATAACATATCTTGCGTGTATTAAAACTATAGAATTTAAGTGTCCCTTTTTCTCAAACCTTCGTAGATTTACATTTAACATTTGAGGATTAGAAAAAAGGGAATGTTAAAGCAACTCTGGCATGCGAATCAAAATTCTCAACGCCTCTGCACGCACAACCTTCATCTGGTAGATGACTTGGGACATTTTATTGGTGGAAAGTTGTGTCGAAATCTACGAGCTCGCTGTTATTTGAGCACGTTTGAAAAATTTGAGCAAAAGTCTTATTACAGTCCTGTGCGTATCCGTATGCCATATGTCACAGTATAAACATATCCATGTGCCTTAAATGTAATGTTTACATCCGCTGCTTAGAAATCTGCTGTTTTTACTAAGCACAGAAAACAACAAGTAATAGCTATTGTGTCGAACGATGTAAATACGAACATTTTAATTTAATAGCATACATTTATTTATTTGCGAATATTGTTTAGTGTTCATTATTTTTAACATTAAGATGGTGAATTTGACCGTGACTCTTTAAAATGTTTCGTTTACGCTGTCAATTGAAATAGTTGCATAAATATCGAACGTTTCTCATTTTCCCCTGTCTTCAACACGACATGAGAATGTTTAATAGATTCCTCTTAAAATTTGTGCATGGCATGAATTTTCCCAAGCAGTATTTAGCCCTTAGAACAATTAACAACGTATCTTGGGTTATCAAAAATGACATAAGACTTCCTTAAAAAATAATACAGGTAGAATCAAGAATTACATTTGAATTTTTTAGTTTTTGAAGTGAAGAGTTTTCTTATTTTATTTCGGCAAATATAACAAAATAATATTTTTTCATGGTATTAATTGCTGTTGTGATACTGCATGCCTTAATGTTAAATGACTTGGAATTTTAAACTGTAATAGACATACATAATACGTACAATCAGATGGCTCGTTGTACAGTTACATCATGAATGAAAAAAACACTTGTGAAAGCTTTATTTCCATACCGCATTGCTCCAAATTTCTGCAGCGTACTTCCAGGGTGATAGTTCTTTATACTCGGCGTATGTTCAGAGATAATTTAAAAGCCCCTAAAAACATGTAAAAATGTTATCTAACCCTTTGCTTGTGAAAATTAAATATATATTATAAAAGTAGAATACATTTCACCAACATGGGCACCATTTCACCACAAGAATAAATTACAATGTTATTGTATTTCATTATCACATTTAATCCAGTCCTGTATTTCGCCCCAGATTGCCAAGGTTAGTTTAATCAGGCAAAACACTGCTCCTCATCAGGGGTGGATTAAGAGTAGGGGATGGGTCAAACTGTCACATTGACATGAAACTGTTCATGTCAATGTTTCAAAACAGAAATGCTTCCATTACTGATTTGATTTTATTAATAGAATATTTTTTCCTAAAATTATGGTGAGAGAGTGCTCATTTTCTATACCAAGAATCTAAATTCTTGGAAAATTAACTCCTCTCCCCACACCCCTCAAACCCTCCTGCCCAAAGTCTAGATCGGCTTCTGTTCCTTATATAAACTGTGTTGAAGTGTAGGATAACACTGCAATAAATGTCCATATATATAGTACCTACCATTATTGTGGCATTGTTTTGAAACGAGTGACATGCAGAGATACTGTCTCGTAGTTCACTTGATGGTGTACAATTCAGTGTAAATAATACGCCGCATGAAATGAAGATTACATAGCTACACCACAGTATCGCCAATGTAATTAAATACACGCAACAATTTTACTACAATCTTTCTGAGGACTTTGAGTGTATGTAACTACAATTGCCCGATCGGAATATTACATGAAATACTATCCCTTCCGTTACCAGGTGGAAATGCAGGCCTTTAAAAAATATACCACATGTAGAAATATTATATTTAATAAAATTTTATATTTAATTTCAAGGTTCTGAGGTGTCACACGAAATCAAATTTGCCTAGAAAAACTTGCTCTATAAAGATGAGAGAAAAAAATCAGGTTGTGGGAGTAAATTAATCGATAAAGAAGCAAATGCATCCAAATATGTTTATTTTACTTAATTTTTAATCTTGTTATTTTTTAAATGTTTATACTATATGAGAACTCAGTGAACAAAGCCAGTTTAAATTGTTATGTGCCAAGTAGATTATGTTTGTCATAGCTTCCAGTTTTTGCGACAACATGTCACGTGGTGTCTGTTTTATTCCCCATTGATTATATGGCCACCTAGTGCATTATTGTTAATTCACGAAAGATAATAAATAATTTCCTGGAAAATGTAACACCCTACAACTGAAATAGTGTAAATGGAGTCAAATCTGTGGAAACTAATGAAAAGGGCTCTACTAAAAAACAATGGCTAAATTTAACTGTTTCACAAATTCGTTTCGTGCCGTTGGGAAATGGCGGGTGCTTGTGAACAGCGATAGCCTCATAAACTGAAAATATTGTTTTTACATTGAAGTATACAAGTTATTTCATGTGTAACTTACATCATCTTCTAAACTGTGTAAAGCAGGTTAAGTGAACAAAATACGCATTTACATCGAAAGCATAGTGGCAAAGCACTTGCTTACCGTTTTCCTTTGTGAACATATTTCAATTACTTTAGTAAGAGTAACACTTTTTGTCACCAACCTTAATCCCAACCACATACGAAAATATATTTTAAATTATAAATTACATTTATTTAATTTATATTGATAACACGAACTTCCCGGGTAAGATGTTGCGTACAAAATATCGACTCAAGCATTAGTGAAGGAAAAACAGAGCAGGTATTTACGTCGTGCCTCCAAGATATGACTATGAACACCATCTCAAGAGGCTTGTCCTCGGTTAATACAGATAAGTCGCGAGTGTAGCTCTTTCTTAATTGACTTTCACTGCCTGTTTTTTTCGCTGACTGACATTACGGTTATACTTAGTCCATTCACGGTTATTTCAAACTTTTCTAGAGCCCTTCTGAACTTCTATTTTCATAATATTCCTCCGCCTCATGCAGACAAAGCTTAACCGAGTTTGAAAAATTATACCAAAGGGGCAACTGACCGCATTCGTACGCGCTCTGTGTGGTAATATTATGAATAAAAACAAGTTTTTATTGGGCATAGCCAACGTACTTATTTTCTCACTGTTTGTATTAATATCGCTTATACATGAAATAAAATAATTTATTATAAGTAAAGGTTCAATTTAATTAAAAAAATATAATTTTATGTTAACGCAAGTATAAGACGCTTGTAAAACATGGCATATATCGGAAACAACCAAACGCGTAATACATGGGGTAGTTTTTCAAAGGTTTGATTTTAAAAAGCGTGAAGAAACCGCGAATAGACTCTAAGAGTGCAGTAGACATATACACGGCCTGCGAAATAGAAAGCGAGTAATTAGGGCGGCGCTTAAAAGTTGAAAGTCAAAGTGCTGTGGAAGTGGAGCAATGGCATATTGCAGTAGGAAAGGGGGTGCCTCGAGAAAGTTTACCGCGATGGTCTACGTCCAATACGTTTCCCTCTAAAACAGGAAATAAGGGTGGACCCATAGCCATCCGTCGCATCCATCAGTCCCCCGCCCGTCCGGCGGTCACGTGATCTTCAACCAATCGCAGGGCAACTTTTGTTTTCTATCCGTCAATCGGTCAAATATTTCTAAAACTTTAACTTTCGGCGGACGAATGGGCCACCGCCTTCTGAGGACATTCTGAAGACGCGAATACGCACTTTGAAATAAAATGTAAGGCAGTGGATCTGTGCAGCAATGTTATCTTTAGTGGTAAATTCAGGAATTTAAAATATAAACAATAATTCAGTATGAATTCTTATCACGTAAAAAATGTATCTCCCCAAAATGTTTCGCTCTGGAAAATTTATTTCCAACCGAAACATACCTCCATATTAGGAAAGATCACTGTGTTGTCACACTGAAATATAACGGTACAGAAGGATTTCCAGACAACGGATTGTTGTGAATCGCTTTCAACTGACGGACGAAAAAACAGACGGATGACTGACTGACGGGCGGGCGACTGACGGGTGCGATGGAGGGTTGTAAATCCAGCCTAATGATACTGGCGATCAAACTCGGTGCGTGGTGAAACGACAAATGCGACAATATGGTTAGAGAAAAGTAAGTGTATAACGTACAATGACAGCGTCTTTAGATGGGAGTTGCCGTGAAATTCAGAAGGGAGCAGGTGCGTCGGGTAAACCTTGAGCGAAAATTTCACTTACTGTACGTGCCTATGTACCGGGAAAATTATTTCTGAATTCTTTGCGGATAAAAGGGAACTTAACTTATTTCGACACTCGCGAACTTTAATTTTCTAGAAAAATAACTGAAACTTGATTGGAAACAAGCAACTAATAAACAGTTGGAAAGTTACCAGGGGACGCGTTAGGCAACCGACTTGGCAATGACGTGAGACGTTTGAGTTTCACGAGGGTCAGACTGAACCACACAGCATTTTTACTAATACGTGTAGTCGAATGTTAGTGTTGAGCAGTATCATAGGTGAAATTTCAAGGAGAAATGGACCCAATTAATCAAAAATGAAACTGCCCAGTGCGAAGATATCCGGTAGTGTAATTATGATCTTAAAACTTTTCAATATTTTGGAGTGATAACTGCTTATGAATAGCATGAAAAAAAATTTTCACGTCGGAATGCCAGTTTCCGTTTTCAACTTCCGTCTGTAAGATATACTTTTGTAACTTAAAAAAGAAATAATACAAACGTTTTACTATCATTTAAGGTATTTAACTTCGGTACAGGCTGCTTGGCATAGCAAAGGAACTTGTAGCACACCCTTGCCATTACTACTACACCATATAACGATAGGGTGACAGGTGGAAGTCGTATGGAGGTCGGCTCTCAAGACCTCGATGTTAAGAGCCACCCAAATCTCTTCACTCACCCTATGGAGGCGAACTGTCTTGCGCATAAAGGTGATGAGACATTCTATGCGCGTAGCTAGGTAGCCCTTAGCGAATTCCACGCTTCTAGTCCACTACTGAAAATACTTCTAGCAAGATGGCGCAATTAACACTGAAAACTTCAAATCTGTTAATTTTTTTTTTCGGTGATTAAGTTTTGTAATTTTGCTGGAGATTCCTAGCAGTTTTCAATGCATTTGGCTGCTCTAATTTACCCTCTGGCAGTGTGCTCCTCTGCTCATTCAGAATTTAAACGACACGATGCAATTGAATTTTGCAGTCGCGCTAATTGGAAATGCGAATTCAAGCTTGTTGTTTGGCGGACTCTGTAGGGAAGGCGTGAATGCGTTTCGGCACCTCTGGCCCAAAATAATTCGGAACATTAGTAGACGTCTGCTTCCCATACAAATGAGCAAACAACACGCGCACATATTCTCAAATGAGAATGCATTTTTAATTAGCAATTATGAATGCATACGTGACAAACTCAACTCATGTTTGGATAACCTTATATCAGGATTATGAGAGAGTATTTTCACTGTCATTAAAATTATACAGTGTTCAATTATCAGCATGTTCAGTTCTGTGTTTAAATAAGTTTCCTTCAGCGATAATTTTATAACGCAATTCACAAAACTAATGAACAACTAATAGCAATACATTTGCTATTGACTTTACATTTTGTTCCCGGAAGAGTAAAGATTTTTCGGTCCTGTTATTAAATTTATCTCGTGTGAAATCTTAGTTTTAAAGCTTTGTTTCATACAACTAGTTAAAACTCAGTAACATATAGAAATTAGATAATTATGGAATGGCTTTATGCTTTATGTTAACATGTTGAATAGCATTTAAGAGCTATATAAAATATTGGGAAATTCTGTGACCGACCTGAAGATAGGGACGTGAGTGAATTTCTATACACAGAAAAACATTTCCGTCCATCGATCAGGGAGAAATTATTTACGTGGCAAATGGACATTACTCCTCTCTCGATCGTGAATTCACTCAGTGTTCTAATGTAAGATGTTGAAGAATGGAGGAACCCAAAACCGCCAACAGGAAAATCTTCCTAGAAAAAAAGGAGCGGAAATTAAGGATATTTATTTTTAAGAGGTAAAGTAGTGCCAGATTTTACAGGTAAATAACATTAATATATTCTATTCGCCGTTTCGTAACACTTTTTGAATCAAACCTTTGTAAGATCACCTCATGTATTATGTGTTTAGTTGTTTCCTAAATACGCCATGTATAACAAGCGTTTTATTCCTCTGTTAAAATAAAATTATGATATTATTTGTTAAGTTGAAGTTTTGCCAATATTTTAATTATAAATTATAATATTTCATTTATAATAAATATGAATAAAAACAGTGATAAAACATGTGTGTTGGTAGCGCCTAGAAATAAATTTGTTCTCACGTAAAATATTATTTAAACTGAATGCGCACGAATTCGGTGCATTGTCCTTAGGGGTCATTTTTTAGACTTATTTAAATTTAGTCTGCACGAAAAGCAGGAATATTCTGGAAATAGAACTTTAGGAGGGCTTCAAGAAAGTATGAAGTTCACGTGAGTGGATTATAGTGATAACACTTTTGCATATTCTGGCCACTGAAAAAGGTCCTAATGTGGTGTTCGTGAGTGAGTGAAGAGGTTTGGGTGGCTCTTAACAACGAGGTCTTGAGAGCCGATGAGGGTGAAGCGAGGAGAGAATGGAGCAGCGCCGGAACGCTACAGCGGTGGAAACGGGAGATGCCGGAGAAAATCCGCCGACCAGCGGAATCGTCTGGCACTATTACCACGTGTTAATATCCAGGAGCAAACCCGCCGGGTGGGAGGCGAGTAGTCCGACCACCACACCACCGCAGCCCCCAAGTGGTGTTCTACGTCATATCTGACGTCACAGTTGGGCTGTGGAAAACCTTTGCTTGGTGTCTGTCAAGCACGTTTGGGGATATTCATCTTGAAGCGATCCTGTTCGCTGCGGAGATAAAAGAGGCCGACCCAGCAACCGTTTTTCGGAATGAGAAGGGACGAGCGGTGGAAACAGCTGCCCGCACATTTTCTCGGAGTACCCATGGGCACATGACGTCACGCTCGCACAAACACGCACCAGTGGAAAGGCTGCTTAAAGTCGTTGGAATATAAAAACTATGCACATTTATCTACAGCAATGAAGACGTAGGCTATATAAATGTTAAACACAAAAAGAAAATAAAGTAATGTTTTAAGACATTACAGACATTTTTAATTCACGTTAATATAAAACGTAGCAGAAAAAAAGGATGTCTGTTTTCTGTATGAGTGTTCTGGATGATTTTTGACAACTTTACGGAAGTTGTGCTGTATTGTGGGAGTTCTCCAACAGAACCGAAACACTCGCTTATCAACTATGTAACTGCTTTACGGTCTTCGTAATGATTAATATTCAGCTCGCTTGGGAATAGAATGTTTTCGAATCCAGTCAATAAACTGACAATTTAAGGTCCCGCGCTGTTCAATAATATGTTACCTCTGAGATCGACGTCGCTAAGCCCTTCGTTTCAGAACTCGTGGTCCCGAGTTCAAGCCTTAGATATGCGTTTTGTGTTTAGATGTAAGTTCAGTTAAATGTGAAAGGATGATTCTCAAAAATTACACCACTAATTACACCACTGGCACAAAGCGGAGGTGCAACAATAATAGAACATTCAAATCGCTGTTAAATTGTTTTTTCGGCCAGATAGATCATTTTTCGGCTATGTTTTCCTTCATTGCAAATAATTATAAATATATTTTGACAAACGCTGACGTTTCCTTTGAACCATGTGTTAATGGCGATGTTACGCTAACACTGCCGCTCTGGTAACGCAGAACATTTATTTGTTATACACAAAATTACAATACTTACAAAATTACTTTTTTCAAACCACACACACAAAATTAATTTACTACTTTACTATGAAAAATGAATTACAGTATAAAAATAAAATAAGCTAAATGAATATCGTACCAACTATCAATATGAGTGTGTTAGATTGCTGTTAGACAAACTGTACCGAGCAGGCATTTCGCTTAAAGGAAAACAGTTTTATCAGTTATAAAGCGAGTAAGTTTTCAAAGAGAGAAATCTGGAATATCTACTAAGCTCTATTTTGACAATGTTGTAGAAAAATTGTTTACTGTGTATGGTGCGTGTGATCGTATTTTTAAAACATTTTCTTTCGCGCCATCTGTGTATTGTATATAACAAGATATTTTCTTTTGTACTCATCTGTTAGAATAGAAAGCAAAGCAAAGTCGTTTATCTGCGAAAAAGAAGAGAATCGTGCAAGGCAGACATTGTCTCCCCATTCCAACCTTTACGCGACAACACTAGACACCTCCCCCCCCCCCAAATGACATTTTTTTTTTCAGTGATCCCGTGTTACGCTTCGCTTTTTATCTGTGTACACATTATTTATCCTGTTTTATGAATGCTATTCTCGGAATAAGAAGAGAGCGCTTTTCCACGGAAATTTTCTACAGTCTGATAAATTCGCTAAAAACAAGTCTTTTTTTTACGCTGTCAGAATTTCTCCACGCAGATCGGCGTCAGTGTGAAAGAACTTTGTTATATATCGCAATACCTCACACCGTGGCGGCATCGCAATTCATTTACGATCGGAGTGACACGGCTCGATGGACTGAGGTTCGACACCCGCGTCACTCATAGAGCTGATATAGCCCGCAGGAATCAGTTACTGTGCACCGATTATACTTTTGTATAGGCTATTTACGGTAAACAGAGCAATTTTTAAAGCACTACTGAGGATCTATTTGTATATAAATTATGTATTATTCCGCCACCTGTAAAATTAACAAAGCCTTGCACCTGGTTACTTTATTTATGCGCCGGTCAAGTGAAACTGTAAAAATATTAGCAAAGAAAATATTTCACAAATGTGCTCATTTTTGCACTTACAGCGTATGCTTTAAAAATGACACAGAGCGAAAGAAACCATTTCGGTATTCATGAGTGTTTACTTAATACTTATAAATCAACGTTACGACATGGAGTACTTTATTTCCATTGTTGCCAACTTTACCGTGTGCATGCAAGCCAGTCAGTGCGCCTGTTAAAATATATGCAGGTAGGGACAGTGAGATTTTTCAAATGTTGGTTTTAAAAGTGCTCAGATAACTGTGAACAGTCTATACACAGCAATATGTCCATATAATCACCGAGTAGATAAGTACACACAGACGAGATGGTGTGGTGGTTACTTTCACGTGGGCGTACCCAGACTCTGGCGAGGCCATGGGAACGATCCTTGTGTCTGATTGGTTACTGCAGTCTGCGAAATGTTCACTATTGTCTGGGCTGCCGGCTGGAGAGCAGGTTACTAGTCGCCGATTGGCGAACGGCTTCACAATAATTTGCTGGCCAGTGACGCCATTTCTCTAGTGAGTGTTGCTGGAGTTTGCAGTTTAAGCGGTTGTTTGCCTCTGCAATTTTAAGTAAACCATGCTCTGTGATTTAATCAAGTTATATTAACGAGCTGAAGGGATATATAGCCCCTATTAACCGCTGGTAGAAAATATAACCTACAAGATAAAGAAACAATTTCAGTGTGTACATAGCTTCCATTGAACCTTGAAAAATTACATTGAGTAGTAAAAATAATTGCCTTTCCTGACTTTTTTTTTATTTTCTGGAAACAGCGAGGTGAATGCAGTCATAGAAATAGAGAGGGGGAGAGGGAAACATCCAGACAAATTGAGCGACTTTATTCTCTTTCATGCAACACGAAGGTAAAATAGTTATCATTCAGTAATAAAACTAAACTTTTAATTCTTGTCTCCGTAGTATGAAAATCAATGAATAGACTCAACATAATATACTTACTAAAGGTATACATGCAAGTAACTGTTGGAGTTCGCCTATTGTATTATACATGTATATTATATCCTGAAATTTACTTTTAACAATCATAATTTTGTCAAACTACAAATACGTGTTTATTATACCACAATGATAACACAGGCCAACCAAAAAAATATTTTGCGAAAACTTTTTTAATAAATGCAGCTGAATCTTGTGTATTTTTGGGTGCTGAAACCGAATCTGGCATCAGTTTGTTTGTATCATCCACAGTTATCTCACAATATGCATTTGTATTTAAAAATGCAATGTATGCGATTGTATTAAAAAAAAATTCATTTCATACATTTTAAGAGTTAATTTTTTGGTATTTCCTTACTATCTTCTATTTGAAGCTTCTTATGTAACTTTTTCTTCGGTGTGATGCATTTTGTTGTTCTCAGTGAAGTGACCAGCAGTAATCACCCATCATGCTGACATTACACCGTCCCTGGTAACGTTTCTCCATCACTTTGATGTCCTGGTGAAACCACTACCCCTGCTATTCACTCACATCACCCAAGTTTTCAGGGAAAAAGTCAAGATGGTTGTGTAAGAAGTGGACTTTAAGGCTCATCAGGCATCCCAGATTTTTTAACTTGTCTATCGTATTAGGTACGATAAGCTCTTAGTTTGGGTATTTAACATTGCCCAAAAACTTAGTCACAAATTTCTTAAATAATATCCATGCCTCCTTTTCCTTTGCAGTCATTTTTGTTTCAAAGTTGGAATTGAACATCATTTTACGATAGTCAGGCCCAACGAAAACCCCTTCTTTCAGTTTGGCTCCTAATAAAATGAGGAAAATTTTCACATAAATACTTAAAACATTCTCCATCTTCCGGCAAGGCTTTTACAAACTGTTTCATTAAACCTAATATAATGTGAAGCGGGGGTAGAAGATTTTTTAAAATCTATTAAAGCTTTATGCAAAATGTTCTTCTTTCCAGGTGTTAAGGTTTTTCTTGCAGGCCAATATTTTGTGGACCAGTGTCGATCCCTTGTTCTGCTGTCCCACTCACATATAAAACATGGAAATTTACTAAATCCCTTTTGTTGGCCTAGGAGCATGCAAACAACTTTAAAATATTCACACACAATCCAATCGTGAGCAGGATAGTTAATTTCCTCAAAATTAATGTCTAGATTTTCGTAAGTTTCCTTCATATGGACTGCATGAGCCACAGGCAGTGAAGCATTGTGTAAAAGAACAGATTTTAAGCTCGTTTTTGATGAGTCTTTAAAAAGCCTCCATTCTTCATTGTTGTACTCAATTCCAAATTCATTCATTAGACCACCAATATCATGGCAGTACACCAAATACTGTTCTTGCTTAAAAAACTTAGCGAACTGTTGATCTCTCGTTCTATATTTATAAAGAGATGCTCCAGGTGCCAACAAATGGTTTTCTTTTAGCCTAGAGCCAAGCAATTCAGCTTTCTCTTTAGTCAATCCCAAATCTCTTACCAAATAATTTAACTCAGCCTGTGTAAACAACTGAAGTTCTGAATTTTCTGTAGAACATTGGAACTCATCATCATCCGGTTTACCTTCATCAGATTAAGTTTCACTGGACTGATCAAGTAAATCGTCATCAATAGCCTGTGGTGGCTCAGGGACAGGAAGTCCCGGATCATGACCGACTGGTCGAATAGCTGAAGGAAGATTAGGATAGACAATTACTTCCTTATTTTTGGAGTTATTTCCAGTAACATCAATGCTACAATAATAAAAATCGTCTGAATGATTTTTTGGTTCTCTCCATATCATGGGCAATACAAATCTAAAATGTATATATTTTCTTCTTTTGATCGTTTTCTAAGGTCTTCAACACAAACATAGCATACCTTGTGTGGAGCCCAGGGTTTTTCTTGATCACTGAGTTTTATTCCAAAATATACCATGTACGCTTTTTTAACAAACTCTGTAATGTTTCTTTGATATTTTTAAATTACAAACTCACCATATATATAACAAAAACCTGTTAGGAAAGTTTTTACAACCACGGTTAGCCATACATAGAGCACATGGGCAAAAAGCTGAAAAGTGAGGTTGTGTTGACTGATAGAAAACAAACAGTCGTACCGCCAATGCCAACGTAATTTCATTTAGATTTACTGTATTTTTTAGTATATTAATAATGTATATCAAGTAAATACACATGTTTATGAATGTTTATAAAAATATAAAAATAAAGTATATAAAAATACAAAGATATTAAATAAAAATGAATTTCTCACATTTCGTTTTTTAAAATGTGAAAATTAGTGAATGTCATGAATTTTTTATTATTATTTTCGGACTCAGCCCACCAATAAACATAAGAATCTGGCAAAATCATTAAAATAAATTTTTATTGTTGGCCTGTGTTATCGATAGTACAAGGCTCTCTACCCCTCGGTTATATATATACATATAACCTAGGTTAAGTGGTTGCTGCTCGTTGCTAGTGTATTATTAAACACCGCAGGTAATCTAAATAAGCGCGCTCTGAAGCGTTCTAGAGTATGGGAAATGTCCCGGATTTAACATGCGGTGGCACCTTGAATTGCTTGCTTATGCAATCCGTTGCACAACACTGTTGTGCGGTACAGTATAACACCTCTATATTTGAAGGGCTAACAGGGAGTATAATTCCTAAATAGTGTTGACAATTTAGAGACGTCGGGTATTAGCACTACTTTATAAAATATGAAAATGATGAACGCACAGCCACTTTTATTCTTTATTTTGGAAGAAAAAATAGTTAAAAGTATCACAGACCAATAAGTGGTGGACGACTGAAAAACGTCGTTCGGCCATAACCCATGTGACTAAGGTAAAACTATATCTCAGTTATGCAATACATATTTATAAACACTATACGTAAGCTTTTCAGTACACAGTACACTAAGGTAACATTTTCGCTACTTAAGTAACATTTACTTCAATAACGTAAACGAGAAAAGAATAGTGTTATCACAAAATATTATTGTCTTTTATTTATATGCAAATATTCAAAGAAATATTTTTGGGTTAAAATAAACTTTTTTTCTGTGTACCGTATTTCTGAAGATATGAACAAAAAGAATGATATAGAAGTTTAGTGCCAGAAGCTTGATAGAAATAGTGAGAATAGGAACGGGTATTTTTAAGAGTTTTATTTTGAATAAATTAGAACTTCCAGTACATACGAATATTTCTTACATTAAAACCTTGGTTTACAGCTTTTTAACGCTGCCGATATGGACTTAGTTACCTAAAAAATTGCGTTTCTTTGACGCCCATAATACTTTATACATAATCGTTGAGTGTATTCAGCATAAAACAAAAATTAAGCAGGCCTAACTTTTATACCTCCGAATCCTAAAATAAAATAAACAAGACGCAGTATTTGGTAGTATTTGGTTGTAGTACACATAATTGTATATTCCTCCCTAACTCTTCAAAGACTAGATCACACATCTACCCTCATCCAACGTGTTCATAGCCAAGACGTCTGCTGTATATGTTGCAATTAGCCACGTGGAGACTTCATCCCAGAGCTTAGAGACGTTGCCGTCTTCCCGGGGCAAGGTAGCGGATCTACAATCCCACGTATCTAAAATAATTACACATACACAGAGGTACAGGAATTTGTTGCAAAAATATTTTGTCAGAATGTTGAAGTTTTACACACACAAATTGAACACACGCGTTATTCATGTGTGGAACATATACGTTTAATATCAGATTAGCCGGTACCTCAGTGAAACTGTATCCTCATATATGATACAAAACGCAGTGAAATAAATACTGTATTTGTGTATGGTCGTAACAAACCCTGTACATCCCTTAAAAAATTACCATATTTTAATACGCTTAGAAAATTTAAAAAAATTGTGAATTTGTGCTTTGTAGAGACTCACAGTTCTAAGCACACTCGTAAATACAGCCCTACATATTGTCAAATTAGGTTATCGTGTTTTTATTTAAGGAGGACCTTCCCTCGCCATGCTGGATTCTTGAATTTTTTTAGCTTTTTTGTATTTTTAAAAAGCAAATTACGAAAGTACTCCTATTTACAACCAGCTGTTAACTTTCTACAGTAGTACACACATAACTAGGAACTCGTATTTACGTCACAATATTGCTTTGCCAAATTTTGACAAAATAAATATTTTTACGTATTTATTTGTTTGTAGTTTAGTCGTTATGCCTGTACTGTTGTGCATGGACAACAGTTCATTGGGTATAGGGGTAATTTCAAAATTTTATTTTTTAAATGCATAAACAATCTAAAAAATCAAAAATCTAATATGATGGGGGAAAGTTCCCTTTAATCAGTAATTTACTATGAAATAAGCGAAAAATTGAAATACTTGAAAGCTATACGTATCAGGCATTGATACGTTGAAGTATGAGTTAACGAAGCCTGAAAAAGCGTAAAACACTCAGCACAACTTTATTTCTCTGTCTCTCTGTTCCTTCATTTGCTCTCTCTCTCTATCATAAACGTGCGCCCGTGTGTGTGTGTGTGTGTGGGGGGG